>RJWH01001051.1:0-482012 GCA_004363575.1 Solenodon paradoxus
GCGTCTCCATACAGCCACCTCCTCAACAAGAGCTATGTTCGGTGGCTTCTACAGCAGCTGCTTTCTGTCACGGTGCCCAGGTATGGTCACAGCCAGGTCTCTCGGCCCCAACCTGTCTGTTTCATGGTCTCAAGCCCAAGCCAGTGTTTTCTCTTGACATCTTTCTTTTCTGCATTTCCTGACTTGAGCACCTACGTCTTTAAGAGGAATAAAGAAGTGAGAAATATAGTTTTTTAAAAAATAAAAACCTCCTTTGTCATTCGACTCTAAAAGTGACTCTTGATAGACTCTTTCCCAGAAAAGCCACTGGTGGCCAAAGGGTGGGAGAGTGTCCACCCACCACAGGGCCCACGGCCTGGAAAACAGTGACGAAAGGTGATCTTCTACGTCCCCAGGTGGCCTGTAGACGGAATGAATAGTACCAGGCCAGCCCAGCGAGTGGACATCAGGCATTTTAGAAGAAGTAGCGAGCTGCTGCCCAGACGGCCAATAAAACAGGCTTTACATAACCAGTGTCGCCTCATCTTAAATTGCTCTAAAAAATTTTTTTTCTGTCTCGGTGCGTGGTAAATGAGGGGGTTACGGGAACATGGTGGGAGTGAAGAGGATGCCTTGCTGCCTAATTTTATTACTTTAATGTGCTTCAGCATTAGGATGTGCCAGCAAAACTGAAAGCGGAGACAGGCCATCTCCACAGCCTGTGACTTAGCAGTGAGGGAGAAAGTCGTCTTGGTCGCACTCATTAACCAGGCAAGATGATGGATAAAGGCACATACATCATCTCCATAACTGGGACATTTAATCATGTATTTATTTTCCAGTGCTGATCAGTCTCTCAGGCTAATGGCACTCTGGGCTAAAATATCACAGCAGAGCCCTCAGCCTATTGGGGAAATTTTTATATGTACAATTTCTGATAAAATCCAATTAAGCATCTCTTTTGAGAGATCAAACTATCTTTTCTTTTCAGAGATGATCTGGCCACTTAGCTAACCCAAAATTGGGTTTCAAATTCAACCTTTTTGAGTACCTACAGTGCTAACCCTCAAAAGGAAAATATGGGCCCACCTCCCCGACCCAGACACGCCACGGTCCGAGCTTGAAAAGTTCAAATGGTGCTGTGAAAGTTGAGGCCCCTCTTTGAGTTAGACCCATTCCCACCTAACTTTGCACACTTGTACACTTTGCACACTCCATTCAGAATTTGTGGAGGAATTTTGTTTTTAATTTCCTTTAAGTGCATTTTACTTCAAACAAGTGATGTCTCCAGTGCTGGGTCGCAGTTACATGGAAGTACCACCACCCACATCCTCAGTGCCCACTGAAACGATTCTGCCCTACCTCTGCCTTGGAGACCCTGCCATCCTGGGCCTGACCCGACAATAGGGTGATGACTCTTTAGCATATTCTTGGTGGCTCCTCAGCATTCCACAATCTTCTTCCTGCCAAAGTAGGTATATACCCATCACCTAGATTCCCTACCTTCTTCTAGAAAATTCCATGTGGGCCTAAATGGTAAACATATTCTTTAAAAGATCTTTCCCAACTCTACCCAAATGCAATGAAAAACAATTTTAGGGTAGAGGGAAGATAAAGAGGCAATTAATTGGTCATTGAATTGTCACTTTTCTGATAACTAGCTTTCAACCAAGGAGATGAGATTTGTATTCTGTGTGCAAGGCAGTGTTCCAGTCCCTGCTGGACATCAGGAAGAATTTGGAGACAGTTAATTAGACTCCATCACAGGGATATGGAGAAAGTCAGTCGATAATGATGATCTACTCTGTTTCCATTTTTCCAAAGGATCTTCCTCTAGATAAATCAAGTCATTGGTAAGAGGAGACAAGAGTCAAAAGACAACAGTTTGATGTGGGAGTCCATGGCAGCCACCAGAATCCACTACCCTTTGAAAAACAATGGGATCACAAAAGATGTGTTTCTCAGGACTTGTCCATGGAGGCTCCAGGTCCTTCCCTCAGTGTGTAGGCGAAATGGGCCCCAAGGCAGCATCTCTAGGTTTCCTTTTAAGACCAAGGTCTTCCAGAACAATCAAGGTCATGGGGGACCTTAGAATGCCCTGAGTCACACTCACAGGTAAGTTCCTGAGCTCTAGAGGCAAAGGCTTATCTTGCTAACACTCTGAAAAGATCAATGTAATCCCTTCATCAACCTAATGTTTTCTCAAATTAACCAGGAGCTGGGACCACCAGAATGCCAGAGGCTGCTTCCCAGACCTGGAGAACTTCTGGGAAAATCCCCACTTTACTTCTGCTTTCAAACTTCCTAGTGAGCTCTATTCTCTTGCTAATTACAGACACTGGAAAGGGGGTCTACTCAGAAGACCCCTCCCAAGAGTATAAATCTAAACAGTCCCTCACCTCATCTAAACAGCCCTCCCTGTCCAGGAAAACTATCTCCTGCTTTAGCTTTCTTTCTCCTCCATTTTGTCTAATAAACTTCCAAAACTGCTCTTTAACGCTCAAGAATTCTTTCTTGAACCATTTTCTGCCGAACCCCGGAGACCCTCACCAATTACACATGATCATACAGCAGGTACACTGACTCTAGAGTTTGGTGTCTGCCCCTCCTGGTAACTGGGGACCTGACAGCATTAGCATCCGCACATGACACACGGAATAGCCAGTGCTCGTAACAAAGAGAAATGTAGTGGTTCTGGGAAGGGTGGACGCCACCCTGCCTCCTGCACCCTCTGTGCAGCAGGAACTGCTGTCTGAGAGGTGGGGCTAGGTCATTTGACCCTTACCAGGGAGAAGGCTTATGGGACCAGCAGGAAGGTCCTACTGGGTCTTATGGAAACAGGTGGGAGGGCAGGCACTCTAACCCTGGAATCTGAGGGCATCTGGACTCAGGGATCCATGTGTATTCATTCATCTGGGGGGCCCCACAGGCTCTGGTAGAGTTTCTGGCACAAAGGACAAAATCAAAAAATGGCTGGTGCCTAAATCCTATTGCTTCAATGAGCCTGGAGCCTGGTCCAGAAAGGGCTTCACAGCCCCTCCCTGTTTCTTCTATTCTGGGCCAACATTCATGAACTTATCCTTTTCTGAGGTTCACTGATTCTCACTACTAACAGACTGCCCACAGAGAGTGACATCTAATGAGAAGGGAAGAGAAAAAAGGTGCATGGGGGCGGGAGAGAAAAGGGCAAAGATAGGGAGTGGGAGGAGGGGAGCAGAGCTGTGGGAGCTAGGAGGGTAGAAAGCAATCTGAGTCACAGACAGCAACGTCTTCCCCAGCTTCTTGGTCTAGTGATCTGACTTTAAATGTGATATATAAATAGATCTAAAACTTCTTGGCTTTGAATATTTCTGTGACTTTTTTGTAAGGCGTGATACATTCATTGGCATGGCTTCCAGTTTCAAGCGGCATCAAGGTCTGCAGGAACAAGGTCACAAGGGTCGGCCCCAGATTGGACCCGGACTTCAGGTGTGAACTTTGGCCCAACTACTTACTAATTATGTGGCCCTGGGCAATTCATTTGTTCTTCCCAAGTCTCAGTTTCTCCATTTTAAAGACAGGGAGAAAGACAGTTAAATCTTGCAGGCTGTGAGTGTGATATGCCTGCGTCTCCTGGACACCCAATAAAGACAGCTATTATTGTCATTATCATCATCAACATCATTATCATTATGCTCCCAAACCTGAGCACACCAGAACAGACAATTATGGAATTTAGGGTACTTTTTAACAAGCCTCAATTAGTGTGATTTTCATGCCAAACTGTATAGTCCTAAGAACCACTTTTTTTGTTGTTTTTTTTTTTTCTCAAAACGTAATGCCTCCTGTATCTATTCCAAGGGAAAATTAAGAAGTGAAGTCGTTTTCTTAATTGCAAAGCAAATAAGTCTCCAGCCAGGAGGCAGAAAGTAGGGCTCCAGCCTGGCGTGTAATATTGGGGAGGACAACAAACTCTCAGGGTTCCACAGACAGAACATCTGGGGACCTATGTGCACCACGACCGACCTGACCAACTGCAGGGCTGATCATTTCAGGAAATGGCACCAAAGGAAGGAGGCCAATCTCCTTTCTGGTTTTTGTAAGAGAAGCCAAGAGCCTAGGCGGCCTGCGTCTGTGTCCGCCTCCCCAGAGTGAGCTTCCTGCAGTGGAAGAGGCCAGCACTCCCCAGGCAGGACTGCTCAGTGGCGTGGACTTGCAGATCCACATGAAGAAAGGTTTCATGATGAAATGGGGGAGAAGCAAGAATATTGTTAATGGAAATCAGTCATTTCGAAGGTGATTTTACAAAAGTGCTAATATCAAACACTCCTCGAATACCTGCTCTGATTTCAAGGTGTGCTCTGAATTACTTATGAACCTTATCAGCCTTAATGTCTCTAAAGTCCTGAAAGATGTCTTATTGCTGCCCCCATTTCACAGATGAGGAAACTGAGGCCGTCCAGAGACACTCACAGGATGCAGGTGATAAAGACTGTTCCTCATCTCCCTAACTGGATCCTGTTAATGGTGCCAACTTCTTTCTGGGTCTTAAAGACAAAACAGACCAACCATCTCCTGCCCTTGACATCTCTCCCAACCCAGTCAGGGACTCAACTTCCCACAGTTGCCTTCTGTAAAGGTTCTAACACCCCTGGAATCACAAGGTTAACCCTGAAAAATGCACTCTCCTGAGGTCATTCTGTTCAGGTGCAAATTCAAAGTGCACTGCTCTGAAGCAGTGTGACTAACTGTCCAGTGTCACTCTGCTCATTGACAAGGTCAGGGTAACAGTCCTTGTCTGGGAAGACAAGTGAAAATTCATTGGATTTACTTGAAAATCACACAGAAGATGCCTCACACAGGAAAACACTTAGAGCAAACTAGTGCTCTTTCCCTCCCTTCTCCCTTCTCTCCCTCCTTCCCGCCCCTCTTCCTACTTCCTTGTTTCCTTTCCACTTTCCCACATACACAGTCCTGTGTGATTAAAACCATTCCAGTCAACAATGAGCAGTGTCTATGACATGGTTCTGACAGGCTCTCCCATGTGGCCTGGCTGTGTGGAGGACTCTGCCATCTGGCTTGGTGTAATTACCTCTGACATCAACACAATGAAGAAGTCACCTTAATGACATATTCCTCAGGCTGCACTGTCTTTATTAAGGGACATGTGATTGCATGCCAGTCAAGCCCGTACTCTCTTCAAAAACTGTCCTCTCTCAAGACAACCGCTGTGTCCCCGACGATCCCATATCACCACTTAACACACCTCTTGTCAACCCCAGTGTCACCACTTTCAGTGTGGTAGGTAAGTTCTCCCAATCCATAGCCTCCTCTAGGATGCGGTTGGGTGTTTCTTTCTCCTTTTTTTGAATTCTGCTTCCAGTGTAATCGGCTCTGCCTGTTTTAGCCCCAGATTGTTTACTAATTATTTCCTGGCAGTTACATTCCTTCAGCTGAACCGCATCGGCCTCTGCACAGAATAGGTGGTGACTGTGCCTGGCAATGCCTGTGACAGGTTCATTCTCTTCCACTCCCCAGATGGGGCCGGGCCCGCAGAAGGTGCTCCACATGCATGCTGGGGAGCCACAGCGTCACCCTCAGACATCCTGGGCAGCGCCTCCTCACCAGGTGTTCTTCAAAGACCAAGAGGCCAGCCTCCTCCTGGGAAACTCACAGCTTGTCTGTCCCCAAACTCCTCCCAGCCTGCCTGTCTGGGCTGCTTTCTTCACTCACTCAAAATGACAGCCACTGGCAGTCCTGGCCAGAGACATCCTCATTTTAAAACTGGAAATCCCGCATCCCCTGTCCCACTGCCCCACTGCCGCCAGGCCTCAGGAAAGCTGGCTAGCTGGCCACCCTGGTGTCTGCCCAGATAAAAGCATGATTGTGTGGAGAGGGAAAGGCATTATTTATGTCCTCATCGGGAACCCAGAAGCAGGACTTTGCTCCGCTGTAGACGGTCAACACAGGTGAATGTAACTTCCAGGTCGGATCAGAAGGTGGAAGGACAGGGACAGCAGCTGAATGGGGGTTAAACCTGTGAGCAGACTATGAAAGATAAGGCTGGAAAACCCCCCAAGTTACACAGAACCAGCTAATTCAGGAGAAGCCCCACCCCACCTCCAGCTGTCAGAGGGAGAGGTAGTTAAATCAGTTCAATGGGCAAATTTGCCCCAGACATGCCCATCTCTACTAGTGACAGACATGAAGCACTAGCTCATAAGGATGCATGCCAAGACTCGGAAACAACCTATTTGTCCACAGACAGATGCACGAACAAAGGGTGGCATAATGGACTCTTATTCAGCCATAAAAAAAAAAAAGAATAAAATCCTGCCATTTGTGACCATATAGATGGAACTTGAGAGCTGTATATCAACAGAGACAAGTCAGACAGAGAAAGACAAAAATATGGTTTGATTTCACTTACACATGGAGTGTAAAGGAAAAAAATGAAAACAAAAACCAAGCTTGTAGATACAGAGAACAGACTGGTGTTGCCAGAGGCAGGCTTGCGGGTAAAGGGGTGAAATGGAAAAGGGACCAAAGGGCACAGACATCAGTTTCAAAATAAATAAGTCCTTGAGCTATAAGGCACAGCAAGGGGACAACAGCCAGTAATACTGTGATGACTCTCAGAAAGTCGCTGAGAGTAAATTTGAAGAGCTCCCGTCACAAGAAAATAAAATTTTGTCACTGTGTGGTGATGGGTGGCAATTAGACTTATTTGGTGATCATGTCTCAATATATACAGTATCAAATCATTGTGCAGTACACCTGAGATTACTGGAATGCTATGTCACCTTTACCTCAATAAAAAAATAATTAAGGCGTGCCCTGGTAAGCTTGGATTTTAAACCCGCGCCTAGGGTGCAGCTCACATACAGCCCAGGGATTTGCAGCCCAGAGCCCAGAGGGGTGGGGATTGTGGGGGAGGGAATAACTGAAATGAACAACTATGTATAAACAAGATGCTTCCTCCTGCCTGCTGCCTGCTTGCCTTCATTCCTGCCTGCCTGCCTTCCTCTAAAAAGACTAAATAAAAATAAATTAAATAAATTTGTTAAGCAAACAGATAAACTTTGAGGCTGGAATTCCAGACTACGTGAACTCACAGCCCTGAGATCACTTAACATTAGGATCCTCTGCACTATCAGGTTTAGCCTCTGAAACTCCAGGTAACAAAAAAAGCAAATCGGCATGAAGTGAGAACATGTCCACATGGGAAACTCAGACTCAGCGCCCCACACTTTGACACGTTGAGATATTCAGCTTCTTACTTCCCTCTAGTGGCTCTTGATTCCAAAAACTAGAGCCTGAACACCAGCAAAAGACCAAGATGGACAAAGTGCCTCCAGCTGCCTCCTCCTCAGGTTAGGGGGCAATTGCCTTGAACTCTTTTTGGTATTCTTGATTGACTGGGACTTTGTTTCTTTTTGTTTGTTTGTTTTCCATCTGTTAGATTACCTGTCTTATCTGAGTAACATCCATAAAGAACTGGCATTTTAAAAAAACTATACATGAACATACATATATATGCATATTAATTTCTTTTCTTAAGCCTGTGTTTATTCACATAGCTGCTCATTCTGCTTATCAGATTTGAGATGAGGGGGCTATCTCAGATTACCAGATGGACCCAATCTGATTACATGTGTCCTCAAATGGGAACAACTTCCCCAGCTGGGGTCAGGAAAGATTTGACCAAGGAACAGCGATAAGAAAGGTAAGCATTTCTGGTTTGAGGATGAGGAGGAGCCATGAGCCAAGGGATCAAAGTGGTTTCTAGAAGCTGGGGAAGGCAAAGACATGGATTCTCCCCAGCCTCCAAAAACAAATGGAGGCTTGCTAGTTTCTTAATTTTAACCCTATTAAATCGATGCCAATCTTCTAACCAACAGAACTGCAAGATAATACATCTGAGTTGTTTTAAATCACCAAATTTGTGGTAGAGCCCTAGGAAATAACACAGTTGATGGTTCCCAGATGAGATTCCTAAATCTTTTCTCCAAACGGTTCAGGGAGTCAGCCACTGTCCAGTCCTGCAGAGAGACAACCCCAGAAGTAGGCAGCACAGGATCTACTTCTAGAAACTCCCTGCAGGGAGCCACTCCTCTCACTTGCCAGGGACTTGCCTGATGGCCACGGGTATCAAGGAGAAGTCACTTTATCATCTGAAGAAACCCCTCCTTTCACTCAATAACAGACAAGCCAAGACCACCACCCCTCTCTGTGAACTTGTGAATTACAACAACTGTTTTGACCCACATTGTGGGGAGGTGGACTAGTTCCTCCAGGTCACTGTTAGGGCCACAGCCTCTGGTGACAGCCCAGAACATAGCTTTCTGTGGCTATATTTTTTCCCCAATGTTTTCAATTGGTAAATTCAACTTAAGCTCTATCTGGCCAAAAATATAACAGGGCACAAATACAGATAACCACTTTAAGAGAATGAGGGGTCTACTCAAAACATAGGGATCTTTTTTTAACCTTGGTTCCTTAACTTGGTTTTCAGAACGGGCCTTCTCAGAGAGCTTTTTAATCATCAGCTGGGGAACAACTTCAAGAGGCTCTCGGCGCCCTCTCGTGGTCATAAAATGCACTTCAGATTATCACCTTCACTGTTCTCAGGTTTGATGGAAAAATGTTACAAGTTAGTTTGGGGTCCCTGCAGGGAGCAGACCTTCCTGTTTTGCTGGGAATTCAGGAATTTCCTGCTACCTGGTATTTCTAGTCTTAACACAAGGCAAAAACACTGGTGTGACTTGGTCTCCAAACCCCTGCCTTCCCTCTTAGACCCCATGGGAATCTACCCAGAGGGCAGTGTCCTGTCCTGGGCACTGCAAAAATCAGGCCCACGGGGACCTCAACAGCATGCCTTTCAATGCATCTTAATTTGAGGCCAGTAGCTGAAATATGCATCTTTTATTCATGTTAAGAAAATAACAGTTGAAGATTTATAAATTATTTTTCAAATCTCATTGAAGATGAAAATCAATGGGGAGGAGGAAACTGGCAGGTAATAGAACAGTGCTGTACCACATGCTGGGCAGAGCTGACCATGAAGAAAGAAACTCCAATTCTTTCTAGAGGTAGTCATCATTTGCTTTCTCAAATTGCTCAGGACTCTAGTTTGTTTGCAAAATTCTTTTGGAAACTTATAGCTTCCTAGGGATCAAAAAAGGTATCTGTTCTGTCTTTATCATTCTTTGCAATGTTTAAGCTTTAAGGGAACCAAAATCCCAGAACAATCGATTTACAAAGAAAAAGGTTTCATGCCTCACAGATACACAGGTGGGTTTCAATGATAAATATGCCAATGGCCTATGGGTAGGTTAGGCAAGGGGGAAAGGCTGGAAACGTTACAGCGCTGTTTTTTGTTGTTGTTTTTTTTCAGACAGAACTAGCCAGTTAATCAAAAATATCTTAAGGATTATTGAGAGCCGCCTTTGAAATAAGTTTAGAACCAATTCCAATTTTAGAATGCTTTCCTTTTAATATTGAAAGATGGCAAAAATCAGAGGCACTGTGGTTAACTTGTCAAATGGAAGGCAGGGGTCATCTGCAGTTGTGAGAGCTGTGAGATCTGAAGACCCCACCTGTCTTAAACACCAGCCTTCCATGTAGGCCTGGAATTTCAGAGACTTGCCTGGGGAAAAACCATAGTCTACTAAGGTGAGTAGTGGTTACTCTGCCTTTCCCAGGACCAACCTAGAAGAGAGCACTGGCCCCAGCCACCTCCAACCTTCCAACAACTGACAGTGTTTGCCCATTTCCAACTACACGACAGGAAGAATCCATTCTGGCAGCCCTTTCTACGCCTTTCTACAGGTGTCTGATGAAGTGGCAAAGCCAGATAGACGCTCTTATCCTGTCTTATTAAAACTCACTCTGGGAAGGCATTCTTGTCAGATCTCTTTCCAAAAGGTTGGAGGCACTTTTGAGAAATCATATTAATTACTACAGCTGGTCACTATAGAGATGAAAGAAATCCAAAATCTAAAATAAAATCACCTGCTCTGAAAAATAGCAACATAGGGTACTAAGTAAATTTGATTTTATAAGCTGAAGTTCGTAACAGATCTCATGGACAGCATGTTTTTTGAAATATTTGCTTTGTTTTCAAGGCCAAATCAACAAGGGTCATTTCTAGCCAGGTTCTGCTGCAGTTGTCTCATTAAATTAAAGGAAGAAGAGAATGCTCCCTAGTGCAACTTCCACAAGAAGAGCAAACTAATGGATCACTCTCAGCCCAAACAGAATTTCTTGTCAAGAGAGAGGTGATTACATTAAGCACTCTGAAGTCTCATGCCAAACAGCAGACAGTGGAATTTTTTTCTTCTTTAAACGCAAATGTAGCAAACTTTGCCCTGAATCTTCATGTTTAAGAAACCTAAGCTACATCCTCTTGCTAATTTTCCCTGATGCTCCTTTTGCTCCTAGTCATGGAGAGTTAGTTCAGCTAAGTTCAGCTGCATTACAAGCTGAACCCTTAAGCTTCACAAACTGTACCCAAACGGCCTTGCACAGTGACAAAAGACAGAGCCAGAATACATACAGTCAGAGGCTGTGCGAAATGCTAAGAGTTGGCTTTACATTTCAAAGCAGGAAACTCAGTCAGATTTTTTCAGTGTGTAAAGTTTAGGAAAATTAAAAATTTCACTGGAACTCCAGAAGGCAACTACTCCATTTCCAGCAATTAGGGTTCATTTCACATTTCTTTGTAGGTCTTTATGAGTTCAGGGGGTCCTGGGTCCTGGATAATTAAGTTTAATAAGGTTAGAAGTATAAACAGAGATTTCAGGAGACTTCAGTCATGAAAGAATTATCTGGATGCTTCTCTTTCCCCTGTTTCCCATTGTTAGCTCCTGTGACTATATAATCCCTGGCCTGGCATGAAGTGCATGGCTGAAGGCCATGGGAGCATGTCCCCTCCAGACAAGGAGCAAAACCAGACCGGGTGGCCACAGCTAACACTCAAGGAGCTAGATGTGGAAAATGTAGGATGAAGTAAAAACCTGTCTTACCCGAAGACTAGAGAGGAATCAGATGGCTCACAGAAGGAGTTGCTGGGGGGTGGCTGGAGAGCAAGGGACATAATTTCACATGTCAAGGGTGAATAAAAAATGAAAAAATGTTCAAGGAAAGAGTAGGGTCAGCAAAGACATGAGGTTGTCTGAAAATTTTTGTCAAACCTAAGAAAGCAATTCAAATGCAGCCCCAGCCACTGGGGTCCCCAGAGACCGGCCTGTGGGCCTGGGCACAAGGCCGTGGGCCTGTTAGAGCACCAATTATGTAAGAGAACAAAATAACATAAGACTTGGCAGAAAATGAGAGTAAAAAATAATACTCAGAATGAAGGGTATGTTGCCAAGCCTGTGCCATGACGCAGCAACGCCCTGGACAAGGTCTCTGGGTTTTTTCCCCACCTGCACGTCCCAATCCTCGAAGGACAATCACCGCTGCTCTGCAAAGTCCTTGCAATGCCAATTAACCTGGGCTTCTCCAAGGCCCAGTTCCTGAAAGTACACCTGTGTATATTGTCTTTTAACTTCCCAAGGAGGTGTGATCACAACTGACTACTGTGTATACAGGAACCAAGTGGGTAGACAGCCCAGAAGCCAGGTCCTCCTCTCCTGCTCCTGGAGCCCAGGTCCATGTGGAAGAACAAGGGTGACCTGGGCTTGAGAGACAGTGTGTGATAAGCACTCCCTTGAGCCAGGGCAGAATGGAGAGGAGCCCTCAGTTCTCCCTTTGAAGCATGAGGGAGCTGTCCCAGTCCTACCCCATCCCCATCCCACCTGAAGTTACTGGAACCTGAATTACTGGAACAAAGGTCCTTTAGAATAAAAGCAAATGGCTTATTTTCACACCTCTGTGAGGGCTCTGCTTGAGATCAAGATATTCACACCAATATAAAAATAAGAATATTCGTGGAATTTAAGGGAGAGGACTTCTGGGTCTCACATACTTGCGACCCTAAGTAGGTCACTGGCTTCAACTTGTTCAGATCACCCAGGTGCCCTCTCAACCAGACCTTCCCTGGTTCCCTGCCCATCTCTGTCCCGACCCACGCTGTCATTTGTAGGACTGAAGACAGAGACCCTCCAACAGTGGCTGAGGGAGCTGAGTGGCTGAGAGGGGTTGGTGAGAGAAAGGTCCACTTGACAAAATAAGACACCTGGGTAAAAATGTGCGCCAGGAACCAGGAACACAGAACCTCATTCTGAAAGACAAAACTGTGCAAAAATAACGAAAGAACTTGGAATTTGGGATGCTTAATTATGTTTGCTGAGTTGATGAACAAGAGTCCACCAACCAACCTTGAACCACACTGAACCCCACCACCTGTGAACAGAAATGCTGTGTCTTTGATGAATTAAAAACTTTAAGGTCAGGGGACAGCAATGATGCGACAAGAGATGAGGTCGACCCAGAGAGAAGTCTGCCGACCTGGTCTGGGGCACCCATTCCCCAATCTGCCGACAGTGGACAGCATTGGAGAAGAGCCATAAACTGATTTCATACATTACTCTTGGTGAATCAGTTGAATAATTTCATTGTGATCTTAACTTTTCATTTTTATTTAGCTATGATTGCTGCAGAAGGTAAGAACTTAATAAATATGAGTACTCTACAAAGCTCAAAAAGCTAATTCTCTTAATTTGCCACCATAAGGTACGCCATATGCTTATAGCTCTAAAAATGCAGACTGTAGAATTTTTTTTTAATTTCATTACGAAAATGTCACCCACTGATGCCTTTTAGAGGAAGACATTCTTAACAAGTGGCCTACATTCCTGGGAAAAAAATGACTCGAGTGGAATTGAAGTCTTGACTGATTTTCCCAGGCAAACAGTGACACAATAGAAGATTATTTTCTTTGCCAAGAGCTAAAGGAACAACTTTTATAGAAATGCCCAATGAACCACAAAATTGAGGGAGGCGTGTCCTACGAAACATAAAGAATTCTAAAGGATATATAAACCATGTAATCGGGGGGCTGAGATGACAAAATCAACAGAAATGTGACAGAGTGCCAGCCCCTAATGTACCCAGTTCTTAGCTAATTTTACAGTTTCTGTAAGGGACAAGGAATGCAGAAAAGCTTCTTTCTTCGGGGAGAATCTGACATTGCAGCCATCAGAACTTGATACCCCTGCTCAAATTCTGGAATTCCACTTTGCAAGTCTCCCTGAGAGACTGAGGAAAATGTCTTATCACATCATAGTCACTAGACGTGCCACTTATTTAGCCCCATAGTCTTTCTCCTTGTCTGCTGCCCAAGCTATTCTCAGCTCACACCACCTTCACCTTCTTCCAACACAGTTTGTGTTAGGAAAGCAGAGATCCGCTGGTTTTCCCCGACCTCTGGGTTGGGTGCTGAACAAGCCACACGGCGAGCAGGCCAGCCTGCAGTCCGCGAAGACGAGCACCTGAAGGGTAAGGAGCAGCTGGCCTGCCTGCCTGCTGGACTCCTGTGTCACCACTGAGTAGAGGTCCAGGTCACAGGAAGGACTGGAGAGGCCCGCCTGCAGGTCTAGAGCCAGTGGCTCCGGCCGCAACAGCAGAGACCACTGTGTAGTGTGATCTGCCAGCCTCTCAGCTGAACTTTGCCGCAGGACAGAGGATGCGCCAAGGGAACGGGAACCCACCTGCTCCTGCCACGCTCCCTTGTCCTCTTCCCTGTCTGTCTCCAGTGGAGCAACAATGCAGACAGTGAGCCCTGCACCCACAAAACCAGCACCCCAACCAGGCTTCTGGGCAGTGAGACTTAAACCCTGGGCCTCTCTCTGCCACACCAAGGGCTCGAGGGGACGGCCGTCAAGCCCTTTCTTTCATATCTCTGTTGTGCTGTTACTGTTTTTAGACTAGCATGTCCCATGACACAATCAATCACACCTCACACTGCTCATAAACCTCTAAAGAAAAAAAAAACTATGCTAAGTCAGTCAGGCCAACCTAAGAAAAGAAAAATGGTGTATCCTTTTCTTAGACGAATAAAAGTCAGCAGAGTTGACAGACTTTTTGAGTGTTTTTGCTTACACACTCGGCCGGTGGTTTAGGCCGTCTGTGCCCAGTGAAGTGTGTTTATTAGGCTCCTCTCCAGACAAGGACCATTACCTTCTAACTTGCTTCTAAGTCTTCCTGATCCTTAAAACAGAAGAACAATTTCATTCATCATCACACCTAGATTCCAATATACTTTGAATCTTAAAACTGGGAAGCATAGATCTGAACTTTTCAAAATGGGTATTAATCCTAAATAGGTTCCCCAGTATGTTTAGCATTTATTCTTTTCAGCTGTCATAGCAATCAGTATTAAATGGATCGGGGCAGACCACCCTTGACCCACAAAACTTAATCACAACCACATTGCTCTTGGCTTTAAATTCTGGCCAAAGGCTTAGTTCTGTTAGCGTTCATTGTCACAGTAGGAGAAATCAAGTCATCAGAAGTAAACGGACAAACAATATGAACTCGCTGTTTATCCTCATATATGAATTATGCTTTAAAAACTCTAGAGCTATTTTTAATCCTTATTTAATAATATGGCCTGCTACCAAGTGAAGCTTTTACATAGAGATGAAAAGCTTATTTCCTTGTAAAACTCTCACGAGGAATTATTACAACAATGGAACATCTTGTTCTGGAAAGCCTGCTTAATAATGCAGCCTAGTGATTTAGTTTTTTGAATGACTGAGAGTATTCCAATCTCTATCATGACTCAAAAGAGGAAAATGAAGGCACCAGGTGGAAGAGCCGGACAGGGGGCCCTCCTTTCACCTGCACTGCCCCCCCAAGTCTCCCTTCAACCACTCCACATGGTTTGCATGTACCCACTGGAGCTCAACACCTTACAAGAGAGATGAGCCTAGTTACCAAAGGTCAAATAACAAACCGGCCCAAATTTAGCAGTTGAAAGCATCTGTTAAACAGTTCATGACTTTGTGAGTCAGGAACTTGAACAAGGCTTGAGAAGGTGATCTTTCTAATCAACTTGCTCTGACAAAGTTCATTCAGTGCTGTTCAGCTAGCGATGGGATGGTCTGAGGTCCAGCGCCCCACACTTGTCTGGTGTCTCGGCAGCGGGGCTGGAAGGCTGAGCTCCACTGGAACTGTCACACGGAGCTCCAATAGGTGGCCCCTCCAGCGTGGAGTCTCACAATGGCTGTTCTCTAACGAGGCAGAAACCACATGGCCTTTTGTGATGAAAACCACATAGCATCCCTCCCCCCATGTTGTACTGATCACCAAGTAGTCATGAAAGTCTGAGCAGATGCAGAGGGAAGAGAACCAGACCCCACCTCTCAAAGGGAAGAGGGTCACACAGTCCCCTTTAATGCATCATTCTATGTGGCTCCATCATGTGCCAAAATGCTCCAGTATTTACTTATAGATCCAATGCATTACTAACAAGAACTGGTTTAAGATCATTTGAGCTTGGCCTACAAGAAATGGAGGTCTTATATTCACTAATGGGTCACACCACATATCTATGGTACTTACTACAGCAAGTCTCAGAGTGTGCAGGTGACAGAGTGACCTTACTTCAGTGCTGCTGTCTATGACTATGTGGCATCACGATATACTGGTAACATGGCAGTTAACAAAACTGTCCCCTCCATATCTGATGTGTTGATACCTCTAAGTTTCCTGAAGCACTGAATTCAGTTTGGAGAGTTCAATGACACAAAGAAGCCATTTAGTACAACCCAAACTTCATCCAGTCTGGCCACTGTGAGAAAGGAGTCAAAGATATCTGGCCTAGAGTTCAAACAAAGGCAACAAAATCAGGGGAGAGATTAAGTCTTTTCAAGAGTCTCTAAACTCACCGCCTCTAACTCTGACACCAACAGTGCCCCAAACAGTTAATTCTGCACCTTTAGCAAGAAAGCCTGGTGTCCCTGCAACTCCAGACCAAGAATACCTTCACTCTGCATGACCTTCAGGGCACAAGACACTGGGATATGCTGGAGGCCATTGTCTTAAGGGCCCCATCGAAACCCCCTGTGCTCTCACTCAGGCCCAGTAATGACAACCTCCCTGCCCAGATCCCTCATCCATCCTTTCACTCCAGCCTGGCTAGAGGGTGGGCGGGGGCACCATGAGCGAACTGCTGAGACATACTGAATCCCCCAGGAGAGAGTAAAATACAATCATAAAGCCTCGGGCAGAATGGGTCCAGGTTTTCTCTACTCCTAGCAGGTAACCTCTTCCTCCACAGATAACCCTGCTTTCCAAAAGGAAGAATCCCACAGGTCTGTGAAAGAGACCCACCCTGTATGCTTCTCCAGGACAACTTTGAACTCAAAAACAAAAAGGGGGTACTGGAACAAGTATTGACTTAATAGATATGATTTGGTTTCTTTTTCTTAAGAATATATGCTTACTAGAGAGGACAAAGGAATGACCATAGAAAGGACAAATGGAGCCCAGCTCACGTCTCCAGGCCCTGTTTGTGTTCTGTAATTATAATAACCATGTTATGCTATTGAGATTGCTTGTAGGAAGTACTGTAGGTGCAGTGCTTAGCCTGCTTCAGAATATTAAAAAAAATTACTCCCTGCTACTAGGCACTGCTAAGAGTGTCCTAAATCACTTTGTGTTAGTAAAGAACTGGATCGATAAATAAATACTGGAGCATTTTGGCACATGATGGAGCCATGTAGAATGATGCATTAAAGGGGACTGTGTGACCCTCTTCCCTTTGAGAGGTGGGGTCTGGTTCTCCTCCCTCTCATCTGCTCAGACTTTCATGACTACTTGGTGATCAGTACAACATGGGGGGAGGGATGCTATGTGGTTTTCATCACAAAAGGCCATGTGGTTTCTGCCTCGTTAGAGAACAGCCATTGTGAGACTCCACGCTGGAGGGGCCACCTGTGGGAGCTCAGTGTGACAGTTCCAGTGGAGCTCAGCCTTCCAGCCACCCTGCTGAGACACCAGACAAGTGTGGGGCGCTGGACCTCAGACCATCCCACCACCCACTAAACGCTGCTGAACAACCTTTGTCTGTCTCTCCCATTTTGATTTTCAACCATATTTCTTTCTATAGTTTCCAGCCATAGAAAAATAAGGGCAAAAATGGATTTGCACATGCTCAGTACTTTAATAGTAGTTCAACTACTGTGCTCAGATAAAAGACAAAGTCTATAAATGTGACATGACTCATGAGACATTGTTGGCTTGGGTGGAAAGGGTTTATGGGATCATAAAATGCACATTCTGTCAAATATATCATTAAAAACTGACCACCTCGTGTGCCCTGGTGGAATAACCATTTGGTCAGTTGCCTCCTAAGGAGCACAGTCCACATACATCCCAAGGACCTCGATTCACATCCCGGTCTGAGAGGAAAGCCCAATGTGAACAACTAAATAACAGTAAAACAAATGCTTCTTCCTCCTCTCTCTTCCTGCTTGCCTGCCAACTCATCTTCATTCCTGCCTGTGCCTTCTCTTTAAAAAAAGAAAAAGAAAAACCTGACCACGCAGTTCTTCCACCTGATGTGGTAGCCGTGTGTGCGTACCGCCTTCATTCATCCACTCACCACCCAGTGCACAGCCCAAGCTTGCAGGGGAGAGGACACAGCAGTACATCTCCCCCGCAAAATTATTTTAAAGACTGAGGCCAAAGCTGCCCCTTAAGGGTGCTGTCACCCTGCATGCCATCCTGCTCTTTTCTGTGCTCCCTGCCCTCCCTTGGTGCTGCTACTGTTTCCTTCTGCTTCACGCTCTTGGCTGAAGCTCCTGTAGGGTGGGGACCATGTTCCTCACTACTTGTCACTGCTGTATTCCCAGCCCCAAGCTCCATGGCAGATACTTGGCAGGTACTCAATAAACACTTGCTTTAAACAGCTAGAAGGGCCCAAACACCGCTAATAGTTTGGAAGACTAAGAAGTAGCTTTTACTTCTTCCCACAGCAGAAGACTCAACTTTGTCACATGCATCAGTGCACAGCAGAGAGGAGAAACACTGGGCTGGGGTAGGATCCGCAAACCTAGTATAAAATTCAGAATTAGAGAATAGTTTTAATTTGATGATTTCTTTTGTGTACATCTAATGTTAGTCTTATGCCTGCAAACTGAATAAGTATATATTAACACTGTCTCTTTCTTTATAGAGCTCTGCCATCTGAAGCTTCAAGATTATCACTCCGAATGATATTTGAGTATTTCAGTTCTCTCACTAATTAAGCACACACTCTATGCAGGCCTCTAGAATTCACTGCTCCACCAGCAGCATTTGTCATCATTCTCTACAGATACCAGTCAATTCTTTAAAGAAATAGGAGCATAAGTAGCACATCTCGCTAGCAGACAACCTCAGGAACAGTCTTTGGATATCGCTGCCTCACAAATGATCGCTTTTCATGGTTTTTGAAAAATTTAGTCCATTTTGTAAGATGACATGCAGGATCAAAGTGACTCATCTTACATTTTCAGGTGGAGCTGTATGGACATAAAAAGGTCCTGCTATCTTCAACATTTAAAACTGTTTTGAACAGGAATTCTTAGAAGCTAAGATGGAGTTTAATTCTGAAAAAGCATTGCTTGATAAAATGTAACCTGTTACTTAAAAAGAAAAAGTGAAAGGCAAGACTTGAAATACACACTCGCTCAGGATTTAGGAAGTTACAGAATATAAAGTAAAATAGAGCATTTAAAAGATTCTGGTAAATGAAGCCGAAATTCTAAGAATGTTGTCAACCTATGCTTCATTTTCCCATGCATCAATAACAAGAAATTACTATGACTAAAAAAGATAAATTTCTTCAGTAAAAATAGTCCAAAAAATCCAAACAGTCCCATAAATATACATGCAGTCCATATCACAGACAAAAACTAAAAAAAACTAGGAAGAATGTCAAAAGGCCATTGGAAAACAGGCAAAGAACAGAAGCAGTCAGCTCACAGAAAGACAGATAACAATAGTTTTGAGATTTATAAAAGTATACTCGAAATCAACAATACTAAAAGAGATTTGCGCTAAATGACAATAAACATCATTTTTCACCTCTGAGATTCAAAAGGTTTGCTAATACACTTAGCATGGAAGTTTGGAGAAACAAACAGGCATCAAGTGTGAAGGTGCCTTACTGGGATAACCTCTTTGAAAAGGAATGTGGTAAAGATTATCAAAGTTTTATACAGATGTACCCTTGCCCAGCAATACCATTGCTAAAAATTTAGTTTCCACATAAGATTGCATATCTGAGGAGAGATATTCATTACATTGTTTATCATATGAAAAACAGGTAATTACTTAAATATTCACCCATAAGGAGCTAACTATAAAGTACATTCAACACTAGAAAAATGTGAAAATGTTAACAAGAATTTTAAAGAGCTACAGATACTGACAGGAAATGATTTCTAAGATGTACTGTCATAAAAGAAAAAGGTGGGCATAGTATTTTAAAAATATGTCCACAGATCCTTTTACTTTCACTTTAAAAGATGGAGCTTAATTTCACTCTGCCTGAGAAAAGGACTTAGTGAATAAAACAGAAGTGACAGCATGTGACTTATAAGAGGAGGTCACAAAAGGTTTTTCTCTTGGATCCCTGCTGGGGCAGGGGACAGGAGTGAGAGGCCATGCTATGAGACACAAGGGCCCTTCGGAGAGAGCTCAGGGGAAAGGAAAGAAATATCTCACGAACAGACATGTGTCAGACATCTTGGAAGTGGACTCCAGCCCCAGTCACTTCTTCAGCTCAGACCACATCTTACATTTCAACTGTAACCTCGTGAATCAGAACTATACAACCAAGTTGCTCCCACATTCCTGACACAGAGAAACTTTTAATAAAAAAAGTTTGTTATTTTAAGGAGTTAAATCTTCAAGTAAACAATGTTAGCGAACAATAGATAACTTGTATATATATCTATATATGTATAACTATATATATAACTATATATGTATATATATCTATATATGTATAACTATTGTATATATATTGTATATATATTGTATATATATATAACTATTGTATATATATTGTATATATATATTGTATATATATATGTATATATATCTGACAAGTGAGAGTATTCATATAGATGCTTTCATATGCACCAAATGTCTCTAGAAAGATAGTAACTTCTCAAGGGAGAAAAAGTAAGAGGCTAGGTCTCAGGAGTGTAAGAAGATTTATTTTCCATTGTATTACATTTTTGTCTATAGATACAGATACGGACTCTTTTATTATTCAAATGCATTATCTTTTTAAAAAATCAGTCATTATATTTTACAAAGAACCCCATGGGTCACACAAACATACTGTGTGTAAATATGTTTAATTTCTGTTTTATTTCAACTTTATATAAATTAGTGTTATGGGCATGTCCTGGTGGAGTATCAGTTAGGTAGATCACCCAAGTAGGAATGCAGGTCCTATATCCCTGGGTTTGAGTCCTGAATCCAAGAGGAGCAACCAGTGTGAACAACTAAATAAAAATAAATAAAATGCTTCTTCCTTATTTGTCTTCCTGCCTGCCTACCTACTCACCGTCATTTCTGTCTGCATTTTTCCTTTAAAAATAAATTAATTAATTAACATAATGAAGTTCACAGGAAAAAAATATTTCTAACAATACTTAGAATAAATATAGTATCTTATATATTTCTTACTGAGATAGACATTGCTGATTCTTTATTCAACAGCCACTCCCTTCTTTCTTGCTAAATGAAACTCCAGTTCTGTGCTGATGGCAATATATTTATCTCCAGATGATGAACCAAAGTAAGTTTAAGCTTAGGGTCAGCAAGCTTTTTCTTCAAGGGCCCAACAGTAAATATTTTAGGCTTTTTAGACTCCCGCTAAAAATGGAAGTGGATACTATCTCCCTATGTGGAGAAGAATGGGCTGCCAGAAAACACGTTAATGTCTTTTTGAAGTGTCTATAATGTGAAGAACATATATCCCCTAACTATGCCCAGATACAAAGCCAGCTTATGAATCAATATTCTGTTAGAAAACAGCAGAGGAAATTAATGATGGGCATAAAGGAGTTTAAGAAATTTAAACATGCACCGCCCCAACTCCCAGAGAAAACTCTTCTTTGCTGAATGTCACAGGAGCTCAGAGAATGGCTAGAGCAAAGTCAGCCTATGTTTTTAATTCCCGCAGAATGTGTACTAAAGATTATCCAGAGGTCCCACTCTCTGTGTCTCCCCAAAGACAACTCGATCAACAACAATTTACTGACCGCCACTGTGTCTGCATGTCCTCCCACTGCATGTCCTCCCACTGCATACTCTTGTGGCCTCCACTCATCCTCATTCTCTCCTTCTCCTAGCAGCATGCATTGGGTGGTTACTATGTGCTGGGGGCAGTTAGTAAGGAAAACTACAGGATTCCTGTCTTCTGCGCTACATGGTGATCTCTGTGAGGACAGGGACCTTAACAATCTTGCTTGACACTGTGTCCCAGTCTCAAACACAGCGCCTGACACAGAGGAGGTGAAAGAGCCGCATGCGCCAAGCTAACAGATTAATCTATAGTACTATGATGCATTTGAACCTGAAGCATATCAGAGGCTTGCATTTTAAAACTAGCTTCCTTTTCTAAGTACATGAAACAAAAGGGTAAATTTACAAACTTAAAGGGCCCAGTGTGGTATTTCCGAAGGCATCTTGTGGATACTTCAGATTCTCAAGGAGAAGGATATCTGAGTGGGCCTAATGAAGAAGAGCTGGTCACGCGAAACTGAGGACGTCAAGAAGCTCGCATAGCTGTGAGGCGCAACTGCTCACTTGTACCATGAGCTCAGAGTGCACAACCCAACAGTGCAGTCGGGTTCAGGGCTGTGGCAGGAGCACACAGCAGATCGGTGCCACCAACTCCCACAGCCCCACGGGGATTCAGTGTCTTACAGACCTGTTGCCAAGACGCCTTCCCGGAAGTGGCTCTGACAAGCGACGCAGATCAGGACCACGAGGAACGTGGCTTGTGTCCAGCTTCTCGTTAGTTGAGTCACCTTGAATCAACCATCTGATCAGTTCATTATCTTCACCAAAATCATTGATCGAGGACCTACCACATATCCATTGTGGTGCCAGGCAGTGAGGATATGGAGGTAATTACAGATTACAGTGTGCGTGTGTGTGTGTGTGTGTGTGTGTGTGTGTGTGTGTGTGTAAAAGGTTAGCAAAACATGAAGCTCTAGCTCAGTGTTCACTCCAAATAATCCTGTACTGATTTCAGAAATTCCACTGGTAATCAAATTGTGTAAGACTTTCAGAAAACAAATAACCAAGAAAAGGTCATTGTAAGTGAAGGAATAAAGTTACAGAAGAAGGCCTTTGCTCATTTCCCTTCAGAACACATAGTCTACACATGCTTATGAAAATAGCATCTCCCTTTCCAGCTCCTGAAGACCAAGTTCCATAGAACCACAGGTTTCGAGGTTTCAACATACTCTTTAGAGGCCAAATGCTCAACGAATCCCAGATTAGTCTACCAGGAATCAGTCAGCTGCTGCTGTCCATGCATTCTCAACAATTCCCATGCCACCATGTGATGTAACCACGCTACAGCAGTTCTATCTGTCTGTTTGCTTGTTCATTTTTTTGTTTGGGTTTTTTTGGTTTTTTTGTTTGTTTGTTGTTTTTTGGGGGTGGGGGCAGGCAGTCATTTCTAGGTGAATATGCAAAGGCCATGTCCTTCTTCAGATTTTACTTTGTTCCCTCATCAGTTCATTTCTCTGAAGGGCCCAGATATGATGGCAAATCTCAGTGGCAGCTTCACATAAAGAGTTAAATGTCCAGTGCCAAAACATAATCTAAGGAATCCCTAGGATTATCCCCTGCTCACATGAAGGTTTTTTTTTTAAGTCATGTGAAATTTGCTAAGAAATCCATATTTTACCCCTAGACCCTGCCTCCAACTCAGTGCTGGATTCAAAGAACCAAACTTTTAAGAGAGGCTTGCTTAGTGACTAACCCCACATCTGCTGAAGGCCTGACTTCACCCGTCATTGTTAGAATTTTGCTTGTCATTTGCTACTTGTATGTTGTTATATTATTAGGTTGTTAGTCTTTGTTGGTATGAATAAAAAAGAAAAAAAATCTGTTGCTAAATATTTTGCAGGGTAACTAACTTGATGACAAATAATTCACATTTAAGAAAAAAATCTACAAATTAGTATAATCAGTAATTAATTTACCATAGAACAATGCAAGGAAGTTTTCCTTGGCCTAGTCTATCTATTCCTGCTCTTTTATATCCAAGAATACACTCTCAGAAACTGATAGGAAAAAAAAAAAAGGACTAATATGATGAGGATTCTCATAAAGATGGGGAATATAAATCACCGAATGGTCAAGGTCAAAAGCACATTTTATCACTACTTGTTACTGGGCCATAAATCATTACTCTCTGTATATTTGTAGCCAATATGTTTACTTTTTAAAATAGGAGAAATGCAAAAGTTAAAGGTTCACAAAAGGAATATACTTAAGCTAATTAAAATATGTGTGTACCAGGTTCTCCTGTAAAGGCTTGGGAAATGTTCAGGAGAACTCCACAGGGTTCTCTAAAGAACAACTCTGCAAATTCTACACTCCAGTGTCAGCACAGAAATCCCCATTTCAGTGACATGCTTGCCCTGACACGTTTACAAAGCCCAGGAGATCAGAAGTCCCCATGGAATACAGTGTACAAGTAAAAGAAGCTCAAATAAGGGACATAGAAAGGCTAGGGCTAAATCTGGCAAAGGTTCTGAAATAATTTAAGGATGGTAGGTAAAATATTAAAAACTTGAAAGATATAGAAGTCTCAAGGATTTCTTCTTGATTTTTGCTTTAGGGTCTTCGCTTTTAAAGAGAACAAACAGTAAAGAAGCAGATGTCCCATGAGGCACATCATAAGCAACCTTCAGAAGGTGCATCAAAGAGTAGTTTGAAGATCTGTTTGTTTCCTAAGGGGAAAAAAAACTAATTGTCAGTGATAATTTGCCCATGATATGCCCCCTGCCTCTGCCTATACAAACTCCTCCAAATCTGAGAATCTGAGAAAAACAACTTGTGTTTGCTTTTTGTAACATTGTTATCCCCAGAGAATGTAGGCATTAAAACACCTAGAGGGATTTACCCTTAAAAAGGGTGGGGGATGCAGAGAGGCAACTGGAGAGAATTGTTTCTGTACAAAATCATGGGAGGTTCTAGGATTTGAATAGACATAACCATAAGAATTCATGCTTATACTATGCTAATTTCAAGCCAAGTATTTTTTCAATTCTTGAGTCCCCATACCAGTCTCACATGGTACTAATTTTGTCCCCATTTTATCCACTAGCAACACAGACACAGAAGAGTTAAGCAACTTTCCCAAGGTCACACAGTAAAAAAAAAAAAAAAAAAAGAGCAGAGACAGGATTTGAACCCAGACCCATTGATTCTAAAGTTCTTGCTCTGGATTACCCCATACCACCGTATGCAGGCAGCTATGCAGTCAAGCCTTCAACACACTCCAGGCCTGTGATCTGCAGAGGAGAGACAACGGACTACACACATACTCAAGGGCAGTGTGTGTGTGTGTGTGTGTGTGTGTGTGTGTGTGTGTGTGTGTGTGTGTGTGTAGCTGCAGCAGAGGGACACCCAGCCCAGCAGAGTTGGAAAAGGTGAATCTTAGATTAGACATGTAGCAGCAGATAGCCAGGGGCAGAGGGTAAAAAAAAAACTCAGTTCACGAAGAGGGCACAGCTCCTGAAAATTCTCAAGATTGAATGTGGCTCTCTCAAGGAAGAGTAAGTTGTTCTACACTGCTGGCGTTGTACTGTCATCAGTACTAGAGGTGACAAAGGGTGGGGAGCCTGGGCAATGCCACAGAGGCCAGAATAACATGTGCAGTACTCTGAAGGATTTACACTAAGAAAGTAGTGGGATCCTTTCTCCTGACTCATTGACTACTACAGGGACAAAACTGTAAAGAACTGAGAACAGAAGCAGGGAGACTAGCTGAGAAGTGGATACTGTATTTCAAAATTGGAACTGGAAAGAGGTGCTGCAGGCAACCAGTCATGAGACCATGGCGATGGGGAGGAAGTTTCTTAGATGAAGGAGCAGGTCTGGGCACACCCAACAGCCATGTTCTGCTTTCTCGGTCCCCTAACTTTCCTGCAGACTACAGGCTCCCTTAACTTTCCAGGGGACTGTCCTCAGGTTATGTACCATTACATCTCAATTCTTACAAAGTGCTCTCAGAACAGCACCTTTTCACAAGGGAAGAAATGCCTGCTTGGGGAGGGAGCATTTCTATTTTCCTTTTCTTTTCTTTCCTTCTTCTTCTCCTCACCACCCCCACCCCACCCCCCCACCCCCCCACATTAGATGTCGCTTACATTTTAGTCAAGGAGGTTTATGTCAGAGCTGGCTTCTAAATTTGAAAATTTGGGGGAAGGATTATGATTCAATATGCAATGCACATTCTTAATTTGATTATCTTCCGTTTTCCCCATGTGTCCAAAGGTCTTCTGAAAAAGGATTTTTTTAACAAAGACCTTCCTTTTAAATTTGATGCCTTGTAGAAATGCCTAATTAAACTCAAAACTTCCTCAATCATGTTTCTACAGAATCATTAACAAAATCATTACTCCCCTTCCACTTGAAGGTTGAAAATATGACATAAAAGCAGATGGTGCTGAAGTCACACGTGCATCTGGTTTTCTACTAAAATATGAACATGTTCAATAAATAATAGAATATTTAAATAAACTTCCACTTGCCTCCCAAACATACCCTAACGATTCAAGGAAAATTGAACTATTTTGGTCCTGAAAGCTTTGGCCAGCTCTGGGCTTCTGGGTTTTGAGTGCCGGCATTACTTCTCATATTACAAACTACCTTACTTCACTTCAAGTATTAGAGCTTCCTTCGTTAGGAAATTGCCCGGAACCCCAATAGGACGTCTCTTTTTTAAAGCTAATTCTTTAATAACCACCTGACTAGAAGTTAGCATTTTCAGAACAAAGGACAGTGAATACCAGAACTCAACCCTGCTTCAACTCAACCCCACTACCCCCACCCCAGTCTCTTTGCTCCCGAACCCCAAGCCCTCCCCCAAAAACTTGTTCAGCTCTCCTCCGTGGGTGCTGGTTGTCCCGCCCCTTTCCCGCGGAGAACAGTGCCCAGGGGCCGGCGAACACCAGGATCAGTCCCTCCGCGCCCCTTTCTGATTTGTGAAGGTAAGATCTCAGATGAAGCGAGGTTTACCTTCACAAAGAGCGTGATATCGTGCTCCTGGCCCGGCGCCCCCTCCTCGGATGCCTCGCCGTCGTCCCGGCCGTTCACCCGCGCGGTCGCGTCACTGCCCTCCTCCGCTAGGTGGTTGTCCAGCTCGGCCTCGGCCTCGGCCGCCGCCTCCTCTGCGCTGCCGTCGGGGGAATCCGCCGCCCCGTCTTCAATCTCCTCGCCGGGCCCCTCCAGGCCCCGCTCTAGTCTCTCCTCCTCTGGCCCCTGGCCCTCCTCCCGGGACCCGCGCTGGCCCCCATCCTCGTCTGCGTCCGGCCCCTCGTCCCCGGGCACTGCTTCCTCGGACTCCTCACCTTCCCGCGCGCCCGCCTCCTCCGCGGTTCCTGCTGTTCCACCGCTAGGCTCCCCAAAAGGTTCCTCAAGTCTGGGCTCCCCGTTCTCTGTCGTGGCCGCTTTGATCGCCTCGGCCTGGGGCTGGAGGCTGCGGTCCCCTCCGTCCCCGGGCTCGCCCTCGGCCCCGTGCGCCCCTCCTGCTAGGCCCTCCGCATCCATACTGTTCCCTGCCGGCCCCTCGGGGTCCGCACCGTCCGTCGGCGTCCCGGGCTCACAGCCTCCGCCTTCCTCGGGTTCTCGCCCCTCCTCCGCCGCGGGGGCCCCGGTATCCCCCAGAACTTGCCCCGGGACCTCCAGCCCGCGCTCCGCCTCGCTCGCCTCCTCCCCTCCCTGGGGGTTCGCCTCCTCCCCTCCCTGGGGGTCCTCCGGCTCCCCGGCGTCCCTGGGTACGCCCTCCTCCGCCTCCGCTAAGTCGGGCGTCGCCCCAGCGCCCAGCGCGTCGGCCCCCGAGTCCCCGCGCTCTCCCTCGAGCTCAGCGCCTCCGCCCTCCTTCACCGCAGCCGTCTCGGCGGCACCCACTCCCTCTCCCGTCAGCTCCTCCGCTACCCCAGGGTTCGCCTCCTCTCCCTCCGCCCCCGGGGCCGCGGCCCCCAGTTCTTCCGAGCTCTCCGCCGGGAGCTCGGGGCCCTCGGGTGGCCCCAGGGAAGCCTGGGCGCGCCACTCCCGCTGGGCGGCTTCGGCCATCGCCGCAGATCTCTGTCCTGGACCGAACACCCTCTTTGACGCTGCCGGGGCCGCTGGAGCTGGGCAAGGAGTGCGGTGCCCGGGCCCCAGAGACTGCTCGGAGAAGAAGACCCTCCGGCGCTGACTGCTGACTTATCTTGCAGGGAGCGGGACTGTGCGCCGGAGCCTGGGGTAAAACCCCTTGGTCCAAAGACACTTGGCCCCTTCTCCTGGCCTTAAATTCTCTGGACACTTCTTCCACCGCTCCTGCTTCTTCCAGGTTCTGCGTCTGCTTTCCACTTGGACCTAATTACAGTTCCGACCCAGGGTGCTGGACGTAGAGAGGCAATGTACCGCTGGGAAGGGCCGCTGGAACCCCGCAGCCTTTGAGGCGCCAGACCTGCCTTCCTGGGGTTGACCAGACGTCGCTGGTGCCAGCTCCATCCCTCGGGGACCTGGGCGGGGTTTGCGCCCCTCCTTGCTTAGGTGGCTTTGCATTCTGGCCAATGGCAGTCTTTCTCATGACCCTTCTGGATTTCAGTAACAAAATTCCTCTCCTCCTAGCTGCTTGGATGTATCTGGAACAGCTTCAAGATCCAGAGCCATTTAAATAACCTCCAACTGACAACTCAACACCTGATTGCCATTTACCTCTGTCGAGTTACATTCAGCTGATACCAAACTGAAGCTGCCCATGCCATGCCCAAGTGCTCCAGAGCAACCATGGTGAATACAGCCTTCTGACTTTTATAGACCGTCCTGAGAAACTCCAGGCACTCAGTAGAGCTACTCTGACAGAAATGGGCTCTATGGCACACAAGGGGCTCCCCTCCCCTGGCATGGCAACACTGGGGTCCAGCCCTGGGAGAAGGTGAATACTTCATCTCTCTGTCCCCTGAAGAGCTAGAGTCTATCTTGTGGATTCTCCTGTTTTCTAAATTCCTGTCCAGTGCTTCAGCCCCATTGTTGTGTGTTAGGGCAGATAGAATACAAAATGTAAGGGAGGGGAGCTCCGTAGTCATTTTGAGCTGGAATGAAACTGTGGGAGAAGCTGGCTGGTCATGATGGCACAGTTTGATGTGATGGAGCAGGGATCCCTCTGAATGGAGTGGCAGGTTCTTAAAGCTTTGATCCTACTGTGAAGTCCATAGAAGGCTCTGTTATTAAAAGATCCGGAGACACCTTTAATATGGCTTGGAATACATTTGGCCAATCACCCGTGTATCTCCTTCTAATTCTTATGACCCACCATTGATGGGTGACCGGACAGGGACCCAGTGTCACCCAGTTTCACGCTAACTTCCTCCAAGTTTGTACAATCCAGGACAGAATAAGTCAGAAGTTTTGTCACCATAAGGTATTGCCTATTCAAAGCATGGCACTGGACAAGCATGACAGACAGACTCAGTAGAAGCTCTAGGAAGGAAGTCTGCTGATTCACCAGGCACGGAAAGAGCCATCAGCCTTCTTTCTTAAGGTGAAGCCAGTACACTCAGCCCCAAACAGTAAACCCTACACAGGTTTATATCCCCTGATGCAAATCCCATAAGCCAGATGTATTTCAGAAAACGGAATTCTTAGAAAGGTAACTGACTGCTTCTAATGTTAGGATGTGCCAACCATAGCTTCAGGTCTCCAGTTCAAATTAACTAATAGAGCGCTGGTCAATTTGGTTTTGCTTCTAGGTGAGTTCTACCAAAGGGCATGCAACCCCAGAGCCGTTAGGATTTCAGAATGATTAGAAGGAATGGTGAGCCTGCAAGTCACTGAAGGGCTCTATGTGTATTTGTACTGCTTACAAACAGCCAAGGTAAGTTCTGTGAGCTCCTTCTTAATAACAAGCCAACAGTCTCCAATGCTTTGCTTTCATAAGGAACCAAATGAGAAGCATGTAATTATCCAAGTAATAATATTCCACAAACTGTAACTCAGGCAAATTTGATAGAAATGTCCTGGTTATAGAAAGATTGCTATCTCTAGAAAAATCTTTTGAATAGAGCCAAGAGATGACCAAATAATGAGTTTGGACTGGGTACAGTTGACTGTAGCTGAGAGAAAGAAAAATAACATGAATAAAATCTGTTCTGTCCTGAAAACGACCCTGTGTATCACACAGGCTCTTTCATTCTATAGAACTTATATTTATTACTTTATGCTGTTTGGATTAATTTTCTCACATGGACATTGGTTTTCAAAAGTAACATCACTCCCACTGTACAATGTAGAGCCTTTCACTATTACTTGTAAATGGTGGCCTTAATGATATTTTATATCATAATTCTACACATTTCTTTGATTTCCTGTTATTAAAAATACATTTTTTAAAATACAGGCTCAATGCTGAAAATAAGGAAGACAGAACTCTTTAAATGTTTTTCTGAGAGAGAGAGAAAAGTGAATAAGATTCTCGTTCAGTTAGCGTAAGGGAGAGTAAAATCTTCACTTAGCCTAAGAGGGAGTAAAAAAATAGGTAAACAATTAGGTTTGGACAAAGTTCAACTATATATTGACACACACTCATGTACATGCACACACATGCACATACTAGAGAATGTAGCTCCTTTTTCTTCACCCCTGCATGCTACCTGCCACTAAATCCTATTGTTTCTTATTTTGCAAATATAGTCAGAATCCAACCTCTTCTCCTACCCTCATTGCTACCATGCTGGTCCAAGTCACCATCACCTCCTGGTCACCAGCAATTACTTGTCTTCAGTCTGTCCCCCACTCACAGTCTGATGATGTGAGTCTACCATAACACTTTTATGGTGGAAACCTTTCAAAGACTCCCTGTCTCACATTAAATGACATCATGTCCTTACATATGAAGTTTAAGGTTCCATAAAAACTAGGCACTCTGATCTCTTTCTGTCTCACTGACTTCTAACATACAAGCCTCTGCTGTTCCTAGAACTCGTCCTCTACCTGGGATGTGCCTTACACCCGCATAACTCCCCCGCTCCCTCATCAACTTCTTCCATAAGCGATTTCCTCTAAGTACCTGATTTTATACTATTTTTATTTTTGTGATGATAACACTTATAATCTGCCCTCTTCAATACCGCATAGTTAACTATAGTCATATTACTGTACATTTGATGTCCAGAATTTATTCATCTTAAACTCTATCCCCACATTTTCCTTCCTCCCAGTGCTTTATAACCACCACTCTACTGTTTCTATGAATTTGATTATTTTGCCTTTCATATTGAAGTGAAAACATACAGTATTTGCCTGAGTCTGACTTATTTCACTTAGCATCATGACCTCCTTACAATATTACCATAAATGGCAGGTTCCCTTCTTTTTTCACAGCTAAGAAATATTCCTTTGTATGTATATACCACACTTTCTTTATCCATTAATCCACCATCTGACACTTTGGTTGTTTCCATATCTTGATAATTATGAATAATGCTTCAGTGAACATGGGTGAGCGTCTCTTCTAAAGCACAAACCCTAGTCTCTCTCATCCTTTTCTGCCTTATTTTCCCCATGGCAGTTATACCTCCACAGACATACGGTGTATTTTACTTATTTGTTATGTCTCTCACATCCCAGCCCTCTAGAATGAACTCAACAGTTTGTGTTTGTCATTACCTCGAACAGAACCAGAGGCACAGAGTAGAAGCTCAATAAATATCTGCCAAATGGAAAATATTCATGTTTTCATATACATACGTATCAACCTGAAACAGTTTTCAAAATAATTTTCTCAGTTGGTCTTATCCTCTGAAGGATAAGCTATTCTCACAAGACACGCTGTTCACAGAAATTCTTATCTACTAACTTTGGTGAATACTTCAGTGAATATTTTTAATTATTAGCAAAGGCCAAGTTAGTTCATATAAAGGAACCCAAAAGGAAAAACTAAATAGAGTTGTGAAGGTCGCTGTGAAGTCACTTAGAGATTTTCTCATTGTTAACTTGGCAGCCAGGCACTAGATTAGCTATTTAAATACCAAGGAGGGTTACACAGAGGTGACAAATTGAAAGATGGAAACAAGAGGCAAAAGTGCTGATAGTTAAGTAGCTTTTAGCAGTTACAGAGTTTTCCTGTCATCATTACAAGGAATCAGGAAGCAGGGATTACAAAGTAAACTTCAGGGCTTATAAATAAAGTTTCCTTGTTTGTCCACAATGAATGAGCTCACTTCCACAGAGATCCCCTCTTTCTTTCAGGTCTCTGATTCCTTCCGAAGAGCCCTCGGGAGTACGATATATCTATAGCATTCAGATCACAGGATTCACTTATGGCCAAACAAAAGTCCCCCGTACACAGGTTTCTCTTCAAACAGGTCTTCCTCCTCACCATAAATGGTCCCAAGCCCACCCTCATCTGCCCGCCTTGCTCAGTTACTTACAAAGATAAACTTTAGTTAAAAGAAGGCTACCCCTGCAGAATAGGAGGCAGGGATCACAAAGTTTGCTAATCGTAGATTCTAAAGCACAGATACAGCCTCTTGCAAGTCAATAAGAGTATTTGTTATATGAACCAGTGTGATAAGGCCGTGGTGAAATGGGTGGTCTTCGGGTCACCTTGCCTGATAAAATCCCATTCTGTCTTAAATTAGCTGGATGGTCTTTACTAGAGTTTTTCATCTAGAACAGTGGATGTTTTAACAGGACAGTGGTCATTGTGGGTTTTAAATCAGAGTCTATCATTCAGCCCAATGTTCCTTGTTAACATTGCAAGTCCTCGAGTTAGCATTGCCCCAGAGATCAGAGTTACCGCATTTTGACAGAAAGGCATGAAAAATCGCTGGTAGCGGCGTGGAGAACTAGGGTGGCATTTTGTCCCACTTCGCCTGTGACAGGCCCCGGCTGTGCCTGACGTCCCTGCAGCACCCAGTTACTTTCCAATATTCCTGTGTGGACAATGAATCATATGGTCATGCGACCATGAACTCATCTAACCGTGAGAGTGTTTTTGTTTTCTTTCCACATAATCTTGCATTATCCTCAAAACAAGCAGGATTTTGACAAATGTGTTTTGGGTGACTACAGAGATATTAAAAGAAGGGGAGGAAGAGAGAGAGGAGGAAGGGGAAGGGAAGGAGGCAGTGCCATATTTTATTACCAGTTGCTTGCAGAAAGCCCTTCTGGAAAAGTAGCCTGTAATGGAAGGAAAGACGAAGGCGTCCCAAGGGCAATGCGACCAGCCCAGGGAGAAGGGCAGGGTGGGGGTGGAATCCTTGTGCCATGCTGGTTTCTGGGTCCCTGCAGCCTGTGGTCCAGCCCCTCGTGCCCCCGACCCTTCACACCTGACACCAGGGCGGCAGTGACAGTCCTCCTGGAAGTGGAGACAATTTTTAAAATGAAGATAGAAAGCCAATTTTTAATCTTTCGTATCTATATTTTTTAAGCTTTATATCACTAATTTTATATCTATAAATTGTTTTCTTAGCATATTGCTATTTTTCTAAAACTGTCCGGTCTCCTGTTTATTTTGTGCTCTCTACATGTTTTAAAAGCGAGTTTCATTGAACTTGTTTTCTCTTAGAGGAAGGAAGCAGGCAGAAATGAAGGTGAATAGTCAGGCAGAGAGAGAGAGAGAAGTAGTAGTTTTTAAAATGCAGTTAGTTGTTCATTTTGGCTGTTACCATAGCCACCAGGGGTTAAGAACCTGGGTCTTTGGGTTTTAAGTGGACTGTGGCAGAGACTTAACACCTGAGCCACCAGGGCATGCCCTTTGAATCCCAAGGTTTTGGTCTCCTCCTTCAGTCCTTCAGAACTCTGAAATCCATGGTGAGGAACATTGACATGATAAAACATATCTTTATTCTTGTGTTTGAGCAGTGGGTTTCAAGTGGGGACAATTTTGTCCCTCCTAAAACATTTGATCTTATTTGAACACATTTTTGGCTGTCATGAATGGTTCATGCTACCGGCACTTAGTGGGTAAGGGCCAAGGTCACTGCTTGTCCTCCTACGGTGCCAACAGCCTCCCACAACGAACTAACCAGTCTAAGTGTTCGTCTTGCGTCAGAGGAAGGTCAGTCTCACTCAGTCCTCTGATTACATGGTTCTTACCATAGACAATACCTTAATCCAATATGTTGACCCCAGGAGCTTGGAATAATAAGATGAAGAGAAATATTTTATTGTATTGAGGGGTGCTGTCTCTCCTTAAAACACCTCCTACAGATTAGTATTGAGTCCTAAAGAGAAGCCTTTTGGAGTGATGGGTAGATTATGAAATTTGCATCTATAAATCTAAGGTCAAATATTAATTCTACTGCTTACTGATTGTTGGTGACAAACCTACTAAACTAGGTTCTTCTGAACATTGAAATAATATAAATAATAAGTAAAGTGTTTTCTAAGTCATGAAATTTGTGCACCATTACCAAGTAGTAGTGTTAATTTGCCCTCAGATAATGACTGATACCTTTGCTTTTCAACAAGATATTGGAATTGATGCCATTCCTTCTGCAACACAGGAAACATATAAAATATTAATCCCTTGATGCTTGCCAAAGGTCAGCTTTCATGACACTGGACACCCACTTGCACATAAAGGTTTATAAAATCCAACTTCTTAAACTTCCATTCTTTATAAGAAACCCTGGAAAAAAAATTTCTGTTAGAATGAAAAACATAGATGAAGATAGAAAGAAAAGATGACCCTAGAGCATATCCTCTTTGTACATATACGAAAAAATACCTCCCACCTTCCAGGAGGAGAAACACAATATGACTACTGTTAGACTTTCTAATCCTTCTTTCTTAAATCATTTTACTACAGGTCCATGAAAAAGTGTGTACCACATCCCAAAATTAAGTTAATATTCCTGTATGATATAGTCACATAAAAAAACCATTTCCACTTACTCACTGAATTGAAATCTACCAGCCATCTATCCATTATCTTTCCATTTCTTCGTCCATCTATCATTTATCCATCACCCATTCATCATTCAGTCTTCTGTCCATTCATCCATCCATTCATCCACTCACTCATCCACCCATTCACCCAACACTCCATAAACTTTTTCTCAGAACTTTTCTTGTGACACCACTCAACTAGTATGGAGTAATAATAAACATGAACAAAGCAAAGATCTTACCCCCATTTTGCAATTCTGTTGACTAGAAAAAGTTTCCTAAACTGTAAAGGTCCGATAAGTTTGTGCTGGTATCCTATACCATACTTCATAATTAAATTACATATTTATTATTCTGAAGATCCTTAACTACATTCTATAACCCCAAATATGCCAAGACCATTCTTTGTAAAAATATTTTGCTACCTATAATTTGAATCACCGTTCTTAAAAACTTACAAGTCAAATTATTTACTTAGCATGCTTAAAATGAAATCATTTAGCTCATTGTTTTGCTGTCAGATATCTTACTAACACTTGAGTTTTATCTGACTGGACTAGAAAGAGATAAAGGTTGGAGGGAGGGTCTGCCCTCTTGAGAGCTTCAGCCCTATGGGCACTTTCTCCCTGGAGGTATATGTGTTTAACCACATGAGCCAATGACCTTGGGAAGTCCATTTCCTTTCACCGGCATTACCTTGGGTGAGGCCTTGGATAAGAGGGCCCTTGAGTTCCTTTAGCTTTCAAATTCTATAATCTGTGACCTAGTATCTCACATATTTGAAAGTCACTAATCATAGTGGAACAAAGCTCAGAATCAGGAAGTGAGCAAGAAAGATCTCCCAGAGTCAAATACAACATAGTTGAGTTAACCTCTTAAAGTGTGTGTGTTTTCCTCAAAGACAAGAAAATTGAACAATCATTCAGAGTCCATGAATTTATTCTAAATTCAATCTAACTTATTTTCTATTGTCTTAATCCAGGATACAATAGAAATAGCAAAAATAGAAAGGTAAACACAGTCATCTTCATGAAAATGAAATGCTGAAATTAAAAGCAGAGTGCTGAAGTCTTAAGTTACCATTACCAAATAAGGTCTCCTTCCTCATTTCAAATGGACCAAGAAAATGACTTATGATATAAAAAAAAAGGAATGATGGGGGCGGCGTTGGGGAGGGAGGGAGGGAGGAAAGAAGGAAAGAAGACTACAAGCCTCACACATGGCACATAATGAATGAAAATCTAAAAAATGTCAATGACTGCATGCTGAGAAAAAAAAATCAGTATTTGGTTTTATATTATATTTATGTTACAAAGTAACCAATGAGAGACACACCAGAGTTGAAGAGAATTTAAGAGAAGTTTATTAGCCGATTGCTCTGAGGGGGAGAGCACCACCCAAATCAAGCAGCCCCTACCCAAATAGAGCAGGGTATTTATAGCTTGGTTTTTCCGGGTATGCTGAGGTACATGCCTAAGTGGTTTACAGAAGCAAACAAGTGAGGTTATTTGTTTACATAGCAGAGGTCACACCCAAAATGTCTTAAGCTATCTGTTTGACATTTAACTTCTTCCTAGATCTCAGCAGATTAACAAAAACCCCTCCAGCCAAGGTTTTCCTCACTGGGTGGGTACCTAGCATTCCAGGTGCCAAGGTTTCTGTTTCACTACCAGAGGCACTGATTATCTAGAAAGAAAGTGGGGGTCCTCAGGGCTTTGTGGTTTACAGAGTAACCCAGCAAAAATGAAGTTTTTCTAGTTCCTATTTTCATTTACTTATGAATTGGCACAGTACTCTTGGGTGCAAGACCCCATATCTGTACATTTTAGTTAGTTAGTGTAACAAATTTTAAAAAAGGTTATATAACTCATTATTATATGTTATAAATATACATCTTGCAAACAAAGCTTTACAATGTGACTTAGAAATTTACAGAGCATGGAAATTTCTTCTCTTTATAATTTCTTCACTACAGTCCAAATTAGGTTTACCCTCCTTGTCTTAGTCTAGTGCAGGCATGTTTATGAAAAAAAGATCAAAGTTCTCATTTGTTAAAAGTTCATTTTTCAGGAATGGCAGGAGCTGAATTCTTATTGATGTAGTTAGAAAAAAAGTCAGCAAGTAAAGGGAAACAGTATCGAGTTTAGGCACTTAAATTCTTCAAAGACCCGTTGTCCCCACTGGAGAATTTGAACTTGCTCCAGCCGCTTCCCAAGCAGTGAGTTCTGCCACAAGCACCTGCCACACAGGGCAAGTCCTCAGTAATCACTCATACTCTATGAGCACATGAACTTGGTAAGAATTGAAGACTGCTCTGTCTAGCGTCCTCTTGTGAGTAGGATGGTTTACATTGTACTACTGCAAAAAGGGGTTTACACACATCATTCCTTATTTTACACTGCTTACGGTCCTGGCATACAAACAGGATATGCACAGAGTGGAATGACATGTCATTGAACTGGATTAAATTACAATGAGTTGTGGAAAGCTGACTCTTTAATACTATTTTTTTCTGAAATATCTCCCATGATGATAGCCTGATCACTTTCAGGCCTCTTGTCAAATGATAATCATAATAATCCTGCTGGTCATGACATAGGGCTGCACTAACCATTCTTTTTCCAGCTTTATTGAGATATAATTGACATATAGCATTGGTAAATGCAAGGTGATGATAAGGTGCTGATTTGACACACCCTGTGAAATAATTACTAAAATAGTATTACCTATGCTCTCACATATTTCTATTTTTTTTCGGTGTGGTGAAAACATTGTGAATCTTCTCCTTCGCCCCTTTCAAGTGTCCAATACTGCACTGTGAACTAGAGTTAACAAGCTGCACATTAGGTACCAGAACTTATTCATCATATAAACAGAAGTTTGTATCCTTTGACCAGTATCTCCCATTTTCCCCTACCCTCAGTGCCCAGCAGTCTATCCTTTCTCTGCCTGCACCAATCTTCCATTCCACAGCTGCGCGATTGTGCTCCATTTTGTACAGACCATTCTTTGGGAGCCTGCACCCTCTCTGTGTGACTTGGAGGGCTCCCTGGAGCTCTCAATAGTTACTCCCAGGAAGGATGGTGCCCAGATCCTACGCCTCCCTGCCAGCCTCCCACACACTGCTGCCACATTCTGTTCTCTTTTACGTTGGTTATCTTCCTCTTGTGCTTTCTTTCTTTCATCTTGAAAACAGGGCCCATTTAAGGTCCTGTTCTTTCTCTTGCGAACAGCAGCAGCAGCAGTGAGAGGCACCAGCGCCCTCCTCAGACCCCTTCCTGCCGCCTGCAGAGCAGCAAACTGCTGTGACCCAGTACATGTTCTAAGCTGAGGCTGAGCAAGGCAGGCTCTGCTGTCCTGTCTCGGCTCTCAGGAGGTAAGCAAGCGTCCTTTTCACAGTCTGCTGAGTGCCATGTTGCTTGCACTTTGTGCTTTTTGTTGGTGATTTCACTGTGGAAAACAACCCCCAAGTGTTGAAGCATATGTCGCGTTCCTATACACAGAAGGCGCCAACGTGCTGAGAAAACATGTGCGTTAAGCTTCTTTCAGGAATGAGTGACTGCGCTCTTGGTCATGAGTGCAACGTGAATGAGTAAACACTTTACATTAAATTAACACTCATAAGACAAGTTTATGTACTGAACAGCTGATGGAAATGTTCTGAACAGGAGCTTGTCAAGACTTAATCATGTATTTCTCCTAGGATCAATAGTTCAGTGCTGGCTAATTCACTGTTCTCAGTGATTGAAATAACCAACGTGAATAATGAGAGCCATTTGTAATCAGAAGACTACCTAACAAGAATCACGCCCTTAGAATACCACCCTTATTGTCCAAAAAGTTTCGTGGTCAAAATTTTGGGATTACCAGAGATCATGTTAACTTTATGAACCTCTTGGAATTTATAGTCTACATGCCAGTTAAAGAATGAGTGGGACTTTCTGGCCCAGGTCACGTCCTTCTCTAGCCTGGAGCACTTCAATAACATCCTAACTATTCTTGCTGCTTCCATACTTGAGTCATTCTTTCAAAATGTAAACTAGATGATATCACCTCCCGGCTCAAAGTCCTCCAGGCTTCACTTTACACTTAGCACTGAATTCCAAGATCTCCCAGGGGCTCTGAAGATCTCTGTAACCTATATCATATCCCATAGCCTCTCTGCCTTCTGGTTTCCCACCTCACTGTCTCTCACCACCATCCTTCACTCAGTCCAACCTGCCTGATGTTCCCTACTCCTGTCTCCATATCACTCATATTCTGACCTTTTTAGATCTCTGCTGAAGTCACCTTCTCAGGGTCATCCTCCCAGCTATCCTGTGCAAAACTTCTCCCTCCATTGTCCTCCCGTCTTCTCACCCAGCTCTACTCCATGTGTTGCCGGTCTCCCCCTAAACAGGAATCTCAGGGGACCAGGAACTTCCCTCGTATTTACTAGTGTCTCATCAACACTATAGGAGGCTCTCCATAACCTCTTTCTTCATGAATGAGTGACATTTTGACTGAATTGACTTGATTTGCTGTATGAATTGACCAGGTGATATAGTATTGTTTGCATGCCCAAAGTTGTTTTCTTTGGGAGCAAATTCATTCAGCCAGCCAACAGTATGTTTTAATCAGCAATAATTAGCAACATGTTTTAATTAGTCCAAGCCCAGGTAGAGGTTAATGAGTAACTTAGTTTGTGAACTATCTGTAAAATCAAGGTTGAAATGTAGCCATTTCATTTTTTTCCCCAAGAACTCATTTCCCTTATTAAGAGGAAGTCCTGTATCTCCCTCTTGGTCTTCTTCCTTATTTTGATTTGTCCAAGAATCTCAGTAGTTTCTTTATATGTCAAAGGAAACTATACTGGTTTCCCTTCAACACTCACTGTTGATTCTCAAGTCAAGGACACCTGTCCCCTCTGCTGGGAAGTTCCAGCCCAGTCTCTACAGAGTCACAGGGGCTAATGCTGGAGGGTAGAGGACCCCTCCACTGGCTCCAAGTTCCCCTGGGAGAGTTCCCCACATCACAGCTCTCTGCAAGTCCCTCTGGGTGGCATTCCCAGCCCCTTCCTGGGACTCAAGCCAGCACAGAGAGGCTGAGGCCAGGACACTCACTCCTGCACAAGTCCTGCTCTCCTAAGAGAGGAGAGCTTCTTCTTTAACCCCCAACTAAAGCACTCCCACTCTCTCCTCCAATATCCCAGATCACACCCATTACACCTGTCTTTCCATGAGTCCAGGATATCCTCTGCTAGATTGCAGCTTCTCTGATCAAGGAAAATTACAAAGAAATATACCCTTTATGGATAGTACATTACCCCTCAGAAAGGTTCCTGACTACACTTGTAAATGAAAAATAACTTCTTTACAACCCCATTGTATGTTTACATCCCTGAATTTCATAGATGACACTCATGGCACTTATTGACATACATAACCACTTTAAAGAAAATTTCAAGAGACGTCAAGGGTAGAGCCAGGCCTTCCTTCTCTCTCTCTTCCTTGCTCTTGGAGTTGGGATGTTTTCGGAACAGTTCTTAACACCTCCAGTTCTTGACTTCCCAACTGTATTATTGGAAAAGAGCGCTGTCAGCCCTTGAAAAGTTACTTGAAACTACACAAGAAGTCTCTGTGAACAAAACCCATAAGCTGTAGATTTACAGAAGCAGAGCATTCTTCATCAGACTTTCAATACTCAATCCAGAAGTGACTGATCCTGAGGATCAGATTCAAAAGCCTCCTGTCTATCTATTCAAAGGCAGTGGTGTCAAAACCCCTCTGTGCCAGAATAACACCAGGGAAGTATATCAATATGACAGATCCCGAGGCACTCAATCCAGAAGTGACTGATCCAGAGGATCAGATTCAAGGGCCTCCTGTCTATCTATTCTGTAAGTTCTGCAGGAATGTCTCAGGCTTTGCCAACTTTGGGAAGACTGCGCGAAGGATCAAACAGCTATGACTTCATGTGAACTTGGGTCAATGAGCTACCACCCCAAAGAGTATTTGCATTAAGTCCTATCTCTACTTGAGAAATAAAAGCTTTGCACACATTCAAAGCTTAAGGCACCCAAGAGACCTACTTTTCAGGTAGAACATCTTTGACAATCAGTCCCCTGAAATGCATGGGACCTTAGGTGAAAAATACATTATTTAGGCAAATTCTAACCAAGTGGACTTTCACCATGAAGGAATGAATAAGGAATGTAGTAAATCTAAAACCAATTTAGATACATGATAGGAAGAGGGAAAAGTACCAAAGTGTTTGGGAGAGGGAAAAAAATGTTAAAGATTTCAAACAACCCTATGTGGCAAAAATCTTACTCCTTTTTGATATGTTTGTTTCTTCCTATAAATCTGAGTAGTCTATATGTCTCTGGTGCATTTACAGTGATTACATCTGAAAAAAATCCTGTTGGGTGAGTGCAGAAGCATTTGATACATGAAAAACTTGCAAGTTGTTTTTTAAATCCGTCTTCAAACCAGGAAGTTGAATTTTCCCAGAATCGAGTTGGCTCATGTTTCAGTAGAAACTCAGAGCTCACAGCATGCCACTGTATTTTTCTAACCCCTTCCTGCCTTTTTTTTTTTTTTCTTTCAGTTTTGCTTTCTGTGTGCATTCCCTGCTATAAACTCAGGTGACAGGACTCCGACATGGAGATGAAGTTATATGTTCCATTGATCTGAGGACTGTGGAAGCTTTGTTCTACTCCTCTTTCATGGGACTTGTAAGGCATAGCTGTTAGATGATTGTAAGCTGAGCAGGTCCTGAAGTCACAGAAACAAGCAGGGATCACGCACCTGCTGAAATCAGTGGCTTATACATGGATCAACAGCTGTGAGCCTGCGCAACTGGGAAGGACCCAGTTCTAGCTCTGTGGGTACAGAAGCTGGCTACAAGGAGTAAAAGTTTATCCTCATTTTAAGGTTGTAACAAAAATAAAATGATGGTCTAATTATAGTAAGATGTCGAAGTCCCCAAAATGTCCATACATATAGTTCAGGAGGTTCCTGGAAAAAAAAATCATTTTTTTATATTTATGTACCTCAAAATGAAATACAGCATTTCCCTCAATTATGAATGTAGGGAAGAAGCAACTGTGGTGATTATTATATCTGTGATATTGTCTCCCATAAAAATCACAGCTATTTTAGGGATCATTCCAGAAGTCTATCTCAATGTGCCACTTACCTCTTCACAACTTCACTATCTCAATAGTTATTAGTCCTGCCTCTTGATTTTTTTCCCTAAGGGAAGGTGCGGGAGGGAAGGAAGGCAAGAGGAGACAGGCAGGAAAAGAGAGGAGGAAGAAGCACTTCATTTTATTCAATTGTTCATCTTGGCTGTCTCCCACACCGCACACACAACGCGCTCCCCAAGTCTCAAATCTGGGCCCTTGGGAGCTGTGTGGACTATGCACAGCGTGGCCTTATTCGTTAGTCCACCAGGGTGCACCAGTGTCTCTTGATATTACTTAATATGTTCATAAAGAAATACATCACACTACATCACACATTTCTTAACATCGGATAACTGTATTTCAATATAACTGGCTTCCTTTCAGATCCTATGCATCCTTTTTTACCCATTAAAAACATTGTTCAGAGAAGAGTCCATTAGATTAGCAAATGGATTCAGAGCTCAGAAAAGATTAAGAGTCTTTGAACTAGAATTTATTTCTCAGCAGTATTTTAAATGAAACCTCTGTGTGTATCTTAAGAAGTGTGCAAGTTACACAGTATATTGATTTTTTTTTTAATTATACAGCTAACAAAACAACTTAAATGTCCACAATCTGAGGACTGGCTAAGCTAACTATGGTTTGTCCACACAATAGAGTGCAGCTCAGTAACAGGAAAGAACTAGCTATGGTTACACGCAACAACATGGATGTATCTCAAATGCATTATGAAAAGCAGAAGACAGTCTCTATGACTATACTACATATCATATGATGCCCTTTATTCTTTTATTTTTCCCTCCCACAGTCCCACAAACCTTATGTGTGGCCAGGAAACAACACATAAGGTCAAGAACGCTATGCATTAAGATCATAGCCTGCAGCTTAGCCACTGAAATATAGGGGTGCGCTATGTATAATTCCATTTATATGACTCTATTTCCATATAAACAGAAAACAGTGGTTAGCTGAGGGAATAGAAGAGGGTCAGGAATCGCCAACAGGGCATTTTGAGGGGTTGATGAAATTTTTGTACTTAAAGGTATGTTAATGTACCTTTTAAATGTTCTGAAAATAGCATGTAATAGTTCCCTGAAAGTCCCAGTCCTCCAGTTCTCCCTAAAGGTGATTGGCAGCTCCAGATTGGGCACAAAAGGCTTCTCTTCGTTACTCCACCCTGTCTCAACTGGTCCCTCTGGCAGGTATCTGTGCCTGCCTCATCCCCACCCCATCTCTACCTGCTTGTCTTTCTTCTCTCCTCTCAGCCCAGGGGAAGCCACTATCCTTGTCCTTGGTTTTTCAAGCAGATACTTTTGAAAGTGAAAATAAGAATTCTGGACTATAGATGTGAACCACTAAAGTAGGAGGCATGGTTTCTCATCATGGAGACGTTGACTTGAGATTCAGGACTAATGGTGAGCAGTGGGTTGAGAGTCAGATCAGAACCTCAGAAGCCGAACACTGACAATTAGACGCCGATTCTCTAGAGTGTCAGGCCATTCCTGGCCCAGGAATTCCCCTGGGTTCACCTTTACTTGTCACAGGGCATACCTGTCTCCTCTCCACCTCATCCTTAATTCTCCCCCTTAATTTGCTCACACTCAAACCCCAAATCCCTACTAACTTATGGTACAAAGAAATTCAGCCCTCCATCTGAATCATGTCCCACTCTAGCTGCTGGTACTCTGAGAACTATTATTCCAAAACCCACAAGGCCCATTAGGGGCTTCTACTAATTCCTTCTCAGCCCTGGTGGGTTGGGAAGAAAATAAGCAGAATTACCAGCCTGGGGTACAAAGAAAGCTCCAGGGGTTAGAAGTCAGCTCACAACAAGCTGTGTGTACAGCCACAAGAGCCAGCACAGCACCTCTGACACACACACACGTGTGCACACACACGCGCGCACACACACACACACGCGCGCATGCACGCCTCCAGAAGTAGAATGCCTGACCACTTAGCAAAGACCAGAATCTTATGATTTTGCATTTCTCACTCACAGAACACACCTGCCCCTGGAGATAATGACCCCCCGAAATGCATGCAGTATAAATATCCTCCCCTCCTGCTTATCTTTACTGAGGATGACAGCTATTAACCAGATGGCCAGTTCAAACTGACTTCATTGTAGACTGATGAATACATTCTCTCTGTTATGTGCCACCTGCTCTTCCACTTTGATATCAAAGATGAGACCAGGGGCACCCTGGTCACCTGGTCAGTAAGGCCACCAGATGCAGTCCGCATGCTTTCCAAGGTCCCAGGTTCAAGTCTCAAGGTTGGGGGGGAACAGCCAATATAAACAACTAAATAAAATAAAATGCTTCTTCTTTCTCTTTCTTTCTGCCTGTTTATCTACTCACTTTCATTCCTGCCTGCATCTTTCCTTTAAAAAACAATTTAAAAAAAAAAAAAAAGATGAGACCAAACTTCAAAGGGTGGGGCACAGATAACCAGAATACTCTGGCTCTGCCCTCCTGGTTGATCCTTGAATCTGAAAATAAAATTTTTACTAACTCTTTATTACAGTGACATTATCACTTTTCTTTTTATAAAGGAAAGGTGAAGGCAAGAATAAGGGTGAGTAGGCAGGCAGGAAGAGAGAGGAGGAAGAAGCATTTATTTATTTTATTTAGTTGTTCATCTTGGCTGTTCCCCCAGGCCCCGGGTCATAAACCCTGGTCATTGGGATACATGTGGACAGCACCCGGTGGTCTTATCCACTAGGCCACGAGGACACACCTATTATTTCATTTAACACAGATTTCTTCCATCACCTGTGAGCTCCAAATCAGAGGCAGTCACATTAACAGCCACTATAGAGTGACTGCTTCATGTGCTGAACTCCATGTGAATCATCTCATTCCCCCTTCTCAGACCTCTAGAACATAACTGAAACCACTATACCCATTTAAAGATATTCAGACTGATACTGAAAGGGCTCAAATAACTCCAGGAAGTGGAAGAGCCAGGAGTCTAACCCAGGTCTCATTGGACAGCAAGGTGACCCTCAGGATTCCCAGATCACAGAGGCCCTTGTCTTGCCCTCAGGCACTTAGCGTGTGTCAGGCAATGTTTGCTGCCTACCTGCCTGATCTAATTGTTTAAACAACCAAATTAACTCAACAGCTTCCAAATAGCTCCATTGTTTCCACTGCATTCTCAATGGCATGAACCCAAATAATCAGGAAAGGTTAGTGTGAGCTTGTAAACTCAAGCTCAAAAAGCAAAATAATGTTCCTATTATTGACTTATTCTCAGGTCATGATAACCTTGTGAGGAATTTTGAAGTCATTTCCCTCTAAATATTAAAACCCAGACCTGACACCACACTCGGTTGTCTATGATGCCAGAACTGTGAACACAAGCTGAAAATATTGGGTGGAGAAGTCAGATTTTAGTTCACTCTCCAGTGGCAGGAATATGGAGAGCTAGAAGGCAGATTTAGATTTCCCATTTCAGCATGCCCTGGTGGCTCAGGTGCTAAGCCTGACACAAAGTCTTGTAAAATAAGTGAGTTCCTAGAATCTTCCAACCTTCTCCTACACTCCTCTCCAAGGCACTAAATTCTAGAAGAATTTCAGGCTCTTGGCTTCTTCATACTGATATGAGGATTCTTAGCTTAAACTATCTCCCTTCCCTATTTACCCTGATCACCCACCAATCCCCTCAAGATAAAACTCATAACCTCTTTGAGGGTAAGTTTATTTAAGCATTCAGAACCTCTAATAGCAAACTTTTACATGACTGTTGTAAATATTCAGCATACATCTACTCACACATTTCTTATAATAATCCTCAAGGTAAATACTACTATGACAGCCCACACCAAAGGTGGAAAAACTATGGAATAGAGAGGGTCTAGTCTGCCCAAGGGCATCCCACTGGAAAGCAGCAGAGCCCAGCAGTGTATCCAAATAGAACTGGCTCCAGAGTCTACGAAATTGACCTTCCTAATATTTGGGAAGCATGTGCATTCAGGCATCACATGTATGCATGTATCCAGCAGATATGCCCTGAGACCTGCTGGGGTGCCTGACTCTGTGCTTGGACTGGGGACACCAGAGTGACAAGGCCACACAGCCCATGACCTAATGGAGCCACAATCCTGGGAGCCCTCAGACAATTAGCCGAACAAGCACACATGGGGAAGTAAGTGTTCTGTTAGAAGAAGGACTTGCACTTTGTAGGTGTGGTGTGAAACAAGGCGTGATCAGGACTAAGATACACCTGAACAGTGTTAAACTGGTTAAAAAAAAAAAAGAAAGAAATGTAGGAGATAGCATTCCAGGTAAAAGAAAGAGTAAGTGGTGAGCTGGGGGAAAAGTCATCTCAGTGGAGGAAGCAGAAAAAAAAAGCATGGGTGGCAGGGTGGGTGGGTAAGTGGGGCAGGGGCGCTGGGGAAGGGTCACAGCTCTAGAAAGGCAGTGGAGACCCGACACTGAGGATCCCCAAAAACCCCGTCAGGGAGGCTGGGCTTTATTGGAAGGCACTGAAGCACTCCAAAGAGTTTTTAGCTGAAGGGTGGTGTGAATTGACATGCATCTTGAAGAACACCTTCAGGAGTCACACCAGGAGGGGTGCTTGTCCAAGAGACGGCACTGCCATTGTCTACACAGCTAATGCACAGCTTCCAAAGAGTGCAGGCTCCAACCTGGAAGTCAGGGCCCTAACAACCCTGAGAAAAACTGGACCAGGAACCTGAAAAGGTGTCACCCAACTCCAGGGCTATGACTTTCCACCATTGGGTCTCAACCAGGGCACTTCCCTGCAGTGGGCAGCTAGAAAATCCAGAGACATGTTTCATTGTCACAGTTGAGGGGTGATACCAGTATCGAGTGGGCAGAGACCAGGCACAAGACAGCCCTCCTCAAAGAAGGAGACTAGCCAAGACACCAAAGTGCCCATACTGGGAAGCACTACACTAAGGGAACTTAGAACACACTTCCTATGGGGCACATTACCCTCTGGAGGGGTTAAATTCAAAAAGTAAAAGAAGTAAAACAACTCTTTAAAAATATTCCAAGCAGAAGAATAAACATAATAAAATAAATTTGCATATGCATGCCCTATGCTGATCTCTAAGTCCTGTCTTCCACTTTGTGATTTCCTGGAGCAGCCTTCCAGGTCAATCCTGCTCCAGCCTGCCTGGTCTGATAAGTGAGGTGGCAATCCTGGTGTTAGTTTAAATAACAGAGTTGAAAGAACAAAGGTTAGTAAAGGCTTTATTCTTAGGTCAGGCTGAGGATTGACTTGGGGAGGTTAAACCAAGGTATTCCTAGTCCTCCCAGTGCTGAATTTCAAAAGTTTAAACCAGCTTTTATCTCCTAATTAAAAAGCAGATTGCATATATCAGACAGAATTGATTAATTAGTCTAAACAAAGAGTTTGTTGGAAGCAGGATTTGACTGCCTTCTGACATTTTAGGTGAAGATAAGCAAAAGGGCAGTGCATTTGAATTGCATGCATTCAGAGAGATGTTAACTCAGGTATATTCTAAATGTGCAAAATGCTAGGACTTGATCTGGAGATTTCTATGATGAAAAGGAAGACTCTTCTTCTAGGCTTTGCTAAATGGGCCAGCATTCTACACATTGCTTATTCTTCTAGAGGGTGTTGCATACCGGGGGGCTCTCCATACTGGTTCTGGGTTACCCATAGGGCTTTTCTTCATAGATGGGCCTTTTTCACAGCTCCTCTGTAACTGATTTCTTTGTACCCACTGGTGATTTCTGCTTATTTCCTTTCATACCTGCATCCAGAACAAAGGGAATTTGAAAGTGAGCTGGTCCATGATAGATATTCAATAAAGAGTCCTCTTCCTCCATATAAGGACATCTAAGAAGGTGAGCTCTCAGTCAGTCTAAAATTCCTCGCATCAAGAGTGTGAAGCAGTGATTCCCAAGGGGGCAATGTGCACAGTCCAGGAGGGGAAGGCAGTAAATATAAGCACATATTGACAATTTTTTTTGGTATTAACACTCTGAATACAGGCATGTTTATAGCATATTATCTTATTAATATATTAAATTTATAAATAAAATATTGCTATATGTGTTGTAGGGTCTGGTGATAACTTGATTCAAGAAAGAATTATTAAGGCATTAGGTACAGTTAAGAGTCAAGATGGTAACTTGGTAGGAGTCAAGTCTGACCTCCTCCCCACAGAGCAACTAGGAATTCATCTATTTTGCAGACACAAATGCTGAGGAAAAGCAGGCCCAGAGACTACAAAGACTGTAGCAGCAATCACCACCACAAAGAGTAGGAGATAATGTCAGAGATCAGAATTACACTGCAGATTCAGGATTTGGGTTGTGACAGAGCGGGTGGAGCCTTAGGAAAAATCAGACCTCCCAGAGAGCTGCTCTAATAGCAGAGAGTTTGCCCAGCAAAACTGGGACACAGAGTCAAGGGAAAGGTTCTTGACAGGGGATTGAAGAAAGATTAGCACCCTAGTGGAACTGAGCAAGAGCTCCTGAGGGAAAATTACACAGGATGCCACCAAGCCTAGAAAAAAGCTAGGAAAATCGCCAACCAACACACCCTCCCAACATATTGCTCTGGAACCAGAGTACCCAATAACCAGAAACCCCAACCCCAGCCTTAAGGAAGAAGAGAAGCTCCCAGAAGTGAGTAACTTTCAAAGCTACCCACCAGTGCCACCCTCTGGATGGAGGCTGAACTATATCCTGTTTGTTGATTGTTGGTAGTCATTACCGTTTAGACCTGTGATGCTGTGGAAAAGCTCTGCAGTCCCTATGCAAACTCAGGCCCCAACACACGATGCACCTAACAACTTCAACAAATCCAACTAGTGGTGACACCACAGAACTCAAGAATTTTCATAGTTCTAAGATGCAGATTTATTCAGTGAAAGTTGATACCATCACTGCAGGGTACTTAACCCACAGAAAGATAAAAAGAATGCCATACATAATCATGACACAGAGAAATATAAATGAAATGGTAGAACCAATTAAAACTCCAGTGGAAAATCTGAATATAATAGATGTATGCAAACTACCTGATGATGAATTTGGGCAACAGCGATAAACATACTCATCAAAATCAAGAAAACTATAGAAGAAGAAAAAGAGAAAACAAAAAAAAGAGAAGAAATGAAGCAAAATAGTAAAGAAATGAAGAACATGATATCTGAACTAAAGAACTCAATAAAGGGACTACAGAGTAGGATGGATGAAACCTCCAATAGAATCAGTGAGCTAGCAGATAGGGCAGAGTAATGCAGTCAAGCAAACCAGGACAGAGAAAAAAAAAAAAAATGAAAGGAAATAAAGATAGCATTGAGACCTACCAGATAACATCAAAAGGAGCAACATTCATATCATAGGGATCCCAGAAGGAGAATAGAGAGAAAAGGAGTCAGAAACTATATTTGAAAAAATAATAGCTGAAAATTTCCCTAACCTGAGGAAGGAAACAAGCTTCCGGACCCAGGAAGTTCAAAGAATTCCAAACAAAAGAAACAAAAAGAGACCTAACAAAGACACATTGTCATCAAAATGTCAAAATATACAAGATAAATAAACAATCCTGAAAGCAGCTTGAGAAAAATGAGTCACATCAAAGGAGTCCCCATAAGATTGTGAGCAAATTTCTCAAATGAAACTCTACAGGCCAGAGGGAATAATATGATATATTCAGAATGATGGGGGAGGGGAAAGATTTTGAACATAGGACACTATACCCTGTGACATTATCATTTATAATTGAAGGAATAATTTTTAAAATTTTCAGATAAACATAAGTTAAAGGACTTCATCATCACAAAATCGGTTCTACAAAAAATACTGAGGTAAGCTTTATAAAGTATAAAGAAACCCATTAAAATGGTAAGATAGAAAAGTATAAAAAGTAGGGAGGAGAAGAGAATAAAAATGTGGATTTTTAGAAAGACTAAAATGCTTTCCAACAAAAATAGGAAATAAACATATAATTCCTAATGCTAATGTCAAGGTAACCTCAAAACAAACCTCCAGGGAAAAATACAAAGAGGAAAACCAATCAAAACATAATTACATTCAGTCCACCTATAAAGAGAAAAAGAAGAATAAAGGCACTGTCTGCAAGGATAGTCAGAAGAAAAATTACAAAATGGCCGTAAAAAGCTATGTATCAATAATCACCCTAAACTCTAATGGGTTGAAATCACCAAAGGACACAGAGTGGCTGAATGGATTAAAAAACATAACCCAACCTTCTACCGCATTCAGGAAACTGACCTTTCAAAAGATAAACAAAGGCTCAAAGTCAATGGGTGGAAAACATTCCTACAGTTGAATTCCTACAACAAAGTAGGAACAGTCATGCTTTTCAAGACTGCCCACTAAAAGGCATAACAAGAAGCAGAGATGGGCGTTATATAATGATTAAGGGGTCTATCCAGCAAAAAGACATAATGCTTATTAACATGTATGCACCAAATTAAGGAGCATCAAAATATATTAAGCAAGTATGATAAGAGACGTCGACAGAAACACAGTAATAGGAGACTTCAACACCCACCTACAACAATGGACAGATGGACCAGGCAGAAAATTAACAAGGGAATATCCACTCTAAATGACCATCTGGAACAGATAGGTCAGATAGACATAAACTGATCACTTCACCCAATGACTACAGATTTCACTTTCTTCTCAAGCATGCATGGAACATTCTAAAGGATAGATCATATGTTGGGATACAAAACATGTCTCAACAAATTTACAAAGACTGAAATCTTACCAAGCATCTTCTCTGACCACAAAGGCTTAAAACTAGAAATCAACAACAAAAAGAAAGGTGGAAGACCCCAAGTCAACCAGGCACAAAACAATATGTTCCTGAATGACTCTTGGATAAAATAGGAAATAAAAAAGGAACTTAAAAAATACTTAGAGACAAATGAGAATGAAGACACAAGATACCAAAATCTATGGGATCCTGCAAAAACAATACTAAGAGGGAATTCATTGCAACCCAGATATATCTTAAGATACAAGAAAAATTACAAATAAACAATCAAACCCTACAGTTAAAACAATGAAAGGAAAGAACAATTAAAGCCAAAAACCAGCAGAAGAAAGAAAATAATACAAATTTGAGCAGAAACAAATGAAATAGAAAACCAAAAGACAATCCAGAAGATCAATGAAATCGAAAGCTTGCTCTTTGAAAAAATAAACAAGTTGACAAACCAATGGCTAGGCCAACAAGGATAAAAAGAGAGAAGACTCTCATAAATAGAATCTGAAGTGGAAGGAGGAAGGGTTACATGAGATCCACAGAAATGTGGAGCATTGTAGGAGATTATTATGAATAGCCCTATGTGAGTAAAGTCAAAAACCTCAAGGACATGGACATATTTTTGGAAAACTGCATTCTACCAGTATTAAACTTGTAAGAACTGGAAAACCTGAACAGAACAATCACAAGCAAAGAAATTGAAGAGGTAATCAAAAGTCTCCCTAAAAATAAAAGCTCAGGCCCAGATGACTTTCCTGCTGTGTTTTACCAAATCTTCAGAGAAGAATTCGTACCTATTCTTCTCAAATTCTTCCAAAATATGGAAGAATAGGGATCATTTCCAAACACTGTCTATGAGGCTTAGTGATACTGATATCAGAAATTGCTAGAAATGTCACCAAGAAAGAAAATTACAGACGAATATCTCTAATGAACATAGATGCAAAAATTCTTAACAAAATATTAGGACAGCAAATTCAACAATCCATCAAAAGACCATCCAACATGATTAAATGGGATTTATTCCAGGGATGCAAGGATGGTTCAGTATACATAGATCTATTAATGTAAAACGCCATATCAACAAGAACAAGAAGAAAAACCGCATGGTATCATCGATAGATACAGAGAAAGCTTTTGACAAGATACAACACCAATTTATGATTAAACCCCTTCATATAATGGGGATCAAAGGTATGTACCTCGACATAATAAAGGACATAAACAATAAACCCAAAGCCAACATAGTCGACTAACACCAAAATTGAAAACATTTCCTCTAAGACGGAACAAGACAAGGCTATTCACTTTTACCACTGCCATTTAACATCATACAGGAGGTCTTAGCCAGAGCAATAAATAAACAAATAAATAAAAGGAATTCATATTAGAAAGGAAGTAAAATATTATTATTTTCAGATGCCATCGTTACACATATTGAAAACCCTAAAATTCTGTCAAATTTTAGAATTCATCAGTGAATATAGTAAAGTTGCAGGCTACAAAATCAATGTGCAAAAATCCATTGCATTATTATAGGCAAACAACAAGCTATAAGAAACTGAAATTAAGAAACCACACCATTTAAAATAGAAGTAAAAAGAATAAAATATCTTGGAATATACTCCATAAAAGAGGCAAAATACCTGCACAATGAAAACTACAAGCCCTTCTTAAAAGAAATAGAGGAGGATAGAAGCAAAAGAAGGACATCCTTGGTTCATGGTTGGGAGGAATAGGCATTGTTAAAATGGTCATCTTACCTAAAGCAATACATGGATTTCATGCAATCCCCATTAAAATCCTATGCACCTATTTCAAGGAAATTGAACAGAAACTATTAAAACTTTTATGAACAAAAAAATACCCCACGTAGCTAAAGCAATTATGAGAAAAAAGAATGAATCTATAGGGATTACACTCCTGATAGTGGTCAAATCGGTGTGCTGCTGGAATAATAACAGAGTCACAGATCCATGGAATAGAATTTAATCACCAGAAACTGACCCACTCACATACAGTTAATCTATAACGAAAGAGTCAAAAGCATATGGGGAGAAGAAAAGACTCTTTAATAAACGGTGTTGGAATAATTGGACAGTCATGTGTAAAAAAATGAAGTTAGATCACATCATTCACAAAAATTAATTCAGAATTGTCTAGAGACTTGGAAAAAGACCAGAAACCATAAAATTCTTGGAAGACAAATTGGAAAGACATTTTATGACATTACCCTTAGAGAGGTCTTTGGGCACTCAAATCCAGCATCAAGGGTAACAAAAAGAAAAATAAACTGGGACTACATCAAACTAAAAATTTCTTCACAGTGAAAGAAAACATCACCAAAACAGAAAGATAGTCTACTAACTGGGAGAAGATACTTGCATTCCATATTTCTGACATTGGGCTAATATCTAAATCATGCAAAGAACACATAGCATTTAATAATAGAAAAATAGGCAATCCAATCACAAAATGGAAAGAGAAATTGGAGAGACATTTTTCCTAAGAGGTTATACAGATGAGCAGCAGACACATAAAAAGATGTTCCTGCTCACTGGCTGTCAGGGAAATGCAAATCAAAACAACAATGATATATCACCTTACACCTGGGAGATTGCCTATCCTAAAGTCTGGAAACAACAAATATTGGGGAGGATACAGGGAAAAGGGAATACTTTCACACTGTTGGTGGGAGTGCAAATTGGTGCAACCCTGTGGAGAACAGTATACAGATTCCTTAAACAGTTGAATATGGAAATTCCATATGATCCCACCTTCCCACTTCTGGGTATTTACCCAAAAGATATAAAATCACTAATTCTTAGCATTTTTTGCACCCCCATGTTTATTGTAGTCCTATTCACAATAGCTAGGTACTGGAAACTGCCTATGTGCCCAACATTGGATGAATGGATAAATAAGATGTGGTATATATGCTTAAAGAAAGACTACACAGCCTTTAGAAGAGATGAAATCCTGTCATTTGAATCAACATGGATGTATCTAGAGGGGATTTTGCTTAGTGAAGTAAGTCAAAAGAAGAATGATAGATACCAAATGACCTCAGTCATAGGTGGAATGTGGATAGACAAAACAAAGGAACAGATGGAACAAAAACAACCCTTGGACACATGTAATAGAATCGAGGTTACCAATAGGGAATGGGAGTGGGGTGGTGGGGCAAGCAGTGGCAGAGACCACTGGACCATGATGAAAGAAAAAAAATCTTGGTGATTTGATGGAGGGTAAGGTATGTTGACATGTATCTGGAAATGGAGAAACTGTGCATATGGGGAACCTACACATAGGAGTTTATTTTATTTTAGTTTGCAAAACACAGTTATGGCAATAAAATACTAAAAAAAGTTTTAAAAAGAAATGCAGTTCATAGATTTATTAGAGAAAGAAAGCAAAAGCAAAAGCACAAGATAGAGTTCTTTGGGGAGAGAGAACTGCACTGATCGCTATGGGATTTCAAAATTTATACGCCTCCTTTAGCCCAAGAAATGCCTATTGATAAGAAGGGAGTGCTTTTAATCATCAAAGATCAAGCTGTCTCTGCGGGTGGTTCCTGGTGAGACAGGATGAGAACATACCCGAAGATTTCTCAGTTTAAATCTAAAAGCCTATACCACCAAAGGAATTCTTCGCCCTTTTGTTGTTCCATCACGTATGCTGATTTTAGAGGTCTGCAAAAATGCTGAAGTTGTAAATATGTAGCATCCCATCCCAATTTCCCCTCATTACTCCCCGCAACCATATTCTAGTCCTTAAAATCTTTGGGGCAACAAGAACTGACCTTCTATTTTCTGGAACTTCTTCTATGCTAAAAAGGGTCATAGACCTTATATTGTTTAGGGACCGGAATAGGTATTACATTGTTGTGTTTTTTTATCTTACTATAAAATTGTGATGCAGCATTATTCAGGCTCGAATTGACTCCTGTCAAGATTAGTTGTCCTTCTGACTTGGAGATGTGGTAGAAGACCTCTTCCCTGACCCCAATGCAAAAGTTAGTCTGCCAGGAATTTTCCATGGTACTACAGAAACTGCAGCTATGTCCTGTTATCATACAACAGAGGCGGTAGCTATATCCCGTTCTGTGGAGACTGCAGCGATGTCCTGTTATCGTGACCAAGGACAAACGAGCATCTCCTCCATACTCTGCAGGTGTACGTAAGTGATGAGTTGCCAGTAGAAACCACACGTAGCCAAAAAGATGAATCATTACCTTAGAGTATAAAAGGAGCTCCCCTAGATCCCCTGTTGCTTTGGGTAACAATACCCCTGAGCCAGAGCCGGTGCTTGCAATAAAGTGTCTTTTTTCTACCTTTGAGTGCTCAGCTGTCAGTCTTCTCACTGTCTGGAGGCTCTGCCATAACAGAGAAAAGGTACTTGCACATGAAAGAGACAAGTAGGCTATATATATCTATATCTATAAATAGATAGATATAGATAGATATAGATATATGTTAAGTAATACATTTAGGGTGATAAAAGAGCTTCAGGCGAGGCCAGAGTTTTTCAGGTGTTAAGACATTTGAGACAGATGAAAGACAAATTTGCATATATTTAACCAGGGAGGCAGTGAAGGTGGTCCCTGTCCCAATTATTTGTATACAAGAAATTAGTAACCTCTAAAATATAAAATAGAAATTAGAATAAAATATTTAAGATTAAAGAAATGGAACACAAGTAAGATCTTTTAAAACAGGCTCCCTTCTGTCTTGCATTCGAACTTCAGTTAAGAGTAAGATGAAGTCACAGTGGAGGAAAAGAAGTTAAACACATAAAAAATTTTGGCCTTTTAGTAGTTAAGTGGAATGGAAAACTTCCAGTCAACACTGTAATTTACTCAGGAAGTCTGTGGATACTAGTTTAAAACGCAAAAAGAGAATAGTTACAGGTTTGAAGTATTTAAACATTTTTGTGAAACACTGACGTCTCTGGGAGGTACCTGTGACAGCTCCTGCAATTAAGTTATTAAACTTTGAGATTTTCGCACTGAATCCCCATTGATTTGAGGAAACCTCAAAAGTCACAAATCTTCACTGAAATAAACTTGCAGTTAAACTTAGAAAGTAAACAAGAAGGCAGGCAAGATGTCATCTATGAAAAACATACACTGAGACGTGGCACAGAAAAATTTAAAAAAACAAAACAAAACAGTTCTTCGGAGCCAATACAGCAAAAGCAATTTTCCTGCTTCGGCATCAGCCAGAACAATTTGGAGAACAGAAGACTCACAGCCAGCTCTAGAGGTGGGCGAGAGGCGCGGGGATTCAACGGAGGCTTCAGCGGCAAAGGGGACCCACAGAAAGGGGAGCTTGGCGGTGCTCACGCGGTCTGTCTTCCCCTGCCGGAACCTAGCTGCAGCCGCGCGGTCTGCACGGACATTCTAGAGTGCAGGACAGTTACTCTGACCGCCAGCACCCACCCAGGGATTGAAATAGTAGCAATCCCATTGCTGCATCACTATTCTCCCTCAGAAAGTGCAGAAGCCGCCTGCCTTACCTCTAGCAGTGCAAATTCAGACAGACCAGGAGTAGAGGCGGCAAGCCAGAGTCAAACTGAGCAGCCGAAGGGCTTCTGTGATTGCTGCCAACGAATTCTTGGCTAGAAAAATCCAGAAGGAGAAAATTGGAGACAGAGAGAACAGGAGCATATAGGCACTGCACACCTCCCACTACACACCCTAGGACTTGGGCCCCCTGGAATCAGGATCCAGTGGCCAAGACCCTAGGAGAGCAGCCCATGGAAAGTTTTGGTGAATACAAGGGACATCAGTGCAGGCAGCAGACTCAAGTCACATAGCCCCAGCCAGCACAGTTCTACCAGCAAAACAGGCCTACATCCCCCCCACCATCAGGTGGCAAAACTGCATGCTCCCAGACCACCACTACACCCCGCTACCCCATACCCACCCCCACCCAGCAGCAATCATCACTCCCTGACACAGCAAAACACACTAGGGAAGGCTGTAAGGGTCAAAACTACAAAATAAAACAAAAATAGAGTGCCCCCTAGCAGAAATTTTTTTTTTTTTTTAATTAGCAGTAGATAATCACGATCCCAACTCATGGGGAAAAAAATACTACAACACACCCTGAAACCTCAGGAAATGGAATCACAAAAAATTACCAGAAATTAACTTTGAAGACACGGAAGAATATTTTTTTCCAACAGATAAAGAATTCAAGTTTGAAATCATAAAGAAATTCCCATAATTCATATGTTGGGACACAAAATAATCCTCAGTAAATTTTCAAAGATTGAAATCATATCAAACATCTTTCAGATCGCAATGGTATCAAACTAGAGATCAACCAAAAGAAGAAAGAGAGGAAAACAACAAAAGAGTGAAGAATAAACAACATATTGTTGAGCAACCAATGGGTAAAAGAGGAAATTAAAGAAGATATTTAACAAATCTGGACTCAAATGAAATTGAAGACACATCGTACCAGAATCTATGGGATGCAGCAAAAGCAGTAATAAGAGGGAAATTTATAGCAATACAATAGCTACCTCAGAAAACAAGAAGAATCACAAATAAAAACCCTAAGTCATTACCTAAAGGAAATAGAAAAAGAAGAAAAACAGAAGCCTAAATCCAACAGAAGGAAGAAAATAATAAAGGTTAGAACAGAAATCAATGAAATATAAATCAGAAAGACTATTCAAAAAGTCGATGAATCTGAAAGTTGGTTCTTTGAAAGAATAAACAAAATAGACAGGCCATTAGCAGAGTCTCAAAAAAGTGGAGAGAGAAAACACAAATAAACAGAAATGAAAAAGGAATAATCACAACAGATACAACATAAATACAGAGGACTATACAGCAACTATATAGCAACAAACAGAATAACCTAAAAGAAATGGACACATTTCTGGAAATGTACAATGTCCCAAAACTAAATTGAGAAGAGCTAGAAACCATGAAAAGATCAAGAACAAGCAAGGAAATTGAATCAGTGATCAAAAACCTTTCTCAAAACAAAAGCCCTGGACCAGACAGTTTCACCAGCAAATTCTACAAAGCATTCAAAGAAGAATTAATTCCAATCCTTCTTAAAGTTTTCCAAAAAAATAGAAGAGGGAAAGCTTCCAAATACTTTTTGATGCCAATATTACACTGATTCCAAAACCATATAAAGACTGCACCAAAAAAGAAAACTAAAGACCAAATATCCTTAATGCATATTGATGCAAAAATTCTGAACAAAATACTGACAAACCAAATTCAACAACATATAAAAAGAATCATACACCACGATCAAGTGGGATTTATTCCCGGGATGCAGGAATGGTTCGACATATGCAAATCAATGGATGTGATACACTATACCAATTTTCAAAAAGCATGAAAACTACACAGTCATCTCAGTAGATGCAGATAAAGCATTTGACAAGATTCAACATCCTTTTATGTTAAAAATCCTCTAAAACAGGTATAAAAGGAATGTACTTCAACATAATTAAGGTTTTATATGACAAATCCACAGCCGACACTATACTCAGTGGAGAAAAATTAAAAACTTTTCCTCTAAGGTCAGGGACAAGACAAGGTTGTTAACTCTCACCATTACTATGCAGTATAGTACTGGAGAGGCTAGCCAATGCAATTAGATAATAAAAAGATATAAAAGGTATCCAAATAGGAAAGGAAGAAGTGACACTGTCGCTTTTCACAAATGAAATGATAATATATAGAGAGAACCCCAAAGAATCAAGTAAAAAGCTACTAGAAATAACAAATTTTGTAAAGTGGCAAACTACTAAAATTAATATTAAAAAATCTGTTACATTTCTGTATACTAACAATGAAAATACAGAAAAAGAACTGAAGAAAATAATACCACTTACAATTTCACCCCCAAAAATGAAATACCTTGGAATAAACCTGACCAAAGAGGTGAAGGATTTATACTATGAGAATTATAGGACATTGCTAAAAGAAATAGAAGATGACACAAAGAAATGGAAAGATACTCCATGCTCATGGATTGGAAGACTCAACATAATCAAAATGGCCATACTGCCCAAGGCAATATACAGATTCAATGCTATCCCCATCAAAATTCCAAAGACATTCTTCACAGACATAGAACACAAAATAATGAAATTTATTTAAACTAGCAAATGATCCGGGATAGCAAAAACAATCCTCGAAAAAAAAAAAAAAAAAAAAAACCAACAATGGAGGAGTTATGCTCCCTGACTCTACTACAAAGCAATCATAATTAAAACAGCATGGTTCTGGTATAAAAATAGAAAGACGGATCAATGACCAGTGGAACAGAATTGAAAGTCCAGAAATAAATCCACATATATATGGACACCTAATTTTTGACAAAACTTACAATGGGGCAAAGACCATCTCTTTAATAAATGGTGCTGGGAGAACTGGACAGTCACATGCAAAAGGTTGAAACTAGGCCACTACCTAACATCATACACAAAAATTAACTCAAAATGGATTAAAAACCTAGACATAGGACCAGAAACCATCAAACACATAGAAGAGGACAGAGGCAAAACATTATTAGACATAGACCTAAGAGATATCTTTGGCAACTCAACTCCCATTGCAAGGAAAATAAAACCCAAAATAAACCAGTGGGATTATATAAACTAAAGTTTCTACTCAGCAAAAGAAACTCACATAAAAACAAAAAGGCATCCAACTGAATGGGAAAAGACATTCACCTCTCACATCTCAGATAAGGGGTTAATATCTGCTATACAAAGAACTCATAAAATTGGACAACAAAAATACAAGCAATCCAGTCAAAAAATGGTCCGATGACCTTAATAGACACCTCTCCATATGAATGGCCAACAGGTTCATGAACAGATGCTCTACTTCTCTTGTCATCAGGGAAATGCACATCTAAACAATGAGATATCACCTCATGCCATTAAAAGTGGCTATTATCAAAAAAATGGAAATAATAAGTGCTGGAAAGGATGTGGAGAAAAGGAAACTCTAATTCACTGTTGGTGGGAATGTAAAGTGGTGCAACCATTCTGGAAAGCAGTATGGAGAGTCCTCAAAGAATTGAGAATGGAAATTTCATATGATCCAGTTATTCCTATACTGGGCATTTACCCCAATGACACAAAAACACTTATCCAAAGAGATATACACATCACCATATTCATTGCAGCACAATTCACAGTAGCTGAGAGCTGGAAACTATATAAACACCCATCATTAGAGGAGTGGATAAAGAAGATGTGGTATATATACACTATGGAATACTATGCAGCCCTTAAAAAGAGAGAGCCTGCCATTGCAGCAAAATGGATGAACTTGGAGAGAATTATGCTTAGTGAGATAAACCAGAAAAAGAAGCACAGACATTGTATGATAGCACTTATATGATGTGTAAAGAGAAAACAAATTATGTCATAAAATTAAGCAAGACTAAAAATGGGGCGGGGAGGAGGGAGAGAAAACTACTCCAAACAGCTACGGACTGTTAGTGAGAGAAAAAGGCAAATCAGGGAGTACCAAAGTGATAGGGGAGGGGGAAATGGGATGAAGTGAATTAACTGTAAATGAAGGGAGAAAAAAGTAAACCTACTATGCTATTTGTAAATGTAAAAATACTACTATGTACACCTCAAAACAAGTCATTGTCAAAATGCAATATCCCTTGGATAATAAAAGTAAATTAAAAAAAGAAAGTAAACAAAATATTTCAAAAAGTGAATTAGAGGCAAGACATACCAAACTATTTCAGAATGTGCCAACTTGCAAAAGAGAGGCTTGACCACAGCTGTATGCATACCTGAAACATACTTAGGAGTGTTTAAAGAAGATATACCAAAGCATAGCATTTAACCCATATATTAGAAATCTTTTAGATTCAGCAGAGTGAACAGAATGAAAAATGCTTAAGGCAAGTTAAAAGAGCAGTAATCTTTAGGCTGAGGACTACTTTTTGCCTGATTGTAACACACAGATAAATCATACAATGTTACCAAAGACATGAAACTCTTTTGGTCCAAATACTTAAAAATGAAAGAACTCCTGGAATTTAGTTATTACCTATGTTAAGTAAATTACATAGAATAAGAAACAAATAGCCAGTGTAAACTAGGTAGAGTATTTTTTTGCTTTTGTTTATCACCTGATGTGGAGAAGAATAAGTTGGGGCAGTTAGAGTGTTGGGTGAGGACAAGATGGCTCTTTTTATAGATAAGAAGATAAATGTTTTACCTCCAATATTCAGAGGTTCAACCATCAACATGAAGAGTTGGGAGTCTGGTTGCTCAGTGGGTCCTCGCCTTTGATCTCTGTACCTCAATGTGTGGGCTGGACTGTGAAAAGATGGTCTCTTCTGGCTTTGGAGATGAGATCATTCTTTTCTCACATCCTGTTTCCTGATGTGGAGGTTGTAGATATGCAGCATTCCATTCAAATTTTCCCCCAGCATACGTATATATGTGATTAAATTTTATTATTTATTATAATATTGGGAGTGCACATCAAACATTCGTTTGCTAATAGAGGTGGTCATTCAAAGCTGTTGGCATCCACAGCAGACTGTAGGCTAACGGGGTCTCTAGAACGAGGTGACGCAGAGAAGATTGGATTGGGGGCACTGTTCTATTTATTCCCATGGCTTGAAAAAAGAATTTGACCAAAGGTTTCTACTCTCCCCAAATCCATGCCCTTCTCTTTGGGAACTTTTTCAATGTGTGTCAAAAGTAGATTTTGTCAGAAACAGTTGTGCGAATGATTCCAAGTTTCAACAACCTGGCTGAGTCCACTTCCAGTACAGTCTTAGTTCCTCATTGCCTTTGCTGGGAGGCTCGTCCTGCACTGTGGAGACTAGCAGACACGTCTCCAGTGCCCTGTCTGAGGGAAAGAGCCTGGATTAAAGGTGCCGCTTGCTGGCCAGACTGGAAAGGTGTGCTGTGTGTTCTTTAAGCCTTTCTCTCCTTTCCTCTCCCACATTCTCAGAAAGGCTGCAGGCTACTGCCTCCAGGGCAATCAGTGACTCAAAGCAGGGAAAAGAACAACGTACAATTGCTTATGTTTACCTAAAGCAGCACTGAAGGAGTCAATAAGAAAGTAATTAAAGTGGTTACCTAGAGGTGGGGGTGAGGGGCCAGGGACTCAATTCTCTGAATACCTTTTTGGTATGTGTTTGAGTGTTGAACCCTGTAAATGTATTGTCGATTCAAAATAATATTCAATTAAAATTTTAGAAAGAGGTTAGCTATACAGAGTTCTAACCTTCTGTCATTTCTGAGCTTTATTTGTAAAGGCCTGATTTTTCTGATGACTTTTCTTAATAAACTGGTGGCATCTTTGTCAAAACACCACACTTGCTGATACTCCCTTCCTATGGGCTTTACACTGCTGATTGGCACTCTATATTTTTCAAAGGCTCACCCTTCCTTTCATCTTTCCTGAAGCCAGCAATGATCTGGTTTCACTGACCCTTGTTTTGTTCTGGGACTTACCTGTGAAATGCATTTATTCTACAGGGAAGCTTTTGAATGAATCCATCACCTGATCCTTCTCTGGTACCCAATGGTTTGAGAGGTCAAAGTTCCTGTTTTCTTCCATGGTGTCACCGTCCTTTTTAAGTACCGGCTGGCTCATTAGGAGGACAGCTCAAATATCCGAGGTGTGTCAGTCCTCCTTTTAGGACACCTGTGAAAGGGTTTTGGCCGTTGGCCAACCTCCAGACATTTGAAGCCGAGACTTGCTACCAAGAGCCCTAGATCATGTAGCCCAAAGTGCCTGATTTGGAGGGTCAGTTCATGAAATGTATGATAAACCTAACTATATCAGACTGGCTAGCTTGCCTCCATTAAGCCCAGATAAATGGAATTAAAGCCCTTCTCGAATATCCTGGGGTTGGCCCTCAGCCAGCTTTTTGGAAGAAAAGCAAAAAGACTCTGGAGTCCCAGCCTGGCCCCAGCAGTAAACAAGGAGCAGACTTGATACAGCAGGAAACTCACCATGCTGGAAGGTTTCCTTTTCTATAGGACTTAAGGAACATGTAATGTTAGCAGGGAACACTCTCACACCGAATTTCTTCTCCACGCCGATGCCCGCACCCCAGGGAGAGCGTGAATTATTTTTTCATTGAAATCATGTCAAAGTGGAATAGCTTTAATGATGCTGAAATAGTCGGCCATTAGCACTAGAAATAAGTTACTAGGGCACCTTTGTAAGTGTCTAATGAATAAGCAGCCAAACTGGCTTGTTTTAATGCACTAATAAAGACTGCTTCATAGACACATTGAACACAGTCTGTGGGACTGGGAGCTAAAGGCTAATCTGCCATGATCATTTTCCTCTGCAGCAGGATACTGCTTAACATAAAGTTTCTGGTTTAACAGTGAAAGAAAATTAGCTAATAAGTTGTGACCCGACTGGTAAAATACTACAGAGGAGGACTTGACATTATCTAAAAAATGTATATGTGCATTTGCCCTTTGACCCAGTCATCCCACTTCTAGGAAACTTTCTCAAAGAAACACTGGTGAAATGCAAAGGAGATACGTGCGCAGGGCCAGTTGCAGACAGAGTGGAAACAAAAGTCAGGAGACAACACAAATTCCAGCTGTAGGAATTGGTTGCAGGAAGACACAATGACACAATGGAATGTGGAAATGAATGAGGACGAGTTCCCTACACTACTGTAGAATGATTGCCAAGAGATAGTAAGTGAAAAAAAAAAAAAAAAACTCAGACTAAATAAAGAGTAAAGTACAAAAACAAGATAGAGTAAGAATGGAGTAGAAAAGAGTAAGAGAGTTGGGAAGAATGTGTGCATGTGCACACACACACGCACACACAGAATGAATGGATAATACCTGTTTCCCACGTTGGGGTGGGACTTGCAAGTGACACAAAGGGATGATGACAGACATCTAGCTCTGCTCTCCAACAGGTCCAGAGCAAGCAGCAGAGAACTGTCTCTATGAGCAGAGTTCTAGAGTTTCTCAAAAGTTGCTTTTCCTAGGCTATTCCTAAACCAAGATCCTCCCGCAGAGGTTGTCTCTGCTGAGTGGCATTCTAAGTTCTGATCCCCAAGGCAACCATGTAGGTATTTTTATCATGGTGATATGGTGCTTTCTTCTGAGTGTTAAACACTAATAGGACAGCTCTTCAGAGGAAAGGGTATGAAGAGGCTGATTCTGTACTAACAGGAAAAATTCACTGTGTCATCACCCAGGCTTGTTTGCCTGGGGCATTTTATGAGATCTTAGTGGTAAAAAAAGAAAAGTACTAAGTGAATATATATGTGTGTGTGTACATATATATATATATATATAATATTACAACAAAAGAATCATATATATATATATATATGATTCTTTTGTTGTAATATTTGCCATCACAGTTGACCTGGACCCATTATGTTGCATCTGGAAAGAGGAAGCCCAATGTGCACTGATAACGTGATGAATTTGCCGGGCTAAATGTGTGTCATTAATGTGGTTCCACTCCAGGGCTAAGTCTTTTGGACCTAAGTTGGTTCTAGAATTCTAGCCTGAGTCAATCAGCAGGCAGTATTCTTCCCATCAAAGACTAGTTCAATAATGGACCCACTGGACTGATGGGTATGCAAGGAGTTTTGCTGGGGGTCTCTGAGAAAAATCCTTTACCAAACCGTAGAAGGAAACAGTATCCTGTGCCTTGGGATATTTTTGTGCCTGGAGGTGAGACCTCTCCTAGGCAGGCAGAGCCAGAGAATCATGCAGCATGAGCCTGGAGTCTGACTAACAGGTCAGTCCATAAATAAACCACTTGTTTGAGTCAGTCTGATTTGGGCTTCCTGTTTTTATGGCCAAAAGCATCCTGACACAGAGACCTCTGCTTCATACTCCTGTCCCTCTGAAGTGATGAACTCATCCACATCTCACCACAGATGACTTGTCTCCACTGACCCATGCAGGGACAGGCACAGAGCACACCTCCACCCCTTTCCCCCCTAAAAAGTGAATGTGTCCATGTTCTGCAGGTTGGACTGCTTCTGAGGGTCATCAGCAAAAAGGTCTGAAAGAGAAGTTTTAATATGTCTTCTTAGGAAATCCTTAAGTTACATCTGCTTCCACTTTGCCCACCCTGCACCCCTTCTCTATGCCATCAGGATAGTGGTCACCGCTGGGGTGGAGGCAGGGGTGTGAGCAGAGAGGGCATGCTAGGGCTTCTAAGTATGGAAAGACCTATTTCTTAATTTGGGTGATAATACATGGATATTTGTTTTATTATTTAAAAGTCAGTACAGATATGTTTTATACACTTATATCTGATATATGACTTACAATAAGAATTATTTAAGGAGGTGTGTGGAGATTAGGTGTGGAGAAGGCCATAAAACAGCCACAACCAAACACTGTTCATAGGAGGTCTTGCTGCTCTGCCCTTGGAGACAGTGCACAGCTCCCTTCTGCCTGTTGAGTAGGACTGACCTGTTAGTCCTCACTCTCAGACCCCCTGGTGTCCAGCCCACCTGCCTTTCTGGCCCTTCACCTTCCCATTCCCTGGTGCATTTCCCAAAACTCCTCCACATCCCACAGTCTTTAGCCTTTCACACTGCAGAACTCAGTCCAACACGGGTGAGGACCTGTGCTCTCTGTCACCCCCTCGCTCTGGCCTCTGAACTATGCTGGGGTGTCATGCACCATCTGCAGTGCCATATGCCCCTAACCACGCCCCTTTCCCAGAGTACATGAGATGGGTGGTACCAGCATCTTTTGGACCCTGCTCCTAGGTGCCCTGTCCAAGAGCAACAGGTTTAAGAATCCCTTCTGAGGTGTCCAAGCACTTACACACAGGTGCAAGGCAAGCAGGCAGCTGAGGCAGTGAGAATTGAGTAAGATGGTCTGTTGCAGACCCTCAGAATTCAGCCCTGGTTGAGGCCAAGGCCCTGAGACTTTTGGGCATTGTGAGGAATAAAAAGATGACCTAATGCAGGACAAATGGGGACTCCAATCTGTGAATTAAGGGAAGCAAGTTTACCCTACATGGCATGGTCTGGTAGGTGATATGGGACTGGTGAACAGTAGCTGACAACTTTGGATTCATATTCAGAGTTCTGCCCATCGGGGGGAAGCCCTGCTCTGCTGAGAACCCTGCATCTGCTTGCAGTCCCTCTGGAGTAACTTTTTATCTCTAATAATGATGCACTTCTGTCATAGCTCCTGAGACACTCCCGGCCACCATCCAAGGCATTTGGGATGCACAATAGTAATCAGCAGCTTTCTGGTGAACATGGGCTCCAAACACAGAGACATCTGATGACTCCACATCAACGTCACAGCTCTGTGCCAACATGTTCATACTACCACTTTCTGACTTCCACCCTCTTTTTTCTCAGACTCCAAGCTAGTCACATTCTCTTTCTTCAGTTGTTTTAAATATCACTGACTAAATCACCGCTTTCTCTGAAATCAGTGGGTCCGCAGCCTGCCTTCTGACACTAAGGTTACCTAGGTTTCAGAGGGAAGTGGTCCTGCCCTTGCAGGGTGCCTACTGACAGCCGTTTCCTCTACGACACAGTGATTTTACCCCACAGACCTCCAAGAGGGCACTGTCACTGCCAGCGTCTGGGAACCCCCTTCCACAGACTGTCTTGATGGCAGTAAAACAGACAGAAGAATAACTATTCGCAAAGGAAGAATTGGCAGAGCAGGACAAGAGATGGTGTGACGGTCCAGGAAGAAAGAAGAATCAAAAATGGTGGTTAATTTCATGTGTCAGGTTGACAGGCCAAGGAATGCCTAGACAAAACATTCTTTCAAGGTGTGTCTGTGAGGGTATTTCCAAACGAGATTAGCGTTGAATCAGCAGACCCAGTAAAGTAGGGGGCCCTCCCCAGTGTGGGTAGGGATCAGTCAATGTGCTGAGGGCCCAAACAGAACACAGATGGAGGAAGGAAGACTCCTGCCTGACCGCTCAGCAGGGACCTCTCCGGGCCTCAGTCCGCTGGTTCTCAGGCTTCCGCTTCAGACTGAACTACACTGCCAGCTTTCCTGAGACTCCAGTTTGTGGACAGCAGATCCTGGGGCTTCTCAGCCTCATAATCACCATGAGAGTCAATTCATTATAATAATTTCTCCTTTTACAGATATGTTATATATGACATATGTAACGCAAACCCAAGCATTTCAGAACTCAGAGCACAGAGAGGCATTGATCGCCGATCCAGAGAGATGCCTGGACTCATGTTGGCTACACAGCATGTGTGCCAAGATGCTCATACCTGTGACCCTGACCTCTGTGAGAATTACCTATCTATCTATCTATCTATCTATTTATCCATCCATCCATATCTCAAACTGGCTGTGTTTCTCTGTAGAACCCTGGCTAATACAATCCCTGCACATTAGAAAAATGGTGATCTCCATTCATAAACAGAGCTAGTGTAGCAATTTCCCTCAGATGGGAGGGAAATATGTGGTCACAAGAGTTACCTCTGCCATCTAGAAACCAGTCGCCCAGCTGTTAAGGTTCTCCAGAAACACTAAAATTCTTAGTGAATGCACTGTCAATGAGAAACAGGGCCATTACTTAGAGCCAGAGAAAGACATGCAGGTGGAGGTGAGCAGGGATGAGAGATGGAACAAGAGCTGTACAGAGACATTATGTGAACCTCTGAGCAACCATGTGGGCTTCATCCAAACTTTTCTGTTACATGAGCCAAAGAAATTCCCCTTTTTGGTTACCAACAAGAAAAGAGAATAAAAATGTAACCACTGTAGAAAACAATTTGGTAATTCCTCAGAAAATTAAACATTGGTTCATCAGAGTAGATTGGACAAGCTTCACTAAAAAATCTAAACTCTGGTTCTCATTCTTTTCTTTCTTTTTTTTCCCCTCAACACTTAGACTTCAATAAATAATAAATCTTCCTCTTTCCTTCCTCCCAGCTCCTGATAACCTCTATTCTACCTTCTGTCTCTATGAATGTGATCATTTGGGGTACCTCACAGAAATGGGACATAAGAGTATATGACCTTCTATGTCTGACTTCTTTCACTTTCCACAGTGTTTTCAAAGTCCATCTATATTATAACATGCAGCATATTTCTTACAGCTACATAACATCCCACTGTATGGACATACCACATTTTGTTAGCCCACTCATCTGTTAGTGGACATTTGGGTTGTTTTCACCTTTTGGTTATTGCGATGTTGCGATGAACGTTGGTGAACAAATATTTGTTCATGTCCCTGCTTTCAATTTCCATATGTATGGAAAAATGGAACTGCTGAGTCCTGATGAAAATAGATGTAATAAACATTGTGAAGGTATTTAATCTCACTAGATTGTGTACTTTCAAATGGTTAAAATGACAAATACTGTGTTGCATACATTTTACTGCACTTAGAAATAAAACAGAAATCTATTCCCTCAGAATTCTGGAGGTTACAAGTTGGAAATCAAGGTGCAGGGGGGTCTGGGGGGTGGGGGGCAGGCAAAAAATGAGGACTGGCATTTAGATTTTTTAGGGAAGTTTATGTATTTACTCTGACAACCCAAACATCTTAAATGTCCTTGAATTCTTCCAGGGTCTGGGGCAGAGTTGGCTTCTCCCTCTAGTACCCCTGTAGGCCTCAGAATTTCCAAGTCATGTGTCTCTGAAAGCAGGTTGCCAGTCACCAGATTCCACCAGGGTCACACTATGCCATCCACCAGCTCCAGGGATCTCAGAAAACAAAAACAGCTTTACATCAACATTCCATCTGAAACCCAGAGCCAATGTCACAAGCTGCTCTTGAAACCGGAGGCCTCTGCCTGGCCCCGAGGGATGCACATGAACCCCAGACTTCACTCTGTACCCTCATGTCTGTGACACCATGCCAGACATGCCATCTCTACTAAGCCGACTGACCAGCATGCAAGTCCCCCACTTGAGCTCTTAGTTTTCTCATCAGTTATCTTCTCTCCACTGCTTTGCCCTCTTGTTCCTGTCCTCGATCCACTGTAATTCTAGGAAACACACCGTTTTGTAAACCCTCCCTTACACCGTTCGGCCTTTCCCTCACGAGGCGCACAAATGGTTCAAACACCAGAAAGGGCACTTCTGGACCTCTGTGACCTTGGGAAGTTGGTCATCTTCTCAAGTCTCATCTGTGCAAAGGGGTTCAGGCATTCCCGTCTGTTTCAGACAGGGTTCACTTGCATTTATAGCAATCAGTCTAGTTATCTTCAGCAGAAATTGATTTAATATCAGATTTATGTGCTTACACTATTTTCAGAAGGGCCAGAGAAGCAGGCTGCAAATGAGATTTCTAGAATGGTTCCTAAAACAACATCCAAAACTAAGCTGCTTCTTACTTCAGCAGGGGGTTCCCAGTCAGGAAACTGCAGTCCTGGAACTTTTGTGTCAACCTTTGCCTCCAGGGACAGAGCACCATCAGTGACCCTTCCCACCTACTAAATCCACATACACATAAAAAGAGGTGCTCCTGACTGCCACCTCTCTGTACTTACTGCAGTTCCAAATTCAGTTCTTTCCTGACTATATCCTGCAGCTCCCAGAACGTGTGAACTGACTGCAGTACAGGCAGGGAATGCAGTTCCTGCTCTCTAGCCTCTACAGAGAAGGAAAATCCAGTGGAGGAAGGTTGGAATGAGTGAATGACATCGATCATAACTGCCATGACATCTTGAAGAGTTGTTGGGAGAAATGCAGCCTGATCTTCTGATATCCTGGTCAGTTTATTCGTTCATTTATACACTAGATATTTGTTGGCACTTATTAAATGAAGAGTTCAGAAACGAATGAAGCACAATTCTTATACTCAAGGAACTTACAGTCTATGGAATGAAGTGAACCGTGTCACCTCAAACCACAAGGCAACTATGTTGGATGACAGGACTTTCAGGAGATAAAGAAAAAGAAGATTATGGTGTGCCCTCGCGGCCCTATTGGTTTAAACCAGGCACAGTACACATACATCCCAAGGTACCTGGTTCAAGACCTGGGCCTGGGGAAGCAACCAATGATGAATAATTAAATAAAGTAAGTAAAGTGCTACTTCCTCTTCTCTCTTCCTGCCTGACTTCCTCTGCTTGCTTTCATTCCTGCCTGAACGTTTCCTTAAAAAAAAAAAAAAAAAAAGTAAAAGGAAGTCACAAGATTAACTGATAGGATTCGTGATCTTCTTAGAAGAAGAGGAAAGAGTGTGTGACCTGTCTCTATGCACAAGCAATGTGGAAAGACCATATAAGGACACAGCAAGAGGGCAGTCATCTACCCATCAGGGAAAATAATCTTCACCAGTAAACAACCTGGTTGAGTTCAAATTTTTAGCCTTCAAAAGTATGGGAAAATTAATATCTGTTGTTTAACCATTCAGTCTAGGATATTTTGTTATGGAAGCCTGAACAAACGAAGACAATCCAATAGGGGTTTGGCTAAGAAAACAGTTCTGTGAAAAGTTGACTTCAGTACAGCCACGTTTAAAGTGGAGCCAGGGAGCCATTACAGTTAAGTTGCATAACCTGTTTCCATGTGAACTGGGTCAAAGACCTTTGAACTGGACCAGAGACCTTAGGACTGGGCCAAAAGCCATTGTTTTACAAAATCATCAAGCAAACAGTTGTTTGAAGAGTCATCTAAACCATAGGAACTGGTGATTATGAATGTTTTGCAGGAGCATGGAATCAGGTTCCTTTTCATTCATTCTAGAGAATCATAGCCACTTATGCCTCACCACAAATAGTTTGAGTTTGTTAACACTAATCGGCTCTTTTCTTTAACCACTGACTTCATCTTCCCCTTTTTCTCCCATAAAATCCAACTTTACCCTCCTTATGGCATATTTTAGGTTTTCTTCCTGAATCTTTATACCCCAAATTGCAATTCTCTGATGCCAAGTAAACACACTTTTCCTTTTAATGGCCTCCTGAATTTTTAGGTTAACAATTATTACAGTGTGTTATGTACTAGGGGTAAGCACCTGGAAGCACCTTGATAAGCCTTGGGGGACCAGTGAAGACATTTGTGAGTCTGAGTGAACAATAGGTCCAGAAAGAAAGGCCCTGCATGTTAGGTAGGGTTATGAATGCCCTACTTCCAGGGTCTGGAAGAGCTTGGAGGGAGAGTGAGCAGCCAGAGCAGCACATCATTTACTCAGGATCCAGCTACTGAGGGACTCAGACACCCCATGGAGGGGTCACAAACAGCTTCAGTAAAGGTGAGGGTGTTCTGGGAAATAACAATGAGACAACACCAGAAGTCCAGAAATTTCCAAACAGACCCCACTGTCCTTCTCATCCCAATTAAAGATGCCCTTCCTATCTTTAATTGTAAATCATGGATGTGTGCATAGTATCTCGATTTCCAGGAGCCCGAGCAGACTGTGTACCTGGTGAAATCTCCACATTGTAAACAATGCAGACAAGCAGGCCCCCAGTGGTTCTAAGAGAGCTGCAACCTTGAATCGGTATCCATAAATCATGATCTCATCTTTCATCTCAACATTATGCAAGAGTCAGTATCAAAGAGGGTGATCCAATTATTCCAATTTTCCCCCAGGATTTTCAGTGGGAAAGCCTAATAGTCCTGGGAAAACCAGGAAGGGACCTGTAATTCACAAGAGTCATTACATGCTTGCTATAACACAGCCTTGCCTAACCAAGCATGTCCCATCTGATGGGCACTGACAGCTGCATGCAGAGCTGTTACAGGGACACCCTGAGTCTCCTCTGCTCTCACAAGCCATCAGTGTCCTGCAAGTACCTGCCATTTCCCCCAACTTCATCTCAGCAGCAAGTCCTGGGGAGTTCACACCTCTAGCAGTTGTCCTTGCTGGCAGTGGGAAAATGCACACCCCAACTTCCAGACCCTTTGCATGGGCAGCTCTGAGCTGTGCTTCCTCTGTCTCACCTGGGTCTTCACACCATGGAGCCACATTGGGGACTACAGTGACCTGCTCACTGATGCATCGGTGTTAGCCCCGTCTCTGTGTTTCTGGAATCTTTCCCCTTACACTCAAATGCTGATCATCAGGGACTGCTCTGCTGGAACCCAGGCAGATGCATGTTGATGCTTGACACAGTGTGTCCAGGCCATGGGGAGTTAGTGAAGGACAAAGAGAAATTATATCATCAGATCAGGGAAAATACATCATGCATTGTAATAAAAATAGACGAAACTTCTGCCTTCATGGGGCCTACCTTTGGGGATACGATGCACTGAAGCATCATGTCTTCCTGATAAGACATCTTATGGGAACCAAGGGCAGCTAAGGCCCATGGGGAATGTACACAGTTCCTAGTGGACTGCTCTGTAAAATGACTGAGGCAGGGTGCTGAGGGTTGAAAGGTGATCCCCCACCCCACAAAAAAAAAAAAAAAAAGACATGTTGAAATCCTATTTCTCAGAATTATGAATGTGGCCTTATTTGGAAACAGACTGTGCAGATGTAATCAAGTTAATATGAGGTCATACTGGATGAGAGGGTTCCCAATTCAATGACTGGTGCTTTTGTAAGGAGATGGAAAGTTAGAGGCCATGTGAAGATGGTGGTAGAGATTGGAGGGACAGGGCCACAGCCTAGGAATGCCAGGAGCCACCAGAAACTGGGAGAAACATGGAAGGACCCTCCCTAGAACGTCAAGTGGAGCAGGATCTTCCTGACATCCTTGCCTGGGGACTGCTGGTCTCCAGGAGTGTGAGAAGTACACTTCTGTTGCTTTAAGTCCCCCAGTTGGTGGGACTTCATTTCAGAAACCCAGGAAATTGATACATAGAATAATGGGGGAGAGTACATAGGCTGAATCTCTGCCTGGAGTTCCTTCATAATTGGAATTTTCCTCTCTGAAGGCTGCAACCAAGAATCAGCCACCTATTAATTGGCTAAATGATTTCACCAGAGGCACTGTGGTCCTGGAAGACAGACCTGAAGAAAAAGGTCAGAAAGTAGGAATAGCTAAGTATAGGCAGAAATGAAGGAAGCTAGGCGAAGCAGGCAGGAAGAGAGAGGAGGAAGAGACACTTTCACCTAGTTGTTCATCTTGGTCATCACCCACCTGCTGCCTGCCCCAGGCCCTGGGATGAGAATCCAGGCTTGGGAGTATATGTGGACTCCACCAGTCAAAGGCGGTGGACTTAACTACCACTCCACCTGGGCACACCGGCTAGCTCTGGTTTTCACTGCTCCCTGCTTCTTGCCCTGTGGTCTCTCCAGAACCTGGAAATTATTGTCCCTCTAAGCATATCCTCTGGGTCAGGGGCCCTGGATTTCCCCTCCTCCAGCTCTGAGGTCTCCATTCCTGCTTCTCCTCTAGGGCTGCATCTCATTATACCCAGGAAGGATAGCAGGAAGTCTGCTCATATCTCCAGGTAGCATGGGCAGTTTCTGAGTATAATACTCACCTCAAGCACCTACAAGATTACCTGGGCCATAAAAGCATTTACTAGATACAACAGTTACATACATACATAGCGGTGACAAAGTTGAAGTTATAAGTTAGGCACCATAAGAGATGAACAATACCAATAACAAAGTAAAACAATTGTAACAAATACTGCAACAAAAGTTATTTGAATGTGGTCTCTCTGTGTAGATCTCTATCTCTAAATATCTTATTGCATGTAGTATTTTTAGATCATGATGGACCACAGTACCTGAAATCAGGGAAAGTGAAATCCACATACAGAGGGCACTATTGTACTCGTCGAATGAGGGGTGACCCTGCATTATTGTCCACTGTGGGAATCAACAGCAAGAAGCCAACATGAAGCAGTGTGGATATCAGAGCTACATGACAGAGATGCTGTTAGGCACACAGGTCTTGCAGTACCTGTGAACTCACTCTTACCTGAAGTTGACCTCTGGGCTCTCCAGATCAGATGGGCAAGTCCTGTCTGATGGAAAATGTCAAGTGCTTGACCACTTGAGCAGCCAAGTGCTCCTTCTCCTTCCCTTTAGCTCCAACAGTTCTCCTTTCCTTTAAAAGAATACATGCTCCTCCCCAGTGTTGATAGAGGGAGAGTTCAAAATGGGATGCTGCCTGTCTCCTCAGTAGTTTTACAGGCTTCTGAAGTCCACAGAGGAGCAAAAGACAGAGGAAATGACAAGACAGAGCAAATTTGGTTCTGATAAAAGAACAAAGATGCACAAAATCCCTTTAAATCCCTTTAAAGAGCACACTGGCACAGGACCAATCTTGTTACATACCTTTGTTAAAGGAAATTTCAGAATGTCCTCATCCTATCTCACCTGAAATTGCCCACAACTGTTTGGTCTTTTTGAAATTAAAAGCACCCCTTTTCTAAAGTGCCAAAGCAGGTCATATATCTACCTTCCCCAACAAACCTAGAGGCAGCCCTCCCTGCCCAGGAGACTCTAACTCCTGTTTTTGTTTTCTTTCCCCTCCATTTTCTCTAATAAACTTACAAAACTGCACTCCAACGCTGAAGAATTCTTTCTTGAACCATTTGCCATACCCCGCCCCCTCCCCCAAGTCCCTGCATCAACATTATCACAAAAAAGCAACTATGCAAAGAATAAATCACATTTTTGAAGAGTCTCCTACCACGAGGTGGCAGTATTCCCGCAGTTCGCTTTCTCTAGCAAGTCTCTAGGACCAGCCCTACCAGACACAGGCAGACACAGGAGTTTCTTCTTTCCCTATTTAAGGAAAAGAAACACACAGGTCTTGCAGTACCTGTGAACTCACTCTTACCTGAAGTTGACCTCTGGGCTCTCCAGATCAGAGTTAGGTACTTTTCATAATTAGCTATTCTAAAGCCAGAATCATTCTTTTGACACACAATCTCCAACATTATCAAGGAGAGGAACAACTTGCAAATAATTTGTTCTGGAAAGTTGACTTTCTTGCTTTAAATCATGTCTTTTATGGCCCATGTTACTAGTTAGGTTTTTTAAAAGTTAACATCACTTTTAGATCAGTTGTAGGCTCATAGAAAATTTGATCAGGAAACTCACCCCACACAGTACAAGGGCTGCCCCCATGTTAAAATCTAACATTAGTGTGGTACATTGATCACAACCAGTGATACCTTATTTTTCACCTATGTCGATACATTAGGTTCACTCTCAGCATTGTACAGTCCAGGATTTTCACAAATGTGCAATGATATGCATTCATCATATAATATCATGCAGAGTATTTTCACTGCCCTAAAATCCTCTTAGCTCTGCATATTCAACTCTTCCCATCCCCTCCCCCAGTCTAGACAACTACTAATCTTTGACTCCATAATTTTACCTTTCCAAAATGTCTGTAGATGGAGTCATACAGTGTGTGGACTCTGAGATTGATTTTTTCATTTGGCAATATGTCCTAAAGCTTCCCCCCAAGTCTTTGGAGGGCTGAATATCTCATTATTTTTTAGTGCTGAACAATATTACACTCTCTAGATAAACCACCTTTATCAGTGAAGGGCATCTGAGTTGCTTCCTAAGTTTTGGTAAATTGGACTGAAATGATTACCAACACTCATGGGCAGGTTTTGGTGTGGACATACATTTTCAACTCATCTGGGTAAATTCCATGGAGCACAATTACTGGGTTGTCTGATAAAACCATGTTTTGTTAGACAATTACTATCAAGAGAGTTGGTATTCGAAGGACTACTTCAAACATTTCCATCACAATACCTATCACAACTTTACAGCTCTAGCTGTTTTCTAAGGAGAGTCTTGCTGCTTCCTGACATAAAAATGAAAGAGCCTCAGGACCAGCTCTCTGTATGAAAGGAACCTCACCACTCTCGGCTCACTTGACTGCCCAGGGAATGGATCTTCCTTTAACATGCTACAGAGTCCATGTCCCGAGTAAAATATTAACTCTGCTCTCTTCCAACCAAAATGAAGTGAAAACACTCAGGTGAAATGGTATGAGTAGAAGGATAAACACTGTGGCTTATCATAAGACATGAGAGTGGTGTTTTTTTTCACAGAAGGGTGGCCTGGGTCTCACAGGTGACTCAGAAGACCCCACCTGAGCCCTAAAGATTAGTCATGGTAGACAGACATGAGACACTCCAAGCTTAGAGTTCAACAGCCGCCCTCGACCTAGTTTAGTGAAAATAAGAATTCAGTCCATGAATGTGGCTTTGGAGGGGGCTCAGGTTCTCCAAGGAGCCAGTGTACCTGAGAGAACCAGAGAAGTCCTGGATCAGGATTCGCAGAGGGTTCAGGTTGAAATGGGGATGACTTGACACCTCTGTATAAAGAACAGCCCTACCAGTTGATGCACATGTGCACACACAGACTCACAAGCACACATACATATGCATGTACATGCGAGAGAAGCAACGCACATATCGCTCATATAAACACATATACATGTTATGCACATGCACACACAGGTGTGTGCACACTGGACACACATGTACATTACACATAAACATAGGAACATACAGGCACATATGAACATATCTCCATATCTATGCACATACACATATAAACATGCACCTGCATATACATGCATGCAAACGTGCACACATATACACACTCGCACAGCAAAGAGAATACTACAAAATTCATGTGGCTCTTCCGATCAGTGGTACAAATTAGCTGGGGGACAGCTAAAACTTTTCTTGTTAATACTGGTCTTCCCAGTAAAGTCCTCTTCCTCTGGTGTTTTGGAAGGTCCACCCCAGACTGCTGACTTCCTCCCTGTGTAAAGGGTCATTACCTCACCATAACCGTGTCCTTCCCTGAATAAAGATGTCTTACAGAATCCCCAAAGGATGGAAAACTCATTCAAAGCAAAAGGAATGCATGCTTGCTACCCTGTCTTTCTTAAGGAGATCAAGTCTCATCAGACTTAAGTGGAGGACAAAGGGAGCTAAAAGAGAAGGAGCAAGATGAAAAAGGAAAATTGCTTTGATGATCACAGAGATAACTCAGCAGACCAACAGCATTTTTAAGTGAATGAAAACTCCAGATAACAAAAGAATCATTTAAGATCAGGAAATCTATGTAAGGAAAGGACAGAAAAGAAAGCTCTTAAACATATACTTGCAGGAAGCAGATCAGTGGTCCCTTGAGGTGCTGTGGGAGGAAGGGTAACAGGAAGTATGAGAAAATGTCGGGGGCTGGACATGTAGTCTCTTAATTGTGCTGACACCTTCACTATATGTCAAACCTCCTTAACAGTACAGTTTAATTATGCATCGAGAGAGCACCCTGGTGGCTTAGTGGTCTGGTACACGCTGGACGCAATCCCACATTCATCCTAAGGTCCCGTGTTCAAAATCCGGGGCCACGGGAACAACCAATGTGGACAACTAAATAGAAATAAAGTGCTTCTTATGCATACTCTCTCTTCTTGCCTGCCTGCCTGCTCACTTCATTTCTGCCTCCACCTTGCCTTAAAAAAAAAAAAAAACAGGACGGACAGAAATGTATCAAGTATATCAGTTACACCCCAATAAAATGATTTTAAAAATAAGCCTTCATTGGAAAATGCAAATTTCAGGAAATTGATTAACTGCAGGGCAAGGAGACCTCACTAAGTTCTCTTTCATCACCTCTAAGGCAGGTGGAGAGGTAAATGTTAGGTCCCCCTGAAGATTTGGGGATTTTGGGGGGGTTCAGTTCAGGACCATGGAGAAGTGACCCCCAAAATGCTTTGAATATCCTAAAAAAGTTTTTTTGGAACTCCAAAGTGGGCTGAATCACTAAAGGAGGAGCCCACCCCACAGGGCAGAGCCTCTTGGCTATTTTTGTAGGAGAATGGGGGGAGCTGCAGATAGGAGGCAGGGTGGGCTTTCCGCTTCAGGGCATAGCAGTACTGCAATTAACTCAGAGCCCAGAGACAAAAAGTCTGCTAAGAAATTCATTAAGATATTAACACAAGACATTAATAAAAACAATGGGGATCATTATCAGAAAAGACAGAAAAGAAAAGTGCCTAGGACCTGCCTCAGCCAGAAAGACTGAGAAAAAGGCCAATGGAGAACCCTGCCCAAATGCCACACAAAATGGCATCATCCATGCCTTTCTGAGAGCCCTTGTCCAACCAGTAGATAAATAATTGTCTGGAATACATACAGCCTCGAGGGTCTTGAATCCTGTGGTCAGGACTGAAGGAAGGGGGCCACGAAAGATTGAGAAAGACAAGAAATTAAGGTACAGTGACAGTGGGGTCAGGAGGTCAAGCCTCTGAGAACTCTCACCGGGAACATCTGACTCCTTGTGTATTTATTGTCATTACACAAAGAGCTTGTTTACAACCATTGTTTTCATAGCAGAGGTCACACCCAAAAGGTCTTAAGCTATCTATATGACATTTAACTACTTTCTAGATCTCAGCAGATTAACAGAAACCCCTCCAGCCAAGGTTTTTCTCACTGGGAGGGCACCTAGCACTTCAGGTGCCAAGGTTTCTGTTTCACAGCCAAAGGCATTGATTCTCTAGACTAAGTATTTTCCATATGATTCCCCACACAGTCTGATTGCCATATAGAGTAGTTTATTGATTCTACAGAATAAATAAAAACTTACTCCTGAATTAAACCCTCATAGAATTGTTAGTGTACTAACAGGCTGCGATTCTTCTCCCCCAGCTTGCATTGACAGGAATCCTCTCTCAAAAGCAGTCTCAGACAATTTGTCCTGCTGTTGGAGGAATGGTGTCAATAATTTAATCATTTCTTCAGCCATCAGCTCTGGGTGCTCAGGACTTGGAATTCAGATAATTATAGGAAGCTGTTGTATTTATCCAGTTTCAAATGCCTTTGTCCCATACAAGGAGACTCCTGCCATTCCTGTCCCCAGCAGGCTCCCAGTTTAGCAGAGAAGAGGGTGCAGTGGCACAATGCAGTTATGATCACTATTTGGTGAGAGTGCTTAGGAGAATATCCTACAGAAGACTGCATGGAATAGGCGGCCACAGTCCTCCTCACGGGGCAGGAGGAAGGAATGGAATGATCCTTAGTTCAATGCCTAATCCTAGGACTTTTGTGGTGATTAACTCAACCATGAATAAAGAAGGCTCCCAAGTCCTCTACTGTACAACCCAGGAACTTCCTGGGAGACGTTTTCCTCATCTAAAGAGAGAGAGGATTGCAGGGTGAGATTTGGAACGAAAACTCAATTTAAAAGCAGCTTAGAAACCATAGAAGAAAGGCTGCAACCCTGGACTAAGAGACTACACGGAGGAACTCAAGCATCCTGGCACCCGTGTTGGCAGCAAGAGCAGACGGCACGTCGTGACCGGTTGTCTGGTGTGGGGCCTGGCTACTCGAGAGCTGCAAGATAGAAGGCGCAGTCTCCAGACTTCAAGTTACTTCCCGAGTTTCCAAACAGACTGCAGTTAGGACAGAACAGGGTGGTGGGAGCAGGGTCCAGAGAAAAGATGATGGCTTTCATTTTGGCCCTTTAATTTGAGGTATTCCTTGGAAATTAGTTTGTGTTTCTGACTCTGACTGGAAGTGTGGAGGGGGCGGGACACATAAAACCCAGTGAGCCCCACAGCGAGAAGTCATGGTCCAGGGGTGAAGTGAGACAGTCTGGCCGAAGTAGCTGTCCTTGGTGGAATCCTCTCCGTTCCCCGTTTGCTGGCCCTGCTGAGTCAAGGTCACTCACCGGGATGAGTGTTAAATATTAGGACTTCTATTTATATTGGTTTCTATCTGGAGAGAGAGGGCGGGGAACAGAAGTCATGTTCCACTGCTTGCTGTGTGGCTGCCCACTGTCTGTAAGACAAGCTGGTAGGTGTCAGGGTACATGGGACACTGATGGCACAGGGTGCACAGGGACTGATGGATGCTGCTCCACACGTCGTCCTTACTTCTGCAGTTTTGCTGGTATTGCCAACCCCAAATTCCACCCGAGACGATTTGCAGAATATGTTATCTAACTAACCCTCCTGCACATGGATACCTACTAAACATGGTTTCAAAGTGAAACGGCTCTCTTGTGACAAACCAAGCGACTCTCTGGAGGCTTTTGCAAGTTTATTATGCCGGCAGACCCAGAGGAGTATTCTCCAAAGTCTGCGGTCTAACTTCAGGCTAGTTAGGTTACACTTACATAGGTTAGACACGGTGTAAGTTAGGGTGGGGAGTTTCAAGCGTGGGAAGTTCTTGTTCAATGGTCACTTTATCAGTTGCCTGCAGCTGTGATGCAGGCTCCCCTGTTTCCTCAGCAAACTCAAACCACAGCCTGTTCCAGGGGTTTCTGCTAGTGTGGGTGGCCTTCACAGCTGCTGGGAAGCAGCAGGCAGGTTTCTCCCTTACAAAAGGAAGAAAACAGAGATGGACAAGAAAGGAGCAGAGCTAGTACCTCACTCCAGGTATGAGTCAGCCAAATTATAACGTTTGCGCTTTGGCATTGATTTAAAATAAACTTAACATTGCCTAGTGGAGTAGTGGTTTGGTCTGCTGTCTTCAGCTGGGGCAGTTTATGTACATCCCAGGGACCTGGGTTCACATCCTGGGGCTGTGGTAAACAACCAAGATGAATAACCAAATGAGATGGCACAGGATGCTTCATCCTCCTCTCCCTCCCTGCCTGCATCTTTCCTTCAAAAAAATTAACAATTAAAACAAATTTTCCTGTCCCTTTGGGGCCAAGGTGACATTTAACAACAGTAAGTGAGAAAAAAACCACTTTCTGCCATAAACTTGTGCTATGTTGACGACATTTAAAAATTGGAAATTTGGAAAGGTTTCTATCATTACGTGATTTTTATTGCCAAAAAATGGTATGTGACCTTTATATAAATGCTGACATCTCATACTGTAAAACTTGGAAACACAATTTTTTAATTATAAAGCTTTGTTATATTTGTTATAAAACTTCCAAGGGATTCTGTGGGTTTTAAAATCCATTTGTGAAACATATAAAAACTAACACCTTCCAACTAATTTGTGAGAAAAATTCAGTGACATTAAGGAGAAGCAAGGAAAATGATTAAATATCAGTGATAAATCCCCAACTTGCTTACTTGCTGTGCCAGTCTGATATGTGGAGTGACCCTAAACCCACGGGATCTGGACCTCCCTTGGTTGTCTCCAATCCTTTACCCTCTAATTCAATCTCTGCTTGCTGACTCACCTAAATTCTTTGAGCGACCTGAAACCTCACAAGTCACAAGCCCAGATTGTTACGCGTGTCTCTGACTGACTGGCTATAAATCAGAGGTTCCCAGGACAAGCTCCTAAGCTCGATAAATTTGCAAAAGTGGTTCACAGAATGCAGGATACCCAGATACTCATTAGATCACTGCTAGGACAAGGGCCTCCCAGAAAGGCATAGGTGATGCCATTTCGTGTGGCATTTGGCCTTTGTCTCCATTTTTTCCTGGCTGAGGCAGGTTCTAGGCATTTTTCTCAGTCTCTTTTGATAATGATCCTCATTGTTTTGACTAATGTCTTGTATTAACATCTTAGTGAATTTAATGGGCTCTTTGTCTGCTGGCTCTGAGTGAATTGCAGCTGTGCCATGCCCCACAACCTGCCTCCAGATAAAAATAACTAATAACCCTTCCCCCAGGCTGGCCCATTCCTTTAGTGAGACAGCCCACTTAGAAGTTCTACATAAAGCCTTGGGTATTCAAAGTGTTTCTCTGGGACACTACTTCCACAGTCCCAAACCAAATGGCCAAATCCCCAAATCTTTGGGGGAAACTTAATCGCCAATTTGTTACAAAAGATATTGTTCAGAAACAATTGGGAGAGATGTATAGGGTGAGGCATGAGGAAAGGACTAGGAGCTACCATGCCCTTCTCTCACCACCCTCCTCAAATCTCTACTGCTTGCAGATTCGGATTCTCAAAAAACCTACCTCCAGGGGTTTTAAGGTTTCATTATGCAAGCAATGTTGATGGACTCAAACTCAGCCCCTCTCCTCTGCTAGGAGGTTGGAGAGGAAGTGGAAGTTCCAGCCCTCTAGTCACCTGGTAGGTTCTCCCAGTCAAGGAGCCCTACCCTCTGGTGCTTGCAAATCACCTCATTCCATTACAAAAGACCCAGGATTGTTGGGGGCAGAACACAAAGCAAGGTTGGAGTTGTTGCTGGTGGAACATCAAGGACACCAGACCCTGAGCATCTGGTGAAGGCCACTGTGTGAAAACACTGGGACAGTGTGTCTGTGACTGCCCACCAAAATAAGATAGATATAGTAATCCAATGTAACTATAAACATGCTTACATAAGTTGCTTGCAGCAGTGCTGTGTATGAACGCAATAAATAAGTGGAGACCAGAATGGTCAGGGCCTTCAGTCCAAGACAAGAGAGAGACCAACCGTTAGTCCCCTCACCCCAGCTTTCTGTCTTCTTATACTCTTTCTTGAGTTTCTCATACTCCTGCTGCACCTTTCCTCACTATCCCTGTTCCCAGGATCAAATCCTGGCACTGTATCACTCTCAACATTCAGGAAATGCCAGAACTTTGGGGATCTGTGAGACCAGAACTGTGGAGGAAGACTAAATATGTATGTCATAAAAACAAATATCACAGCTTCTATATGTGAAAATATAGTCATATACCATATTACATATAGTATATATAAGATACTCTTCGTTATAATTATTTTGAAGTATGTTATTACATTATACATGTCATATGTTATTTGTTTATATATGTATATATTTGTTTATAAAGTATACATATCATAATTAGATATATACTTACATATCACATACATATATTATACTCATACCACATTTGTATGCATATATACTCCTATGTTTCCCCAGTCCATTCACAATTCCACTTTCCCCATAGATAACTGCTTCACATTTTCTCACTTGCCTTAACTATCAATGCCCAGTCCTCCTACGCCTTCTCAGCTGATGGTGTTGCTTCCAGTTTCACTGAGATCAAAGCAACCACAACCTTGTACCACACCCACTCCAATATCCTATTACCCCACCAGCAGCACCTGTGTCCAGCTTGCTACCTTCTTTCCTTGACAATGAATAAGTCCATTCTTCCAGCTGTGCTTCCTCTCCACTAGGTACCAGGTGCCCTCACTCCCATCTGCATAGAGATGGCTCTAGAAATCACTATCACCCATCAAGCTTTCTCTGTCATCTCATCAGCATATAAACCTGGTGTTTCTTCTCCCACCTGTAAACATAAATAGAACCTTTCCCTTCTACTCATTTTCCTGCCAGTTGCTATTCTCTCTAGGCCCCTTTCCAGCACAAGTTCTTGAAAGAATCGCTTAAACTCATTGTTCCAATTCTTCTCCCAACTGGGCATTTACTTCTAGCTATTTCTTCAAAATTTCTCTAAGCAAGTCAATAGTGACTTTGAAACTGAGTCATCCCAAGGTCAGTTCCCAGTCCTTCTCGACTCTCCTGCTGCACTGGACACGGAGGACCTTCTTTCCTCTTGAAGCCCTTTCTGATCTTGGCTTTCAGGACACCTGACTTGCCTCTGGGCTTCCTAAACTCTGTCCCCAACTCCTGCTGACTGAAGTCTGCACTCACACTCCTCACTTATCGCAAAGGAGATTTGACAGCCTCCGGCCTTTAAATTCTACCTAGTGCTGTGTCTCTCATATGCAAATTCTAGCTTTCTCTCTTAACTCCATTGCCTACTCAATTGTCTCTTTGACAACTATATTTTCAGGTCTAAAGGGTCCTTCAAGTCCAGACGCCCCCAAGTAAGCACAAGATAAATGCCCACCCCCCACCTTCTCTTCTCCAAATCTTCCTTATTAGAGGTTGTCCTTCCTTGTGGTTGTGTAGCCAAAAGACTTGACCCCTGTTTCTCTAAGTATGATGAATATAATGAAAGTTCCCCCAAAGATTTCTACATGCTAATCCTCAGATCTGTGAATGTTACCTGATAGCAAAAAGAATTTACCAGATGTGATTAAATTCAAGTCTAGCAAAGGGGAGAGAATCTTACATCATCCAGGTAATTCAGTATTATCAGTGTCCCTATAAGAGACAGGCAGAAGGATCAGAGTCAGAGGACATTTGATGGTGGAAGCAGAGGTTGCTGGTTTGCAGGGCTGTGCGCCAAGAATATCACTTAGTCCCTACAATACTTCTGAAGAGAAGCTATCAATACCACTAGCATGAGGATTTGGAGACTCAGAGAGGTCAAGTGAGTCCCAAGGCCACAGAGATAATGAAAAGCATAATTAGAATTTAGAATAGATCTACCTGGGATAGTGCAATCCTGTTGTCGGAGTGGTGATTTCAGCTCAAAGCAAAAGAAGACACTTTGAACAATGGGAGCTCTCTGAATATGCACAGGCTGTAAATGTGCAGAAGTAGACTGTCATCTGCTTTGGCACCCACCATCTCTTTCTAATGATACAAGGAACTAAAGAAACCTCATTTTTGCTGGGATACTCTAAAGACCACAGAGCCCTGGGGTCCCCACTTTCTAGAAAATCCTCTGGCAGTGAAACAGAAACATTGGACCCACTCAGTGGGACCTTGGCTGGAGGGGTTTCTGTGAGTCTGCAGAGATCTAGGAAGAAGTTAAATGTCAACAGAATAGCTTAAGACGTTTAATTTAGGGTGTGACCTTTACTTATGCAAACCGACCTCTACTTTAGAAAGTGATCTCTGCTTTTGTTCCTTTGTTCTCCTTGCATTGTACAAACCAGTTCTTTGAAGCTCATTCATGTCCTGGTTTGTTTGTTTTTTATAAATACCCTGCATTATTTGGGTTCAGGGCCCCATGATTTGAGTGTTTTACTCCATGCTGTCGCTGGCTAATAAACTCCTAATTCTCTTTAACGTCTCTCTGATCTCATTGGCTACTTTGTAACACAGATTACCTCACGATGGCTCAACTTGACAGCCTCCTCTGGATAACAACGGAGCTTTTTTTCACTTTCTAGGACCTGCCTGAGGTTGCTGCATTCTTGCCTATGGCTACCACCAGATGTCCCACATCTTTCATTTAACCTCTCTCTTGTTTTGGTTCAGAAGTTTTGGCTCCAAAAATTTCAGTTACTTGCAAACACAAGTATTCTACTTCACAAAAAAAATCCACACAAGTGTCAGCAAAACTGACTGAGAACTTTCTTTCCAAACTTAGAAAGACAAAATCACCAAATTTCAATATTTTCCTCCATTGAGTCCTTCCTCATCTCCAGGCCTGCCTACTCACTTTCATTCCTGTCTGTACCTTTCCTTTAGTTTTGGTGGTTTTCTTTTGTTGTGAAGAAACTCCTTAGTTTGATGTAGTTCCAGTTGTTTACTTTTCTTTTTGTTTCACTTGATGATAGAGTTGAGTCCCCAAAGGCTTTTCTGTGATTGATGTCATGGCAAGTCTTTCCTATGTTGTCTCCTAAGAGCTTTATGGTTTCCGGTCTTATGTCCAAGTCTCTAATCCATTTTGAGTTAAGTTTTGTGAATGGTATTAGAGAGTAGTCGCTTCATTCTTTTGCACGTAACTGTCCAGTTTTCCCAACACATTTATTGAAGACACTTTCCTTTTTCCATTGAATACTTTTGGCTCCTTTGTCATAGATTAACTGACTATATGTGAGTGGGTCAGTTTCTGGTGATTCACTTCTATTCCACTGATCTGTGCCTCTGTTATTATTCCAGTACTATATTATTTTTATCACTATTGCTTTGTAATTAGCTCAAAGTCTTTAAGTGTAACCCCTCCAGATTCATTCTTTCATATAATGAATGCTTTGGCTATTTGGGGTCTTTTGCTGTACCATACAAATTTTAAGATTTTTTTTGTTCTATTTCCTGGAAATAAGCCCATGGGATTTTAATGGGGATTGCATTAAACCTATATATTGCTTTGGGTAAGATGGTCATTTTAATGATATTGATTCTTCTTAGCCATGAGCAGGGGACGTCTTTCCATTTCTTTGTGTCCTCCTCTATTTCTTTTAAAACGGACTTGTACTTTTCATTGTATAGATGTTTTGCTTCCTTTGTTAGGTATATGCCCAGGTATTTCATTCATTTAACTTTTATTTTAAATGGTGTGATTTTTGTGATTTCATTTTCTTCTAACGTGTTGTTTGCACATAAAAGTGCAACAGATTTTTGTGCATTGATTTTGTAGCCTGTCACTTTATTATATGCATTGATGAGTTCTAGAAGTTTTTTTGATAGAGTTTTTGGAATTTTCTATATACATAATCATGCTATCTGCAAATAATGAGAGTTTCACTTCCTCCTTTCCAAATAGGATTCCTTTTATTTCCTTTTCTTGTGTAATTGCTCTGGCTAAGACCTCTAGTACAATGTAAAATAGTAGTGGTGACAGTGGACAATCTTGACTTGTTCCTGACCTAAGAGGAAATGTTTTCAATTTTTCACCATTGATTAAGATGTTGGCTGTGGGTTTTTCATATATGGCCTTTATTATGTTGATATGAACCTTCTATTCCCATTTTATGGAGGGTTTTTATCATAAATGGGTGTTGAATCTTGTCAAAAGCTTTCTCTGCATCTGTTGATATGATCACATGGTTTTTCTCATTGCTTTTGTTGATATGGTGTATGACATTAATAGGTTTACATATGTTGAACCCTCCTTGCATGCCTGGGATAAATCCCACTTGGTCATGATGGATGATCTTTTTGATGCATTGTTGAATTTGGTTTGCTAATATTTTGTTGAGATATTTTAGCACCTGTGTTCATTAGAGATATTGATCTGTAATTTTCTTTCTTGGTGACATCTCTATTGGTTTTTGGTATCAGTGTAATGTTAGCCTCATAAAAAATATTTGGGAGAGTTCTCTGTTGTTCAATATTTTGGAAGAGCTTGAGAAGAGTAGGAATTCTTTTCTGAAGGTTAGGTAGAACTCATTGGAGAAGTCATCTGGTCCTGAGCTTTTATTTTGGGGGAGGCCCTTGATTACTTCTTCCATTTCTTTGCTTGTGATTATTCTGTTCAAGTTTTCCAATTCTTCCAGGTTCAGTATTGGTATACTATACTTTTTTAGAAATCTGTCCTTGTCCATTTTGGTGGCGTAGGGTTGTTCATAGTAGTCCCTTATGATATTTCGAATTTCTGTGGTATCTGTTGTAACTTCTCCCATTTCATTTATGATTCTAGTTAGGAGAGTTTTCTCCCTTTTTTTTCTTTGTGAGCTTAGTCATTGGCTTGTCAATTTTGTCAATTTTATTTATTTTTTCAAAGATCCAACTTTTGGTTTCGTGGATCTTATAGATTCTTTTTGTTTTCCATTTCATTTATTTCTGCTCAAATTTACTTTCTTCTACTGATTTTTTGTTTTAATTGTTCTTTCTCTATTTTTAAAAAATAAATGTAAATTTATTTTGCGATTTTTCTTGTTTCTTGAGATAAGCCTGGATTGCGATGAACTTTCCCCTAAGCACCCCTTTAGTTGCATCCCATAGATTCTGGTAGCTTTTGTCCTCATTCTTACTTGTCTCTAAGTATTTTTAAGTTCGTCTTTTACCCAAAAGTCCTTCAGGAGCATATTGTTGAGTTTCCAATTGGTTTGGGGTCTCCCAACTTCCTTTTTGTGGTTGATTTCCAGTTTTAGGCCATTCTGGTCAGAGAAGATGCTCGATATGACTTCAATCTTTGTAAATTTGTTGAGAGATGTTTTATGCCCCATCATATGATCTATCCTTGAGAATGTTCCGTGAGCGCTTGAGAAGAAAATGAAATTTGCAGTCGTTGGGAGAAGTGATTGGTATATGTCTATTGGACCTATCTGTTCCAGGTGGTCATTTAAAGTAGCTGTTCCCCTGTCATTTTTCGGCCTGGTTGCTCTGTCTATTGTTGTAAGTGGGGTGTTGAAGTCCCCCACTATTATTGTGTTGCTGTTAATGTCTCTCATCAGGTCTAATAATACTTGCTTGATATATTTTGATGAACCTTCATTTGATGCATATATGTTAATAAGCGCTATGTCTTCCTGCTGGATTGATCCTTTAATCATTATATAGTGTCCATCTTTGTCTTTTGTTATACTTTTTGATGGAAATCGGTTTTATCTAATATAAATATGGCTGTTCCTGCTCTTTTGAGGTTGCCATTCAACTGTGGCATTGTCTTCCAACCACTGATTTTGAGTCTTTGTTTATCTTTTGGAAGAAGGTGGGTTTCCTGAATGCAGGGGAAGTTTGGGTTATGTTTTTTAATCCATTCAACCACTCTACATCATTTGACTGGTGAGTTGCCTGTTAATGTTTAGAGTGATTATTGATATATAGCTGCTTAGCGTAATTTTATAATTTGTCTTTTTTATGTTGCTCCAGAGGATGACTTTGCTCTCTTTCTCTTTTTAGGTCAGATGGGTGCAGTTATGTTTTGATTGATTTTGCCTTTTGTTTTCTTCTTCACTTTCTCCATGGGGATATATTCTGAGGTTACCTTGAAGTTACCATTCACAGTTCTATGTTTACTACTTAATTTTGTTTGAAAGCATATTAATCTTCTACTCATTCTAACTATTCACATTTTTGTCGTCTTCTCTTCCTGACCACTTTTAATATTTGCTGTCTTATTGTTTTTGTGTGGCTTCTTTATGATTTATAGAGCATCCTTAATTATTTTTTGCAAAATTGGTTTTGTGGTGATGAACTCCTTTAACTTTTGCTTGTCAGAAAAGGTTTTTAAATCATTCCATCAGTTCTGAATGATAATCTTCCCAGCTATAGTATTCTAGGTTGAAACTCCTTTTCTTTCAGCACTTTGACTATATTATGCCATTCCCTTCTGGCCTATAGAGTTTCATTTGAGAAGTCCACTGACAATAATATGGGGTCTCCTCTGTATGTGACATGTTTTTCTCTGGCTGCTTTTCACAGTCTTTATCTTGTATTTTTGACATTTTGATGATGATGTGTCTAGGTATATTTCTGTTTGTGTTTCTTTTATTAGGAACTCTTTGAGGTTCCTGGATCTGGAGGCTTGCTTCATTCTTCAGATTGGGGAAATGCTCATCTATTATTTTTTAAAATATGGTTTCTGCCATCCTTTCTCTCTCTTCCTCTGGGATCCCTATGATGCAAATGTTGTTCCTTTTTATCTTATCCCAGAGGTCTCGAATGCTGTCTTTGATTCTTTGAATTTTTTTTAATCTCTTTGCTGGTTTGCTTCATTGAGTTCCTCTGTCCTATCTTCCAGATCACCGACTATTGGAAACTTCATACATTCTATTGTTGAGTCCCTCTATTGAGTTCTTTAATTCAGCCATACTGTTGCTGTATTCAGATTTTTCCCTGGGTTTTTTATTGGAGCCATAATTTCCCATCTCTTTCTCTGTGCCTTTGCTCTATTCAGCATTCTTTTAATATTTCTGATGGTTCCATTTCCCTAGCATCGCATAGGTTTGACTTGCCCAAGATTGGCAATCGGGTTGCAGTTTCACCTATACCCACAAAGTGGCGCTAGCAGGTAGTGTTTGGCTTGGAACTGCCTTCTCACTGTAATCCTGTGGGCAGGACTTCTGGTGGGCAGGATTTCTGGTTGGCGGATATGTGGTGGGTGGAATTTCCGCTCAGTGGACCCCAGGTTCTAGTGTGAAATGGTTGTGGGAGGGGTTTGATTTGGCTGATTTCCAGTTATAGCTGCACCCAGAACAATTTCACTTAGCTAGCTCCAGCTCAGCTCCTGGTCGCTGGCACTCCTTTCACCCCCTCTCAAGTCTGCCCTCCATTGCTCCACGTCTCACCAGGCTTGCGTCTTGCTGCTTCCGCAGCTGGTCCCAAAATCCCTAGCTTCTGCCCCACTGCATTTTCAGAGACTCCCAAGCTCTGTACCAAATCCAAATCTGTAACTTAGCTGAGAACTGCGCCAGGTACCCTCATCCACCATTAGTCTTCAGCTGTTCTGTCTCCAGCTTGGTACCAGTCATTTCTTGGTGTTTGTCTCAAGTAAACTGATTTCTTTTTCGTTTTGTTTTTTGTTTTGTTTTGTTTTTTTGGTGTCTGTGGGGAGCAGCCCAAAAGTGTGTCCTGTATCTTTCCTGTAAACAAACAAGCACACCATAGGGGGTTTAAGAGTGGACTTTAAGAATTAACCTTGAATATGGGTAAAAAGATGCCTTTCTCTAAAAACAAACCAAAACAATAAGAGTATGTATTTTAATTTATTTTATATGAGGTAAAAAAATAGAAATATTTTATTGCATTACTTCAGGTGCTTATTCTATTTCAGCAGTCTTTAGGGCAGTTTATTCTTTGTAAAAATAAACTCATTCAGGAAGTCAGTTATTTGCCATCTATCTTGAATATTTTAAAGAGCAATAATTTCACAGAAAGTGAAGAAATGTCTGTTTCATTTAATAAGCTTTTAACAGGTGCCTACTGCACACAGGCCCCTTGAATTTCCAGAACAATAAAGGAAGCAATTGAAAGCGTCTTGCAGTGAATCTTTCCCACCTGGGATGTGAGCAGACTGGTTTATCTGCGCATTGGCATGTTTGCCTAAGAGGATTGTGTTCTATGCAAGAGGTAGGTTTAAAAACAAAAGTAATCAAACGACTTTTTGAGTGCCTCTTCGGCTTTTTTATTCAGTAACTGCAATGGCTGACTTGAAGGTATATGGGGAAGACGATGAAAGGGACATGGCAGGGTGTGTTCGCTAACCTCTGTGCCCCTCCTCATTTCAGAAGCAGGCTCAGGCTCCTTATTTTTCCCTGGAATCTGAACATCATAATTCGGTCTCTCCTGCCCGTCAAGAAGGGAAGGCTCTCCATTAGATCTGCTGGAGCAGGAAGCGAGAAGAGTTCCCAGAGTTCATGGCTCTGGCTGAAAGGAGGGGCATTTAACAGTTCCCACAAGACCACTGAGGAAGTTAGTCCATGTTTTATGTTGGGTCAGCTTTGAAGATTATCCCAACTGGTTGATTTCACTTGTAGGTCCTACTTAGTCATGTTTCCCGTTGTGCTATTGAGGGCATATTTCCTAGTCTTTTCTCCTAAGAGAGGCCACTGATGTTGCTAATTGTCAGCATCAGTAAAAGCATAAGACACAATGCCTGTCTTAAGGGCACTTGGACCTGGAAGTCACAATGCAGATCCTATTTATTCAGAGAATCTGTCATTTTGAGAACTCTGTCTCTAAGAGTAGTGCCCAGAGGTAGTCCTGCATTTCAGAGAGCTTTCCTTGTGCAGTCAGCCTCGCTGAGAAAGGTGGAGATGAGCGGGGATTAGCTCTCCATTAGGACCTCACCCTGCTTCCCACTTTGAATTTCAAGTGCCCCCTGCCTTCTGTTCTCAAACTTCCTGCCCATCTCCTTCCTTCCTTTTCCTTTTCTCATCTTTTCTTCTGCTTTATTTCCCTCTCCTCAGTTTCTCTCCAGCGTTCTCCTTTGGTTCCTTCCCACCTTTCTGTTTCTTGTAGCCCTAAGGGGGCAGAGGCAGAGCCAGAGGAAGGTGTGTTGGTTTCCTGCTGGGCCCTTTGCTGTTTACTTGTAGAGAAGTCATTCAATCTTTTTCAGCTTCAGTTTTTTCATTTTAACTTAAAATTTTTCCCTTAATTTTATTAAAGAATTCCCTTAATTTTATGGTTATGATGGAATCATCATAACATTATATAGATGTAAGGTGTATATCATCATAAATATACATCTCTACATAATACACTAAGTTAACCACCAACAGTCCAGTTCCATCGTTCACCATAAAACTGACCACTTTTACCAGATTCACCCACCCCATAACCCCCTTTCCTTCTGGTAACCACCAATTTGATTCCATAGACTAAAACTCTGTTTGATTTGGTTCATTTGCTTATATCATATGATTTCACTTGTATGAACTATATAGTCTTTGTTCTAACACTTGAGTGATAATACCTGCTTATGAGGATTATGTGATCCAGTTTATGAGTACACTCATTAACAATGTAAGCGCTACCCACTTGAAGTCGGTATTATTACTGGAGGCATTTTCAAAAATGCCACCCTCTTTGTTTTGCTGCCAGGGAGGGAGAGAGGCAGCAGTGGTGGGAATCCAGTCACTGAAGGTGTGTGTGACTTTGTCTTAGTAATGATTGCCCTCCAGAGTCATTACAGAAAACTCTTTAGTGTTTGTCTGAGTTTGAACTTGCTCTGTCCTATCTTAGCTCAGTAGCTAGTCAAATGTACAAATGTCAGCTTTATGGTTTTGTTGGTGTTGTCTCTCTAAGATTTTGTCCACCAGGCCACTCTGCAAGCTGTTGAGTGCCCTGGGATAAGCCAAGATTAACAGTGGGCAGTCCTAGGGTGATGACAACACAGAACCACCCAGCAACGGGTTGGCTGGTTGTTGTTTTTCCAAAACTGGTATCGCATCCCCTTTGTTACCCTTTCCAGAATGTCTGGCAGTTGACAAGAGTTTTCAACTTTGCAATGTCACCCACTCTGCCACACTTCAACTAATCCCGCCTTCCTTTATCCCAGTCTATTTAAAATACCAGCTTTATTGAGATAGATGTCACATGCCTTAAAGTCCATGCACTAAGGTGATTTCTAATATGCTTATGGACTTGTGTGCAAACATCACCACAATCTAATTTTAGAAAATTTTCTTTACTCCCAAAAGAGACCCCTATCCATTAGCAGTCATTTTTTCCCCCTCCTCTTCAAGACTCTGGCAGTCACTCATCTTTCTGTCTTTGTGGATTTGCCTATTCTGGACATTTTATGTAAATGGAATCATACAATATGTGGCCTCTTGGCACCTTTTGAAGGTAGCATGTTTTTGAGGTTCATCTGTTTTGTAGCATGTATCAATATTACATTATTGAACTATATTCTTTTGTATAAATATACATCAGGTTTCCTCATCCATCAGTTGATGAATATTTGAGTTACTCTAGTTTTTGGTAATTGTGGAAAATGATGCTATAAACAGTTGTACATAGGCATGTTTTAAATTCTCCTGGGTCTATACCTAGGAGTGGAATTGCTATAACATATGGTAACTTTGTTTACCTTTTTGAGCAACTGCCAAACGTTTCCTAAAGTGGTTATACCATTTCACATTCCCACCAGCAATGGTGGGAATTCTCCAGATTCTTAAATCACATTCTATTTTATGAGCTACCTCCGTGTATATGTTACTACTCCCCTTGCTTTAAGCTCCTAGAGTGCAGAGATTGCCCTAAGGTCATCACATAACAACCACAGCACATGTTCTGAATACATCTCAGCTGTCAGATGGATATGCTTTTTATTATAATTACTTACAATTCCTAACTAGAAGGTAAGTCTATTTGAGGAGAAAATACATGTCTGTCTAATTTTACATCTTCCAAAGAACTCTATGTAAAGGGCTACAGTTTATTGGGCCCTTACTGGAATCTTACCATATATGACCTCATTTTTCAGATGAGGAAACTGAAATTCAGATTTCTTGTCCAAGTGATTAACAGCAAAGCTGAAATTCAGATTCAGGTTTTCAGCGGACCACAGTGTCCTTCACTATGAAGGAATTCTACTGCGGAGGGGAGGGGAGCTTATCTGAGCACCTCAGTATTCTATAAACTCCCCGAAGGCAAGGGGCACTGTTTACATAGTGGTCATTAAAAAAACAAAACAAAACAAAACAAAAAAACACACATAAACGACGAACAATGATATACTGACTAATAAACTGAAATATTAAAGCACCGTTATCATGGTCTAATTCAATTCCGATTAGCAACTATATCTTAAAATTATAAGTATCTAACGACTTGCCAATGGACCCAGGGCGATTGTCATAACTAGATCTCGCTAAAATCCTCCAAATTTCGCCTCTGTGCCTCAAACCGTCACCTCAAGGAACCTCCGGAGCGCTGCCTCCCAACTGTTCCCCGCGCCCAGGCGCTGCCAGGCGTCTTTCAGCCGGCGCAGGGGTTGAACCGCGGAACTGGTGCTAGAGGCCTCTGCCCCTAACAAACATGGCTTCCCGATGCTTCAAGCTGTGGGCGGCAGAATAAGATCACGTGAGCAGAATCCTCTCCCGGTATTGGTCTTCTCGCCTAGATAGGCGGGGTACAAAACGGGCAGTGAGGCCGGCATTAAAGGGCCCGCCGCTAAGTCCTTCCGAGCACCGCCCTCAGGGCTGGGCGGGCGGGCGCGGCTACGCGCGGGGCGCGTCTCCGGAGCCCTGGTGACTGCCGCCAGCTGCCGGGAGTCGGAGGCGGTTAACTGCCCAGGCGGCGGCGGAGAAAGCGCGAGGACCGGCGTACGAGCCCGGCGTGGCCGGCGGGGTCGCTCAGCGGCTCGGCGCGGGGATGGAGGACGGCATGGCCAGGCCCCGGGTCGGGGCGGCGGCCGAGGCAACCGAGGTGCGAGCGCGGCCGGGGGTGACGCTGCGGCCCTTCGCGCCCTTCTCCGGGGCGCCCGAGGCCGACGAGGGCGGAGGCGACTGGAGCTTCATCGACTGCGAGATGGAGGAGGTGGACCTGCAGGATCTGCCCAGTGCCACCATCGCCTGCCACCTGGACCCGCGCGTGTTCGTGGACGGCCTGTGCCGGGTGAGGCCCGCGTCGGCGGTCGGGGGTGCGGGCACCTGTTGTCCCAGGAGGTGGCGTGGCGCAAGGCGCGAGGTCCCGGCCGGCTCGGGGCGCGTACCTTGCCCGGCTGCCGGCGGGGGAGGGAGGCACCCCTGGGGATGGGTGGGGGGGCGTCCTGAGGGAGGTGGAGGCGCCTCGGGGGAGGGAACCGAGCACCCGAGATGGGGAGCCACACCCCCCGCTCGGGTCGGAGAGGTGCCCCTGGGAAGTGGGAATACTCAGGCCGCACTGCTGCGACCCCTCTTCTCCGGCTCGGCACGACCCCCGCAGTGGGCCCAGTGTTCCTGAGCACCTGCGGGGCCGCACGCGTAGCCCGCCAGGGGTTTCAGCGGCCCACTGCGCACCCGGGCTGCTCAGCACCCCCAGAGATGCCCCTGTCCCGGCATCTTCAGGCAGGTATGGGGCACCAAGTGGGCGCCCCAGGGGACGAATTCCGACGTGACCGTAGCGTCGCCTGGAGGCAGGTACCCGCTCCTTGCACTTTTCATTAGAGGCAGGGTCTCCCCATTCCTGGGGAGAGGAGAGAGAAGCGGAGCGGAGAAGTGACTCACAGTTCGTAAATAAGACCACATCTCCGCATTCTCAATCTGCATGACTGGAAGAAAAGCCAATGTTTGGGTGAGGATCCACGGTTGCTCATTTTTCTGCGGTTGGCCAGTTATGGTCGGAATGGTGTTGGGGGAAGGGGCCCATTTTCTAGTCCTTTAAGATATTTCGTTTGGAATCTTGCTCCCTCAAGGATAGACAAACCACCGTCGAGGACTCAGTACATGGGTAGCTGATTTTTTTTTTTTTTTTTTCCAAATTCACAGTTTTAGACCCTTTGGAGGGTGAGGGGGCAGGTATGAGTAATCATTTGCGGCGGCGTTGGTGGGTAGGGGGGAAGGAGGGACTTATTTCAAATCTGCAATTAGTGGGCAGAATAAAATTTGGATATTGTAGGCGTTGCAGAGTGAAGCCTGTCTCTGAGAGATTTGCTCCATTTAGGAGAGCAAGCTGTCAAAAGAAACCAGGCTTTCTGCGCTGGGCTCTGGGTCCGCATGAACTGTCGGTGAGCTGTAGTTGAAGGCTGTTGCTAAGAGCCCTGCTGTGGACAGAGAATAGTGTTTATGTCCCACTTAGTATAATTTATATACTCATCTATTTTCAGAAAGCATTTACAATGATTGCTGGCTTAGGTAAGCGTCCCTGCGTACTTTCAAAAGCAAGTTGTCACAAATATGGTCTTACTTAAGGCTAGCATTTTTTATTTTTTTATTTTTATTTTTTTTAGTCTTAGGGCTAGCCAGCATATCAAGTCTTTCTTAGGGGTCCTGGGTCAGGTCATGTAAGAGTGTGATTAATTTTCTTGGGTGTCTAGCAATTCAGTTTTACCTTCTTCTCAGTAAGTGTTGGGGACAATTCTGAAGTTGCTTTGCATGCAGTTCTGCCTGCTTTGCTAGCTGCACATTTTAACAACTCTTTGAGACTCTGCTGTGGACCAGGTGCTACTGTATACGAGGGCACAGCAGTCAGAGCATTCCTGTCTTCAGAGCTTACACTTGTTAGGGAACACAGACAATAAATATCACATATATTAGGAGATGATGGTATCCTAAGAAAAAGGAAGAATTAGAAGAGCGGTGAGAGGGCGTGGAGGTCTGGGACCAGAGGGAGATTTCTGTTTTATGTGAGATGATCAGGGAAGTCTTACTAACAAGGTGATATTTTGGGCAGAGTTAATGGGCCAACATACATTTATATTTTTGCTGTTTATTGAATGTTTACCACCTTCCAGACAGTGTTTTAGGCAGAGGCGACAAAGCTTATGTTCTACTGGTTGAGGAGGGGACAGAGAAGAGAAAAATCAGTGAACCAGGAAATTTAATGGAGAAAGTAAAACAGGATGTTGTCACAGAATGCCCAAGGTGGGGGTGGGGCCCAGTCCAATGGAGCAAGGACACTGTGGTGGCTCAAGAGGTCAGTGAAGAACTGGTTCGTTGAAGCAGGACTGAGGGGGCCCACCAGGGTTGTAGAATGGCGGGGGGATGCCATGTTGTTGGAATAGAAGCAAGGAGGACCCTGGCAGGAGCTGCAGATGTGGAGGTGTGGGATTGAGATGCCCAAGCAGGGCATGGTGAGAAGCGATACCTCTGCTACCCACCCCACTCTCTGACCCCAGTGGCGGGGTTCACATCCAACCAGGAGCCTAGGGAGCCTAAGCTATGCTGCCCAGCAGTGGGGGAAGGAAGAGATGGCTCTGGGGCCAGTGCAGTGAATTTGGGGCACTTGAGAGGAAGAGGCCTGGAAGCCTGCTCTCCACTGTTTGGACCTGGCTGGCAAGAGGAAGCTCCTGGTGTAGGTTTTGGGTGACATGTCCAGGCAGAGGGGCAGCACCTGCATAAGCTCCATGCAGGATGTCAGGTTGTACAGAGGGCAGCACAGGTCCTCACGGCAGTGCCCTGGGTAAGATGGGGAAGGGTGGTGGCTGAGGTGTTGGACATGGCAGGGAATGGCTCCTGGGAGGGACTTGGAGGCTGTGGTAGGGATTTCCATGTTATCCTAATTGCAGAGCTGGGTGGAGAATGTCTGTCGGAAGGGCAGGTGGGCAGGGGCATAGTGGATAAGAGAGGGCGAAGGAGGTCTCCTAGGGGCTCCAGACTTTGTTACCTGAGGAGCTATTACAGTGTTTGGACCATCGGTGATAGTTTGGAGGGCCCCGAGATTTGGTGTGTGTTGGTTGCCCACCCAAAACGTCCCGTGAGAGTACAACAAATGGAGAAACACAAAATACATGGGGTTTTGGGGTCAGGACCCCTGGAGGAAAATAGTGCTATGAAACCAAGAATGAGAGCAGCAATCTACACAGGCCGTTGGGTGCCTTCTAGTCGCTAGAGTTTCTCCTTCACCTAGAGCCATTCCTTTAGGCAGGAAGGCCCAACTTTGGAGGTTCAGTCCCACAGCCTTCTTTGAAAGGCTGCTGTGCGACCTTTGGGTGGCGTGATGACGGCCATAGGCCTGGGACACAGTGTTGGGGAGGGTCCCTGTGCCAGTGGTCTGGCATCCCTGCTCCAGAACTTGGAGGTGCACCCGGGTGAGTGATGACGTTTTAATCCGTTCAGGCTGCTCTAACAAAGTATCGCAGAACAGCAGCAGAAACTTCCCACAGTTCTGGAACTGAACTTCTGAGTTCCCGCTGGTTGCTTCTCACCTGGGTGGGTGGGGGTCTCTTCCCACCTGCAGACTTGTCCCTGTGTTCTCACATGATGGAAGAGCCCAGGGAGGATCTCTGCGGGGAGGGGCATCTCTTAAAACCAGGCACTAATCCCTTTTATGAGGGCTCCACCCTCTTGACTGACCACCTCCCCCAACCCCCTCCTATAATGCTGCCACCTTAGGGGGTTAGGGTCTCAACATAGGAATTTGGGGAACACGAGGCTTCAGATACCAGGGCAGATGGTGTGACAGAGATTGTGCTAAACTGCTTCGCCTATGTACGTTGTGTTCTCTAATCTTAGTCTTAAAAAAAACTGACCTGAACTGCCAATTAATTTGGGAATTTGCATCAGAAGCGATTTTCTAAGTATTACAATTGGCTCTGATATGTAAAATTTATTTTTGTTAGCTGGATGATCATCAACATTGCAAATATTTTATAATGAATATGTTCATTAAGTGTTTATCAAAAGCTGAAATGTTTATTTAACTGAAACTATCATCATTAACTTAAAGTAATATTGATTAGATTTAACCCATCACAAATAAATGAAAACTTTTATTAGGATTATTTTCCGTTGTGCAGATATTCACTTAGTGAGTCCTTGCTTTCTGTGAGCATTTTTCTTTTCACTGAAAAAGCAAAGCAATGCTTTGAACCAGTAATTACATGTGCTTTGGATTGTTGGCAATGGTTAGTTGGCTTCCTAAAATAAGAGTTTATTCAGTCATTACCAGAAATGTAAGAGCTCTCAAATAATATTCAGTCAGTTTCCAGGCAGTAAATGTAGTTCTATACAGCAATGGAAATAAATACTATTTTTTTCTGTTGCTTGAAACTTGAATGTGTATTTGGTGGAGAGAGCTTTGTGTGAAGGCTAAGTAGGGAAATGCTAATCATAGAAACACTCTCTTCTAGTGAATAAACTCACCTAACTTAAAATAAATGCTCACTTAGGATGGTGATACTCCATGATTTTCTTTTAACAATAACACACTCTTCTGATAGGCAAAAATGAATTTGAGGGGGTGTCCTTAAATTCTTTGTCTCAGAAAGATCCCTGAGTATTTGGAGTGTTACCTGCACATTAGACTCTTAGTGGGGATTTGAACAAGCCCTTTACCCAGGTTACTTTACAGCAGTTCTAGTCTCTGGGTGGGGGCCACCTGGAACCACCCCCTCTCCAGGGTATTCTAATTGGGAGCCAAGGTCAAAGTCTGTTGCCCTTGCTAGAAGGGGTTTTACCTGACCAGAGAGAGGCTTTTTTTCTTTTGAGGAGAAAGAAGAATCTTTATTTTATTTTTTATTTAGTTGTTCACATTGGTTGCTCCCCACTGGGCCTGGGCCTGGGACTTGAATCCAGGGTAAGTGACTTGCCCTTTGGTGGTAACTGACCTAACCACTGCTCCACCAGAGCACACTGAGAGGCATTCTTGTATCATGAAAAGAGCATTGGGATCGAATAAGTGACGTTCACTTTTAGCCAGATCTGTGCCTCAATGTCCTCATCAAAATGGAAGTCAGGCTTTTGGGCTGGTTGGTGTTTCTTTCCTCCAAAGTGGGGTTTGACCTTGTAACCATGGAGCAGGTTCACTGGGGACAGCCTGAGAGCCAGCCTGTGGGCAGGCAACCCAGGAGGTAAGAGCATGGCTATCACAGGAACTTCCTCCTGGAGCCTTGGTACGGGGCCTCTCATGCTGCCATTCACTCTCCACACAGAGGTGAGGTCCAGACTTGGGGAGACAAGATCTAATTCAATAGTAATTTGATGACTGAAATGTTCTAAGATCCAAGGTGGCATAGCCGAGAGCTTGGTTTGTGCTCATGAGGTTTCATGCCTACTTGGCTTTGTTTCTGCCTGTTCCTGTCACAAGTCCGCGTGCGTACAGTTCTCCTTCTAGGATACTAACAGTTGGGTCTGTTGGTGACTTTTCCTGGGTGGATGATTTCTCAGACTTGAATTATACATAAAATGTTCCCTTAAACCTCCTTAAGTATGGAGAGATCTTAAACAAATACAGTATGTCTTAATCTATTTGGGAAGGTTCGAAATGTTATATGTTAAAAAAAAAATCTATGTCATATATATGTAGTTTACTTTGGAAATTAGCCAGTATTTCTTGTCATATATATGTAGTTTACTTTGGAAGTTAGCCAGTATTTCTAATTCCTAAGTAAATCTTTTTTTTTTTAACATCCATAGGTTCTTTTCATCTCTCCTCGCCACTCCACACCCTAGCAAGTGTTGGTTCCATTTTCAGCTCAATCTATTGCTCACACGTTGCTCAGAGCATTATTTCTTCAGCAGCAGTAGCTTTAAATGTTACTGCCTGTAACTACAGACCTTTTGAGACCCAAGGCAGTTACATAAGGAAACAAAAGAAAAACAGGCTTTGTGATAGAACAGAACAGCTAACGCACAGGTTATTTGGCTCCGGTATTTATATTCTGAGCTGCATTCTTTGTTTCTTTCCTTTTTAAAAATGTCGTCAAATGACACAGTCCCCTCTTTTTTCCTGCATGTCATTGAGGGCCCTCTCTGTCCCATCCCGTGACTGCATGACTCCTGTTAGAGAAGTGACAGTCATGCGTGCATGCGTGCGTGCGTTGTGGGTGGGGAGGTAGACCCTTCAGTATAGAGTTTTGTTTTTCTTTCTTTTTTTAAGCAAAGGTGCAGGCAGGAATGAAGGCAAGTAGGAAGACAGGCAGAAAGAGAGAGGTGGAAGAAACATTTTTCATTTAATTTCCATTTTAGTTGTTCACATTGGTTGCTTTCCCCCCAGGCCCTCAAACCCAGGTGTACATGGCCTGCGTCTTTCAGAGGTGACTGACCTAACTGCTGCTCCACCAGGGTGTGCCTCAGGATATAGTTTCTATGTGCAATTTTTAGGCTTCATGTCAAAGACTATGGGAAAGTGCCAATCATTTGAAAATACAATTCAGTTGTAAGAAACTTATTTTCTTTGTAAATACTAATCACTGTCAAAACATGGGGATGCTGACAGTGAATGAGACAGTAAATGACTCTTCTGTGTTCTCTGAGCATTAATGGGCCATAGCATGGTAGTAAGAGGTAAAAATAGCTCTTCCTTCCTTCCTGGGCAAAACAGAAACCTTTTCAAAATAAAATATTAGGAAAATATTAATTACCTTAATTCAAACTTTGATGTGGGGGAAAGGGTGGGTTCATGTTGAATAGATTTCATACAGTCATTGTAGAAATCCTTTACTATATTTGATCGAGTTAGTGTAGAGTGTTCTTATTTCTTTTTTAAGCTTTAAAGATTTAATTGGGTCTAATATGTCACATTCCCCATAGAAGTCTGTATGTGTACAAACAGTGGGGCATAACAGGTGTGGAATATGGGACTTCCCACCCACACAGTGAAACTCTGGGGGAGCTGTGTATCCTAGCTGTGTTTTAATCTTGACCTCCTGGTCCGATGGGGTGCTATGCTTTCCACAGTGACCACAGTGAGAACACAGTGAAAGTTAGTGTATTCATTGTCTGCCACTGTGCACCAATAGTGATTTAAAATGACAAGCATTGATTATCTCACAGTTTCTGTGGGTCAGAAACCCAGGGATGGCTTAGCCTACAGTGCCTCTGCCTCCAAGTCTGCACAGCAGGATCAGCTGCAGTCTCGTTTACAGGCCGGGCAGAAGGAGCCTCTCCTTCTAGGCTCACACATGAGCTTGATGGCAGAATTGTTTCTGGGGTCTGTGGACTGAGGTCTCGATTCCTCGATGGCTGTGCGCTGGAGGCCTCTAAGCCTCTTTGGCCTCGTGCCATGGGCCTCTCTGTAGGACAATTCACAGCACGCAGCTGGTCTCCATCAGAGCCAGTGAGAAGGAGCAGGCCAGCTGGGATGGAATCCTAGTTTTTTTGTGACAATACAGTTTTAACCTCTAAAGCATAACATAAAAATACCTCCTTGATAGGATTTTAACTGGGTTCCTGAGTTTTTAAGTTTTCAAAAGCTGTTAGCTACAGCATTTCTGAAAGAGCTCAGGAAGTTAAACCTTGTATGACTTGGAAAGGTCCAGTGCTGTCCTCTCCTCACTAATTTCAGCAGGTAAAGAGGATATTTCTATGTGTGATCATAATTAATCCCAGAGAAAGAGGGATTTGAGGAGGGACTGAATCCAGAAATAAAAGACAAAAATATGACTTATTTCAGATAGCTAGTATTGTATTTTTTTACTCAATATGAAGGTAGCTTGTTTTGCTTTATCACCTTTATGTTCCCTGCTAAGTCTTTTGCCTTATTTAAAAATAATAATTTCCATTCATCAATGTGTAGTGCTTTATATGTAATATATATAATTTCATCTTTAAAAGAACGCCATGAAATAGGTACTATTATCATTCCCATTTTACAAATGTAGAAACTGAGGCCAGTGAGGTCAGGTAACCAGTCACATAGCCAGTAAGTATTGATTCTGTGATTCAGACCTAGTGGTTTTTTGTTTTATATTGTTTTGTTTTAGAACTGGCTCCAAAACCTGTGCTTTGATCATCTTAAAATATACATAGTACATGAATTTCTTGTTTCTTTCACATCTTGTTTAAACCCTAGCTCTGTAAAGAAGCTATTTTTATCCACAGGAGACTAAGGTTCAGAGGATTCACAACTCGATTCTTTCAGACGTTTCTTTTATGTTTAATAGATGCATGTGAGTATTTATGGTACGCTGGGCACAGTGGGGGCCCACCGACGTGCTTATGTTCAAGTGGAGGACAGTCCCTGGCACTGGAGCTCGCTACACAGACCTAGATTTGAATCCTGGCCCCATCACTTCATTCATTCACCCATTTATTTGTCCCTTCATCCATTCCTTTATTCACTTATGCAACAAATACTTATTGGGGACCTGCTGTCTTCTAAGTATTGTGCTGATTTCAAGACCAACTGAGTGACCCCAGGTACGTCAGTCAGCCTCCCATGCCCAGCATCCTCGGTTGCAGAATGAGCGCTGTGTGTATCCCATGGTCATGGTGGGTCAGTGTGAGGGGCTACAGAGACCATCCCTCCGTTCATAGGCTCATGGGTTACCTGGGATTAGGCTTTTTTTTTTTTTTCAATTGTGTGTGTTATGTAAATATAGCCACAGAGCTTAATAGATCCATAGCGAAACTCAGGTCCTTGGTCAAGTCATCCAGCCAGCGCTCAGTTGCTTCACCGGTAAAGCTAGCAGCATGGATTGGATGATCCATGAAAGTCGTTTCTGGCTTTCAGAATTCAGTGGGCCGCTCTCCTCAGCAGAGCACAGCCTGTCCTTGCTTCCTCATGCCCCACCTGTTACCTCAGGCTTTTCCAAGTAGAATTTGCTTGAGAAGAGAATTTCTGTGGCATAATTCATCCAGCCTCCCCAGCCGTCCCCCTGCAGGGGATACTCTCTCTGCCCACCCTAGACTTTGGGCTGCTGCGCGACAGACGGGTCAGTGAGAGAAAAAACAGCAGTTTGTCTACGTGGCACATGCAGGAGAAACCTCCATGAGGCCCAGCTCAAAAGTGGAGGCTTAGAATGAGGCTTCTCTGGCATCTTCAGGGGACGAGAGTCTATTTGTGGAAAAGTGACCGACAGAAGGAGGCAGAAGGAAGCATTTCAAGTGGTAGGCCTCCCAGGAAGGTGAATCCATGGGGGACAGTAGTGATGAAGTTGGTTTGCAGATTCCTTGGGCGCCTCTCGATAAGCATCTGGTCATCTCCAGCAGAGGAGAACTTTTATATCCTACCTTTGGCCAGAGAAAGGGGAGGGCAGAGAACTTTCCCTGTATTTGCTGCTGTTTGATTGCCTTCAGCTCAAAATAACGTCAAAGAGGCATGTTTGGGGTGACACGTTCCAGTCTTCACACCCATGCTCCTGCCTGCCCTGCTGGGTCCACAGGAGACTTGTTGCTATGCCGGGACTGATCTGAGAGGATTTCACTGCCTCTACGTGGAGTCTGTTCTGTTACCACCTAAGAGTTTGCCTGACACAGCCTCACAGAGTCAGAGCACTTTCAAGTGAAGCTTTTTGTTTTTAAAGTCTTGATTATTGGAGATTTCCCAGTCTCCTAATAGCTATCATTTATTGATAAGGGGACAGTATGTCCCAGTTTATCCCTCTGGTTTATTCCCTTTTTCCCAGGAAAGTTATTAGCAATCCGTCCTTTTTTTTTTTTTTCTTAAGTTTGGGCGATAAATTATATAATTAACAATAATATAATTAATTGTAAGCACCCTATTTATTGAACACGTATTATTTGTGTCAGATGTTGTATTAAACCCGTCTCACGTCCATCTAGAATTACACATTTACCCGCTGTATAGGAGAAGCCCTCTTTGCAGAACTGATTAGCACATAAACCCATGGAGGCGGTACTGCTGAGCTCTTAGAACCAGAGCAGAAGCGCAATCTGGCCCAGACATCTCTTCTCCAGAGAGGAGCTGGGTGCTCGCAGTACTGCAGACCAAGAACTTACAGGCAGGTCTCCCTCCTGCCAGGCCTCTGGATTTTGTCCCGCCTGTGGAATTCTGAAATAATGCTCTCCCTTCTTCCCTGCATAGGAAATACTCACAGAGTGGTGGGGGCCGTTCAGAGCACCAGCGCTCTCTCACCACCAGGGGGAGTAACTTCACCTAAGTGCTGCCTTGGAGCCTGGCGTTTCAGACTTAACGATTTCATTTCTGACATCAGAGACTGAAAGAGCATTCAGGAGACTGAAAGAGCATTCAGGAGAACTTACTCTTTGCCTGAAAAAGAAGCTATTAGAAATTTACGTCTCTAAGACACTTCATTGGTAGGTAGTTGAAACTTTTAAGAGAGAGACAGCATCAGCAAAAAACCAAGGGCTTGAAAGCGTCACCATCCTTGAGTGACCCCTCCCTACCACTGAGTGGCGCCACCTCCTAGGTTAGAACAGTAGCATCAGCCCTGTGTCTGCCTGAAGTGGGGGACCATCTCCATAGATGCCACTTTATGTTTGTGACGTTCTCTGCTACATCCTCAGATTTATCACAACTGTTTTGGACCAGGACTCAAATAATCAACATAAAGATATACAAAGAGAATACAGATAAAACAAACATTTTATTTCAGAGATAGTGGGAAGTTTTTGAGCTGGCTTCAGATATCAGACTCCTTCGTAGACTACTTTTAAAGGTAAGGTATAACTTGTGAGGTGGGAAATATTTTTTGACATGGGAGCCCCTGTCTTGTCCTCCTGATTCCAGGATTTCCTGCTTCCCAGGCTTTATGGAAACAATTCTTTAGGACTGTGGCTGGGATTCTGGGGACCTCATAGAGATTTCAACTCTGATGGCACAGACACCTTTGTGTCCTCAGCTGTAGATCTCCAGTGGTCTGTAACTGCTCTTCAGAAAAATTCACTGGGCTCTATAGTTCATGAACTGGCCCACAGATGCTTGGAAAGTGAGTCACCATTGATTTGTTTATGTATCTCTTTCTAGAACAGATGAATCTAAAATGTGTCCTTCAAACTCAACCACTCTGATTACCTAGACACAGTATTTCCAGAGTGGTTTTCATGTTTTAAATCAATTCAGGATTTGTGCGTTTCGAAGTGATTCATACATTTGCAGGGGCAGACACTTTGATACTGCTGTGCTCTGTTTTATCAAATACACATCTAATCCTTGATATAAAGTGGAAAATGCTGTTCATGGATCAAAAGATTCTTGGTAATCTCCAAGTTCAGAGCGTTTCAGTAATTTAGAGCCAGTTGGGAAATGACCTGGCCCTGTGCACCGAAAACCTCATACTGCTAAGAGATGGGTTGAGGATGGACATGTATGCTGGGGGGACTGCCCGCATTTGTTGGAGGGGTCATCGTGCAAAGGACAGGGAAGCTGTGTGTACATGCTGCCTGAGGGTGGAGTGAGGTTGTGCCGTTGAGCCCCCTTGAGGACTGTGGCTGACTGAGCAGTGTCACGTCTGCTAAGTGGCAAGGCGGGACCTTCATCTTCCTAGGTGCTGAAGGAGTAAATGCAGCACCGTGATGCTTGTGGTGGTGCAGTTGTGTCACGTAACTGCGAAGGTGGTCCCAGGTTTCTTGTGTCCAGTGATGTGGTGGCTCAAGTTGCCATGTGCCCCCAGTCACAATGTAAGACATCCTGGGGGACTGCCTCCTGCACTGGGGGACGGGCAGTGCTGTTGGAAGGATAATGCTCTGACATTTGCGATGTGGAAATCACCGGACACATGCCCATGTTAAATGACTGTGACTAACCAAAGGTGGGACGTACTCTGGAGATATTTGTTGAGTCTTTTTCAAGGATTCCTTTTTAATGTCAATGAATATATAATTAGAAGTTTTATATTTAATTCTTATTTTTTCATTTCTTCTCTTGAGTCCCTCCTTTGTTTTCTCTACTAGATGGCTCAGGGACCACACTGGCAGTCTTGTCTGTTTGCAGATCTTCTTTCTGCTTCGTGTTAATCATATTTCCGTGGCTCAACTGAGAGGGAAATGTGTGAGAGTGTCAGGTCCTGTTACCCATGGATGCCCACCCTTCTTTGTGGACAGATCCCTGCTCTCATTTGAACTTGGGAATGTCAAAACGTGGTCCTGTGCCATGACTGGGAGGCTGGACTCCAGAGCCAAGGTGACCAGGCTGTGGGATCCTGGGCAAGTGACTAAAGTAGGCAGTCTCTTCTCTGTAAAGTGGAATAGTAAAGGTCCTCACGCCTGGATTGTTAGAAAGAAAACAGGTCATATCAGTAAAGAGCTTATCCTAGCACCAGCCTCACAGGGTTCAGTGACTGTTAGTGATTTTATTGCAGTTTCTCTGTTTACTGCTGTCTTATTCTGTGCCTAGGACAGTGCCACTGCCCAGTAGGCACTAATAAATATTTGTGGAGCAGTGGATGTACGACATGAATATAAAAATGAAAGCATTGTTCTTTTAAGTCCATTGAGTATTAAGTCTTATTTTCCTAGGAGTAATTTAGGCCCTTCTAGAAGTTGAATAAAGTATTTTTGGCCAGCAGTGTCTTGTACTTTAAAACTATTGCAGAAGGAAGTGTGCACACACTTGAAATGAACAGATTTAGATAGAATGCTGTGCTAAGATATACCAGATTAGTATAACTTGTTATCACATACTAGTATTTAGAAAAAACTGTAATTACAACGTCATATACGAAACCCGACTGGTTTAATACAACATGAGCATTATTACAAAGCCCAAAACAAGAAACTATGAACACATATTTTTAAAAATATAAATCTCAAATCATAAAATGGATGTAAAAGAATCTCATAAGTCCTAAAGCATAAAGTCAAAATTGCTGCTAAGAAGTCCTAGACTTCCTAGCACAATTAAAAAGCATTTATCTGAAAAAGAAAATCTCTGTTTGCTGATGGCTTCCCTCTCTTGTTCCCTCCCTCTTTCTCTTCTTTACTCTCTCTTCCTGGTCTCTTACTCCTACGCTTTCTTCTCCATTTTCTTAGAATGCCTTACTGCACCCTTGAAAGAAGGTGGCTTTGCCGAATCTTGTCCTAAGAGAGCAAAATCAACTTGTGACTTTCTCATCTCTGAATATGGCCCTGGTTTCCATTAGATTGTGCCAGGAAAGATGACTTCCTTAATGAAATGCATGCTGTCTGCATAGAACTCAGAGGCCTGCTGTGTTTTTAATTAAGTGAATCAATCTTTAAAAACTTGATTCTAACCCCCGCAGCAACATGTCACCCAGCAGTCTGTCTCCAGTCCTGATCATTTGAGGTGATTACATCACAGGGCGGCACCAGTGAGGACTGAAGATTGGAGCAAGGGGATTTAGGATGGTGCCATTTGGGCTTATAATTCTTGAGGCCAGTTCTCTGTGTTTTTAATCCATGAACTCACCCTTATCCTGCCTTCTAGCTAGAGAAGACAACCCTCTCATGTTAGCAAAAACTTACCCACCATTTTATTAGGGCTACGTGGTGTGCTGGTTGTACGGAGTAATGGTTTTAGGGCCAACTGTGAAGAGCGGAAACTCATCATAAGTACCATTTGCTGAGTACCACCTGTGGGTTATTACATTTATTACATTTGTCTTCAAATCCTATGTGAAGAGTGTTTCATTTTAAGGGTAACATTTGGTCATAATAAAAGTATTTAGAAAAATTCTGCATCCTCTTCTTTCACCCTGTTTCTTAGAGATAGCCTCTTTCAGTTTTACATATTCTCTTTCATGCATGTTCTCTGGAGGAGTATAAACATGTGTATGTAAGAGAAATAGTACAATTAAATATATGCCATGTATACATACTTATGCAATGTCATACTGTATATGCTTTTGACACTTCCTTTTTAAAATTGTGGATATCTTTCTAATGGACTCTGTGCATTTATTGTGATGACTGCTTGGGGTTTAATTATAATAATATGATACAATTTAACCAGCAATTCCTATTGATGGGCACTTAAATTGTTCAATTTTCCCCCCTAGTATAACAGTGTTGCTAACAGCATCCTTATACATCTGCATTTACTCGTTTGTGAGACACGTTTCCAGAGATGGCATTTCTGGATCCGCCAGTGTGATTATTTTATATTTTGATAGATGCTGCCAATTTGCTCTCACTTAAAAATGAGTATACTAGTATAGTAACAGCAGTTCCTAAGAATTACTCTTTCCCCATATTCTTGCCAATACTGGGGATAACAAATCATTTTCAATCATTGACAGATCTATGATAAATGAAAAAGTGTCTTTTTATCTTAATTTATCTTTTTTTTTTTTTTTTAAGGAAAGGCGTAGGCAGGAATGAAGGCAAGTAGGCAAGAGGAGAGAGGAGGAAGAAGCATTTAATTTTATTTCCATTTAGTTGTTCACATGGGTTGTTTCCTCCCAGACCTGGGACTTGAACCCAGGGGGTGTGTGGTCTCTTCCTTTTAAGGCAGTTGACCTACCCACTACTCCATCAAGGCACACCTGATTTATTCATTCTTAATTAGGAACAAGGTTAATCATCTTTCAGGCATGTTGGTCATTTGTCAACCCTGCCCCCACAATAAACTGATTGTTTATATCTTTCACTACTTGTATGATAAGTTTTTGGTCTATATTTATGAATTCGTAAGAAATTTTTATTTACTTTCTCATGTGTTCCCTAATTTTCGACTTGATTTTTGGTGTTTTTATCTCACAGAACTTTTTATTCTTTCTGTTTGTAATTCAAATATAAAAAAATCTGCCTTCCTGTCTTCTGGGCTTGTCTCATACCTAGAGAGAACTTTCCTGGACCAAGATGTGTAGAAATCTGTTTCCTTCTAATTTTTTTACATTTTTATTGTTCATGTTTCCCTTTCACTGGGCATTGGAGTAGGTTTGGTTTCTGGGATTTTTTTTCTTTTGATGTTGATTGTCTCTGGGTTTCAATGCTTCCTAATTAGTCGTCTGTCCCTGCAGATTTGATATACCACTTAAATGGTCAAATATACTTGATTCAGAACTTTCTGTTAATTTTTTGTCCATTTCTGAACTATTTTCATACTCTTCTAATGACTGTGCCCTTATGTCTTCGCCTTATTTAGCACTTGATAGAGCTGATTCTCCCCTATCTTTCATCTTTTCCAGAATATTTTTCCTGGCCAGTTTGATTTGCTTATTCTCCTTAGAATCATTCCGTTGACTTCATAGTATCTTCCATGCCTTTTACAAAGAAATGTGATAACAAAACTGTTGGTATTTTGAGTGAGATTATTATCTGGAGTATTAGCTTTCTATGCTTGTCACTTCTTTAAGCCATCCTTTATGCCATCAGTACAAGTTTTCTTCATATAGATCCCTTTATTGTCTTTATTTTTTCCATATTTTCATGTGAACTTAAGAAATGTATTAAAAGATGATCTCTCTTTTCCTGTTATACTTATTTTTACTTTCATATAAAAAATGATTGTGTGTATCTATGAACTTTGTAGCCAAACATCATCCTATCCCATTCTTACTGTTCCCAGTAGTGTTTCAATTGATTTTCTAGGTATAAAATCTTGTCATTTGCAAGTAGTGTTGATTTTACCCTCTTCTTTATGATACTTCTGTTCAGTCTCCTATCCATTCAGTATATGGACATTAAATCACACAGCAGCACACGACACCCTCTTGTTATGCCCACTTTTTCAGGGAGATGTTCTAGTGTGCTGCCTTTACCATCACCCTGACGATGTTGTATTTCAACTCACCTCCAGGTATTTTTGACAAATAACTTCCTCTCTAGACCTGGTTACACACACATTAGCTCTCTTTCATTGCTTTTTTAAGGCTCTAACCTATCACTCAATTCTCCTTTTAAAGAGTGGCTTCAAGGAAATTCTGTGAGCCACATGTCTGTTGTCATAGCCTCAGGGCTGCCCACTGATGGAAGTTCTGCATCTGCACACCCCTGTGCAGTTGCCATTGGGCATCTGAAATGGGGCAGATATAACAGAAACTGAGTTTTAGATTTTAAAAGTTTAATAATTTTAGCTACATGTGGCTAGTAGCTACAGAACCAGGCAGCACATGCTCCTCATACATGTCATGAAAGGGTAAGATGTTAGCTCTAGAAGGTGCCTTACTCCTGAGTTCCCGTCCTCGCATGACAACCTGAGTCCTGGGTCGTGCAGACTAGTCCGTGTTCAGGGACTGCATCTTGCCTACTACCCCTTCCTGGAGCGGACTGGCCGCCGGACTGTGCAGTGGGAGTCTCAGTGCGCCTGCGCTCAGCAGTGCACAGTCCCCTCATCAGGGCCCATCAGGGTGCGTGTGGCCTGGGCCCCGCACCAGGCACTGGGGCCCAGCCCCCACAGCAATTGTTAGTGCTGTGCCTTTTGTTCCAAGTGTGTTTTCTAGTCCTTTTCCTAAAAGACTGAGCATCTGTGCTGTCAGCAAGAAAGCGGGGCCTACTCCTACCCCTGTGACTACTCCAGCTCTCAGTGCCCAGGAGAAGAGAGGAAAGGAAAGGGAAGAAAGGAGAGCCTCCTTCTGGAGGTTCTCAAGACAAGGGCTCCGGCACAGAAGTGGGGTCTCTCGGTGGTGATAGCACTGTGCAATGTGCACAGGTCCTTCTTCCTACTTCAGACGGCAGGCTCTCCTGGGGCCACTGCTGCTCTTATTCATTCTCTTTAGCTTTTCAGTGGAGCAGCAGTGGCTAGCTCTCTAAAGAACCTTTGCTTCTTCTGACCCTAGGAAGGCTCTTATCTTTGCTCTTATCTGACATTCACTGGTGAGAGCTTAGTGATTAAGGTGTGGAACTGCTTGGGCTCCATCCCCACTCTGTCGCTCACACAGCAAGACTCTGGGCACCTCACTTGCCCACTTCATCCTGGGGGCTCCTAATGACAACCCCTCCCAGGGTGCCAGTGACAATAATAGGAATCAGTGACTGGAAAGCACCAGAGGCCGGGTGCACCAGTATGCCTCCACAAATGGGAATGCCCCCTGCTGAGGGGACAGCTCTCCCCTACTGGAGGGAGGTGACCTCCAGACTCTGTCCACCTCGGCTCGCAGTGCGAGTTCTCTTGCAGGCATTTTGAGGGATATTGCTGGGTATGTGCAGATAGCTTCATTGGCCCCAGAAAGTCTCCTGTCCTGCTTGCACCCCATGTCTGCCCCAAGTTAGCATAGTAGTGGCTGGTTTATCCGACAGCTGGGTCCCAGACCCCTTGGGCAGCTGGTCCAGTCCTGGTGACCTCCCTTGGGGCTGCCGGGATGTGAACCCAGCACACCCGTTGTGTGTCCCTTCCTGAGCACAGGCGTCCGCCGTGTGACACGGCTCTGCATCGCAGAGCCTGAGTTCAGGCACGCCCCAGATGCTGGCAAGGCAGGGAGTAGACGGGTTGTGCACACTCAGACACTGGTAGCGGAGTCAGTTGTTTGCCAAAAGGTCACGCTCACCTTGATCAGTTACTAAGATTCTATTCTTTCTGCAGCTGTTGATCCTCCCTCCCCACCACACCCCATCAGGGAAAAGCCTTGGAGCACTTTCTTAGAGCTTAAATCTATGTCATTTCCCCCTCTAGACCCTCTTTTCCTGCCCTCCATGATGTGGTTACTATGCCCACCTTTTACTGACCCCGCTATGTGCCCTCCCTGCAGCATGGGACTCATCTGTGTGCCTAGTAAATACTTCTACAGTGTTAGCTCTCTGCCCAGTGCTGCAGGCGCTCAGACGTGATGCATATGATCCTGGCACATGTATGCCTGCCGTCCAGCCCCCTGGGGGAGAAACATTCTTGTCCCACCTATGGATGGAGGAACTGAGTTACACAGGTGAAGTAACCGGCTCAGGGTTGCATGGCTAAGTTGGGAAGGGGCAGGAATTGACCTAGCTGGCTTATTTCAGAGTCCCTGTCCTTAAGCCCTGCGCCTGCTGCTGCTCTTCTCTGGTCCTTCATTTAGTTGCTTCCAGTATCCCCATGTGTGTGCACTTGTGAGCACATGAGCACACCAGAGCCCAGAGAGTATGCTGGCCAGTCACCCTCTGGGGTTCATACTCCACTCCACAGCTCTGACTGCAAAGAGAGGCCCTCTCCCTGGCCGGCACCCACTCTATCCCCCAGTCACTTGCCAGTCAAATGCAGCTCACTTAGGCTCCAGCTTCCCCTAAAGTGGTGCCTCTGCTCCTCCTCATGGAAAGTTCTAATTTTTTCCATTTGTTTCTCAGACTACAGAATTGTGATATCTTCCCACAGGCTTGTTTCCTGGTTCTGTTTCCTCTTGTCAGTTCCATCTGCATAGTTCATGCTCTTTGCTGATCCAGCTCTCAAATTATTTATTTTAGGTAGTCTGCTTCCCAACTCAGGGTCAGAACAGAAATTCTGTGATCTTGAGTGATACATAACCTTTTTGTACATTTTGTGTTTTGCAACAACTCTAACAATAATCATCCAACCAAAATGAGGAATAGGAGTATAAGAGTAAGATTGTATCTCTCTTCCAGCCTTCCAGCCTAAGTTAAAATCAAATGTAAACCAGCATTTGCCCTATACAATTAGAGCTAGAGTCTGTCTGGGCAGTGGTTACCCAAGACTTAATCATCTCTCTAGCCTGTACCTGATCCTGGTAACCTGGGCTGTCTGGTATGTCAGTGTTTTATAAATATCTGTCCAGAGAATGACAGTGAGCAGCCACATGTATTTGGTGGGAAAGGGGACCCAAGAAGACAGAAAACTGGTCCAGAACTACCATGAAGAGAATGCCCATGATGTTTTTACCTCAACCCATGTCATCAGCCAGATCTTACTCAAAATGGTATATTTGCAGTATAATTTGTGAGGGTGCCTTTAAAGGGACGTCCTCCCAAAGGCGTGCTTCACGTGGGATAAAAATAGGTTTTGCCTGGCTGGTACTTACAGGCACTTTGTAAGCACATGGTTGATGGTTGAGGGCTAATTAGTATTATGTCAAAGCACACAAAGTTGCCAATATTTGAGTATTTTGACCTATGCATGCACTGTCATGCCTCCCTTTGTGATGGATTCTCATCTCACAGTGATCTTCTAACTAAAGCCAGGTTGAGAACGTCATATGAAGTCCTAGACTATCAGAACTAAGGGTTATGTTTTATTATAATCTAGATGAGGAAAGATCTAGCTCATTTCCGAGTGAAGGCCAACCAGCGTTCATGTCAGCACCACCCAGCGTGGCCCATCATCGTGTCTTTGGATGAAGCCCTCATGAGCACGGAGCTGTGCCCAGGATGTGTCTTCATATCCATTTGCACTTAAAAGAAACAGTGCTGCATTCCTTTCCCACGTCCTCCTGGCACTCCAGGGAAGTCAAGTCATTGAGGTTTTCCTGTAATTGTAGATGATGTCTCCATATTAATCTCTTGAGTACACAGATGTAATATATGAAGATCTGATCAAGAGTGAGAGGGTTTCAGCCAAGCAGTGTTTCTTCCTGGAATGAGAAAACACAAGTTACAGACGATTGGGTTCATTCCCATTTGAAGGCTACAAAAATGAATGCAATTCCTGTATCCGTCTGTTCTTGTAGACATTAAATTCTGGATTTGAGTAGTGACAGCAACCTAGATGGCCCTGGGAAGGTGACTTATGTTTCAGGGGAGATCAGGGACTTGTGTGGGGGGTGAGGGAACAAATTATCCCTTTAATGTTGACTTGCCATCTAATCCTAGGGCTAGGAAAATGGAGCTTCCACCCCTGCTTGAACTCTACTCACCTCCTGACCAGTGTTGTATTCAGAAGACAACAGCCAAAATACTGATCCTTTGGTTTTATCAAATCTTTTTTTAGTCAATCAGTGGAAAGTGTCAAAGGGTGTGGGCCTGGGTGTCCTCATCCTGAGATAACAGCAGTGCTTATTTTGAGGTGGCTCTTACCCAGCTGGAGCGCTACATGCAGGTAGGGCTAGAATAGGGTCCTGACCCCCAGTGCACTGCAAGGCCAGGTCTCCATACCTACCTTAAAAATATTGATCAAATCAGGAATAAATCCTTCCTGATAAGGCTTTCCATAGCCATTGGCTGAGAACGGTGGGTGGAGCCAGCACCCTCATCATTCTGTGCTCTTCACAAGAAAATAACCTGCCATTTTGCTAGATACCTTGCGGGTTTCCTCTCTGAACACTGTATGACCATCACTGACACCCACACTGTCATACACATTAGACACAGTCTATGAGATTTTGCTAAGTGAACCCATCCTTATCACCTACATCATGACAGAGAATATGACCATGCCCAGAAATATCTAGACCATTTAAATCCAGCATCCTAATTGCATCGTTAGATAGCTATTATTGTTAGATTGACTTGGTGTTTCCACAAGGACAATTTTACTTCTCCATGAGATTCCTAGCTTCCCAAGTGAAGAAAATGTATCTAAGTCCTGTGGTAGCTTCCTTCTGTGACCTTGCACACAAGGATCTCATGGGTATGACAGGTCAGCTATTAGCCCTGGCTCCCCATAGGAGGAACTAGACTGAGAGCTCAGTGCCCTGGAAGCTCCGAACCCTGTAGAGTGCTGAGTGCTGGGATGGCAAGTGGAAGCTTTGTTCATCTGAAAAAAAAAAAAAAAGGCTTCTGGATAAGGTAGAGGAAATTGTGAAAAAGATGCAATTTAGAAAGAATTCAGAACCTTTTTTTAAAAAAAAAATTCTTGATCATGTTTTTGTTTCTTACTCCCTTCTACATCAGTGTGCTCAAGTTCATATAACCCCTTTATAAGGTGTGCTTATTAGGAATCCATCTGTTCGTTCAGTAAGTACTTATAAGAACTCTTCTGTCAAGGTACATAGACTCAGAGGAAAGCAAAGCAATCTCTTTGTCTCAAGAGCTATACATTTTCAGGGAAGGGACAGATAATATTTTTAAAGTATATTGGTTGTAATTTGTGATACTGTTACAAGTACAGCAGGCAGGGCGAAACTATAATAGGAGGAACCTACCTAGTAGGGGCCCAAGAGATAGCTCTGAGGATTGATGTTGAAACCAATGGCTGAACATTACTGAGAGCCAAGTGAAGTCCGGACAGAGGGAATGGTTGGCACATAGGGCTCGCTTGGAAAAAACTTGGTGTGTTCACACAGTAAACTAGTGTGAACAGAAAGTAGTGAACACAGAAAAAATATTGAAAAGTGACTTCTGTATAGGGTTTTTCAGAGAAACAGCTAATAGGATACATATATAGATATAGACATACATATATAGATAGATAGATAAATAGGAAAATACACACATAGACACATATACATGTATGTATGTAAATATGTATATATATTTATATAGCTCATCTTCATGTTTGTAGATGTAAATATAGATATTCATATATAGGATATCCCACATCAATGTTTACGTACGTATGTGTGTAAGTTTATATATATAGGGTATACATGTATATGGGATAGCATATGTATTCTGTCTAATTTAGGATATTCTATATAGCTGTCTTTAAACGGAGATTAGGAGATAAGTTTAACTTGTTTGGAACCTTATATGAATAAAAAATAGTATTTTTAATTCTATCTGGTTTCTTCTGTTTAACATTATGTTTATGAAATTCAACCACATTATATGTGGTATTAGAGTTGTCCAGAGAAACAAGCAATAGGCTGTATTTTTTTATAAAGAAATTTATTTTAAGAAACTGGCTCACACAATTGTGGAGGCTTGGAACTCCAGCATCTGAAGGGTGGTCAGAGTCTGTAGCTCTGAAGAAGAACCGATGTTATAATAGTTCAAGTCTGTGGCCATCAGGCTGTAGGCTTAGGACAAATACGAGGTTACAGTTTAAGTCTGAAGAACTTCCCCTATAACTTCCTGATTTAGTTCTTTTAAGGCCTTCACTGGATGAGGCTCACACACCTTAGAAAATCTGCTTACTCAACGTTCACTAATTTAAATGTTAATCTCATTGACGGGCTGGTCACAAATGTCATATATTATATACAGGTGTTGGTTTATGATGATGCATGCCTTAAACCATTATTAAGTTATGATGCAGTGTTCTTTCAGTAAAATAAATAAATGCTAATCTCATCCAAAACTCCCCCACAGAAACACTTAGACTGATGTTTGACCATCTGGACACTAACCCAGCCACCTTGACACTTAAAATTAACTGGCACATGTTGTGATAGTTCACTTTCATTATTGTTTCTATTCTATGATGTGAAATAACTTATTTATCATTTTACCACTGATAGCCATTTGGATATTTTCTGGCTTTGGGGGTATTATAATATCATTATAACATTCTCCTACATGTCTTTTGACTGTATACGTGTTTGTATATATTTACATTTCCTTGGTGTAGTGCAGTGTTCTTTTTTACAATGACTTCGTTTGTTATTTTTGTTTTGGAATTTTATATCTCTTCAAGAGAAACAGGTCAATAATTTCCTTGTAGTGTCCTTGACAGATTTTAGGATCAAAATTATAAGACAGGTAGGAGTTATTACCCTTTTGTCTCTTATATCGAAGAGTTTATGTAAGATTGATGTTATTTCTTGTTTGTGTTTGGAAGATTTCACTGATGAAAATATCTGAGTTTGAAGTCTTTTGAGAAGGTTTTTAACGAGAGAGTCAATTCATTTAATAGATGTAGACCTAATTGATATTCTCTTCCTGTTAGTTTTGTAAGTTGTATTTTTCTAGAAATTTGCTTATTTTTATTATAATTTTATTCACTTTTTAATATTGGTTAGCCTTAGTAATGTCTCCTTTTTCAATCTTGATAATGACAACTGTGCTTTCTTCCTTTTTTCCTTCAGCTCTGTTAGGTTAATTGAATTAATATTTTCAAAACGCTTTTGTGTTAATTTTTATTATTGTATATTTCTTTTATATTTAAAGGTTTTTGCTTTTTCCCCTTCTACTTTCATTGAGTTTAATTTGCTCTTCTATTTTCTTGCTTTTTTTAAAAGAAGAATTACTCATTTATTTTATTTACTTGGTCACATTGGTTATTCCCCTGGCCCCTGGACATGAAAGCCCTCAGGCCCATGGAATATACATGGATTGCGCTTTGCTGGAGGGAGTGGACCTAGTCATTGCTCCACCAGGATTCCCAAAGTATGTATTTTTAAAAGTTATTTTTCTGAAAGTATTTAAAATACTACATCTCTGGTGGCAAACTTGAAAACTATTAAAGCATTATTATTTTAGAATTTTATTGTAGTAACTTTGTTTTACAAATTAAAATGAAATCATACATATATTTCCCCATATGTATGTTTTCCCCATTCCTCAGATATGTCAAGACACCTTTTCCTGCACCAGATCACCAGGTGTTCTTCAACATTGTTCTGTGAGCCCCACCACCACTTACCATCTCTGGCCCATTCCCTGTTGGTAACCTCAGTTCTGTTGCAAGTGTCCAAGGATTGGTTTTGTCTCAACTGTTCCTTTGTTTTGTCTATTCATAGTACACCTATGAGTGAGGTCATCTGGTATCTTTCTTCTTTTGACTTACTTCACTTGGAGTAATCCCCTCTAGATCCATCCATGTTGATTCAAATGACAGGATTTCGTCTCTTCTAAGGGCTGTGCAGTGTTCCATTGTGTATATGTACCACATCTTTTTTAGCCATTCATCTGACATTGGGCACTTAGGTAGTTCCTGTTCTTAGCTATTGTGAATAGGGCTGCAATAAACAAGGAGGTGCAGAAAATTCTGAGAATTAGTGTTTTTGTATGTTTTGTGTAAATATCTAGAATTGGGATGGTTCATCCGTGGGATTTCCACCTTCAACTTTTTGAGGACTCTCCATTCCATAGGGGTTGGACCAGTTAGTACTCTTACCAACAGTGGTAAAGTGTTCCCTTTTCTCCACATCCTCCTGAACATTTGTTGTTTCCAAACTTTTAGATAATAGCCAATCTCTCAGATACCTGATATCTCATTGTTTTGATTTGTATTTCCCTGATAACCATTGAGCAGGAACATCTTTTCATGTGCCTCTTGGCCATCTGTATATCCTCTTTGGAAGTATCTCAGCTCCAATTCTTCCCAGTTTTTGATTGGATCACCTGTTTTTCTGTTACTGAGTTTTATGAGTTCTTTGTGAATTTTGGATATTAATACCCTTTTCAGAAATTTGGAATGCAAATATCTTCTCCCATTGAGTAGACTGTCTTTCTGTTTTGGTGATGTTTTCTTTTACTCTGAAGAAACTTTTTAGTTTGATATAGTCCCAGTTGGTTTTTTTTGTTTTTGTTTTTCTGTTTCCCTTGATGCTGGGTTGGGTAGGCAAAGACCTCTCTAAGGGTTATGTCATGAAATGTCTTTCCAATTTGTCTTCCAAGAATTTTATGGTTTCTGGTCGTTTTCCAAGTCTCTAGTCCATTCTGAATTAATTTTTGTGAATGGTGTTAGAGTGGTCAAGTTTCATTCTTTTGCATGTGACTATCCAATTATCCAACACCATTTATTAAAGAGACTTACCTTCTGCACTTATGCTTTTTGACTCCTTTGTTGTAGATTAATTGTGTATGACTGGGTCAGTTTCTGGTGAATCAGTTCTATTCCACTGATCTGTGACAGTAGCACACTAATTTGATCACTATTGGGAGTGTAACCCCTCTGGATATGTTCTTTTTTCTCACAATTGCTTTGGCTACTTGGGGTCTTTTTTTGATCTATAAAAATTTTTAACATTTTTTCTGTTCTATTTCCTTGAAATAGGTCCATGGGATTTTAGTGGGATTGCATTAAATCTGTATGTTACTTTAGGTAAGATGACCATTTTAACAATGTTGATTCTTCCTAACCAGGAACAGGGGATGTCCTTCCATCTCTTTCTATCCTCCTCTGTTTCTTTTAGAAGGGCTTGGAGTTTTCACTGTAAAGGTCTTTCACCTCGTTTGTGAAGTATAATCCAAGATATTTGATTTGTTTTACTTCTATTTTAAATGGTGTGGTTTCTTAATTTCATTTTCTTATAGCGTGTTGTTTGCCTATAATAATGCAATGGATTTTTTTTGCATTAATGTTTGTAGCCTGTGACTTTACTATAGTCATTGATTAGTTCTAGTAGTTTTTTTGACAGACGTTTAGGATTTTAAGCCATAGTGGTCAGAGAATGTACTTGGTGTGATTTCAATCTTTGTAAATTTGTTGAGACATGTTTTGTGTTCCATCATATGATCTATCCTTGAGAATGTTCCATGTGCACTTTAGAAGAAAGTGAACTCTGTAGTCATCGGATGAAATGTTCAGTATATTTTTAACAGAACTAACTGTTCCAAATGGTTATTTAAACCTGTTAATTTTATGCCTGGTTTATCTGTCCATTGTTGCAAGTGGAGTGTTGAAGTTTTCCATTATTATTGTATTGTTGTCAATGTCTCTCATCAGTTCTAATAATACTTGCTTAAAATATATTTTGATGCTCCTTCATTTGGTGTATATATTTAATAAGTTTATGTCTTCTTGCTGAATTGATCCTTTAATCATTATATAATGTCCATCTCTGTCTTTTGTTATGTTTTTTAGTTGAAAGTCTGTTTCATTCAATATAAGTATGACTGCTCTTACTCTTTTTTGGTTGTCATTCAACTGGAGGATTGTCTTACAACCACTGACTTTGAACTTTATCTTTTGAAGACAGTGAGTTTCCTGAATGCAGCAGAAGATTGGGTTATGTTTCAATCCATTTGGCCACTCCATACTATTTGATTAGTGAGTTAAATCCATTAACATTTAGGGTGATTATTGATATGTAGTTGTTAATTGCCATTTTGTAATTTGTATTCTGTATCTTGTTCTAGGTAGTGCCTTTGTTCTTCTTTTTCTTCCTGTGTAGGTTGGTTGTACTAAGGTTTTGATTGGTTTCCCTTTCTGTCTTCTCATTTGCATTTTTTCCCTGGAGATGTTTTTTGAGGTTTCCCTGAGGTTGGCACTAAGATATCTGTGTTTATTTCCTATTTTTATTTGAAAACAAATTAGTCTTATAGTCATTCTAACCATTCACATTTTTGTTCTCCTCTCCTCCTCCCATTTTTTATATTTTGCTGTCTTGCTGTTTTTACATGGGGTTTCTTTCTTTTGCCACATACATATACATACATATATAGAGAGAGATGAATTCATTATAAATACATGTATATATATATTTGACACTATACTATTAGGTACATTCAAGTTCAGAATTGCTATGTCCTCCTGGTATATTGAGCCTTCTTTTTGTTAGTAATAGTTTTCTTTTTTCTTTTTTTTTTTGGTCTTAAAGTCTGTTTTCATGATGGGAGTAAAACTTATAACCAACTTTTCTGATCAGTAATTATATGGTATATATTTTTCCATTCTACTTTCTGTCATCTTAATATTGTATCCACTTGTTCTACGTTTTTCTTTCTTTTACCGACTTTGTTTTAAAGAAGAAGGAAGGGAGAGGAGGAAGAAGAATTTTAAGGAAAGAAAGAAGGGAGAGAAGGAAGAAACTTCTTTATGCATTATTTATTTTGGGTTTTCACTGATTCCGGCTTGCGAACCCAGATCTTTGGGTCTCACATTTTCCTTTCCAGCCTCCTGCGCCACAAGCATGTGCTCTTTTCTTGCCTTCTTGTGAATTAATCGTTATTATGTTTGTTATTTCAGTCTTGTCATAGAACAGCATTCCTTTGCTCTTCTTTTGGTGATTATTCTAAAGATGACAATATGCGTTCTTGATTATTAAAGCCAAATACAAATCAGAAAGTAGAAATAATATCCTAGCACATGCTGCTTCTGTAGCTAATGCATTATTCTGGGCATGTCTATGGATTTTTTTCCTTTTTAAAAATATATTTATCAGTAGGATCCCTCTAAACCTCTTAGAGTTATTAAATTATAGTCACCAAAATGAGTTAAAAGGATAAAGAAATCATTTAGCATTTTTAAACTTCTGTTACTGGTTTTTCTAGAAAAAGAGAAAATGCATTTTAAACAACAATTTTAAAGTTATTTTTATAATAACAAAATACATCCTAATGCAAAACTGTAAAACGTTGTCCTTTCAACACCCAGAAGCAGCCTCCATCACATACATATCAAAGCATGACCCTCAGATAACAGATAATTTTGTTTTTACTTCCTCATACCCACATTTATGTGAAACTGTAGGGACTAGTAATTAGTGTGCATTTTAATTTTGCCATTTGGGTTCATGAGGCTTTTATGAATCCTCTGCTAAAAGTCAAACTTAGAAGATGTGCAGGTTTATTTTCAAAAAAGACTGTCATTGGGCAAGCAGGTACATGTTTCTGCTGTAGTTTGAAGAATCCCGGCCTGTGAGCTTGCTTTAATTTGTAAGCACATGATACAAAGTTAAAAGCAACTTATGATCTTTTCGGTATTTTCCTCCTTCGGATTGATGTCCTCTGTATCCTTTGTAATTTTCCCCCTGCCTGTCTGTAATTACCCTGTCTCGCCTACCAATTTGATGAAAACCTTAATGGGTGTTAATATCAACAAGATTATATTTCATAGGGGAATGTGATTTTCCACTGCAATCAGTAATGGAAGAAGAGAAGAGCAGGTTGGTAAAAGAAGACCTTTTGTAAGAAGGCTGTATTTTAGGAGTCATTCACAAGAACAAACTATAATCATGAACTTTTATTTTTACAAAATTTCCGTTTTTTTAACCTTAGTAATGTCCGTTTTCTTAGATTTGGTAGTAACATTCAGAAAGAGAGATACGTTGCTCTTGTAAGTCTTATTTTTCATCATTTTACTCTGAAGTCTTTTGGTGAATTTATTCTGAATGAGACTTTCTAGAGATTTCTAGCTAACCAAGTTGCTGATTCCCCTTTGGATTCTTTCTATCTTCTGAGGGTTAGGGAGGGATAGTGATAGAGATTACTTGAAATATGGTGTATGGTTTTTCTGTTTCTAGAATAGAGGCAAAAGGTTAAAGTCAAAAAGTAGACTATAGCTGGGGCTCTCCAGACGGTTCTTTTAGCCAGTTTTGTCCTAGGGGGACACAGACAGGAGCAGGACACTGTGTCTTTTAGCAGGAGATTCATGGAAAAGTCATCCAGAGGTAATTTGGGGTAAACAGGTAGCTCCTGGTTAGACTTCACTATTTATATGAGTGTGTGTGTGTGTTTGTGTTTGTGTGTGTGTGTTATGTGTTTTCTTAATGGTCATCCTTCAGGGTTTTGCCATGGCTGTTTTGGTCATGAAATCCTATAAATTGTGGTTAAGTTTATCACCGTCTAGGGGTTCAGTATAAAATAGAGGCTGTTTGTGTTTATCTGCTAGGCTGTCATATCCAAGCCCCACAAACTCCGGGGTTTAAATAGCTTGCATTCATTTTCTTACAGCTTTAGAGACTATTTAAGATCAAGGTACTGGCACGTCTGGCCTCTTCTGAGACCTCTCTCCTTGGCTTGCAAAGGGCCGCCTTCTTACTATGTGTTCAGGTGGGTATCTGATGTCCCTTTGTGTATCCTAATCTCTTCTTATTAGGATGCCAGTCCTATTGGAAGGCCTTGTTTTTAACTTAATCACCTCTGGAAAGCCCCATCTCCAAATATAGTCACGTTCTGAGGTTCTGGGGATTAGGGCTTCAACCTGAATTTGGGGATTATGGGGTACATTTTAGTCTATAACACTATTAGAGTAATCTTAACCTTAGCAGAAGCAGAAAGGAATGCTGGTTCCAGGGGGCTGTGGGTTTGGAGAAATGGTGAGATGTGGTCAAAGGGTACAAACTTCCAGTTATAGGTTCTGAGGCTTCTTTATCCAGTCATCTGTTGTTGGACAATTAGGTTGTTTCCATGTCTTGGCTGTTGTGAACTGCACTGCTATGAACATAGGGGTGAAGATATTTTTTTTCTAATTAGAGATTTTGTACTCTCTGGATATACGCCCAAGAGTGGGCTTGCTGGATCCAACAGTAGATCCATCTTTATTTGTTTGAGGAAACTGCATACTGTTTTCCAAAGAGGTTTCTCCAGTTTACATTCCCACCACATGTTGGTCATTTAAACTTCCTAGTGTGAAGGCATTTCCAGTTAAAGACCTCTGGGACCTATCTCCAGAAGTCCCTAGAACTGCAGACTTGTTGCTTGCTGATTTTCTTCTTCAGGGCTCTTTTTCTCGTGCTTGTCTAAAAGACATCTTCAGAGTTTTGGCCTAAAGTTGTCCTCTCTCTCTGTACCTGCCCATGCTCCCAGCATCCTCTCTGCTGCTTCCTTTCTGTGCTTTCTCTTGACTGAGAACAAGCCTTTATGCGCATGTCCATGGTATGCAGGTAGAGTGGTGGAGTGCTCTCTGGTCCTTGGTTTTGGATTCCTGCTCATGCAACTGTAGGCAAGTCATTCAGGCCCTCTGGGGTTAGAGTCCCTTCCATAAAGTGGGGTGAATACTACCTACCTCTTAGGTAAGCTTGCAGTGAATAGGTGAAGGGCTGGCAGAAGCCTGAGTGCCCCTGGCACCATGTAGGATGGACACAGGCAGTCTTACCATCCTTACTGTTCACCTGCACTTCTCAGGAGCCACCTGGTGCCTGCTTTTGCAAGTGCTGTCTCTTGAGCTGCTTCAGGTCACAGCACTTAATTCCTGCAGCCCAGAGGACGTGACTGGATAATAGCCTGTCAAGTGAGCTGCAGTGATATTTTAACACTAGACCCGATCTGATTATTCTCTAGTCATTCAACCCCAGGCAAGAATGGATTCATACTTTCCACCGCAACCCGAGCCAGCCAGTTTCCATATCAGCTGGAGTCTCAGGAAGATGGAAGGACACACTGTCATTTTTTCCATTTGCACTGACCCTGCGGGCTTCAGGCCTGAATGCCAGCACGTTTAGCCGGAGGCACTCGCCAGTACCGGCCCCTTCCCAGCACACTTGAAGATAGATAAGAGGGCTTCCTGGCGTTCTCAAGCTAGACTCTTACCTATGAAGCAGAGACTAGCAGGGTCTCCTCCTTTCTCCTTGGGAGTTCTTGGCAAGGCTGGCATTTATTTTAAACTGTTGAAGTAATTGCAGTACAGACACTTTGTGCCTGAAAAATAGGCAGTTTCACATTCTTTCTCCCTTTGTTACCAGACCCAGGCCACTTGTCACCCCAATGGCCAGTACTCCAAAGGAGGAATGTTAGTGGAAGAAAAGTGGGAGGCCTGCTCTGTCTCAGGTCCACTTCCCTGACTGTGAGGGTTGAAGAGATTATTTAAACATGAGGATGAGGGACAATTTGTTGGGTGAGGATGTGTCTGGGGAATTCTGCAGACCTTGGCGATGGCAGGGTGTCTGCTAGCTCATCAGGTGGATCATTAGTCTGTGGTCTCAGCGGAAGACCAGGTCAATCTGCAACCTGTATCTCTGTGTCTCTCACAGCTAAGCTCATCTGTAACTGGACAGTATGTTAACTACGAGTCATAGATTTCTCATTTTAGCTAATTTTGCTGAATAGCTAGGTTCACTGGGGTCCTCATCTACTGCCTGGTTTCACTCTCTCTTCCCTGATGTTGGTTAGAAAGAGTCATTGCTAACAAGTTCCATATGAGTTCTTCCCAACAGCCTTCAAACAAGGCAGATTGGTGGTTGTCTTTTCTATTTTTACAGAGTAGAAAGGCAATTTAAGAAAAAAACAAAATTTTCTGCTTAAAGTCCTAATTGCAAACCAGTGACCCAGGTGGCATCTGAGCCCACCGCCGCTGTCCTCTGAGCTCAGGGACACATGGACATTCTTTCAATTTTAGAAAATTCATTTAAAGGAAATGAGAGATGCTTCTATTTTAGGACCCCTGACTAATTCACTTCATTCTGTTTTCTGTAAAGGAGTTATTCATAGGCAAGCATAAGTAATACCTGAATAATGCAGCTACACTATGTTAGGTATTGGGTCATAGCTATTAAGTTTGTCATAAGCATTAATTAAATGCATACATTGAATAATATATTGTGAGAGCCAGAAGGGACTTTAGTCATCATTTAATCCAGTGGCTCCCAAATCTGACTCTCTTATCAGAATCACCTGATTAAATATTCGTATGTCCTAGGCCTATTCCAAGTCCAGGATCAGCACAGCACTTTATTTGTTTGTTTGTTTATTTTTAAGGAAAAGTACAGGTAGGACTGAAGGTGAATAGGCAGGCAGGCAGGAAAAGAAAGAAGGAAGAAATATTTATTTATTCGATTTAGTGATTCATCTTGGTTGTTCCATCCAGCCCCAGGTTTTTTGGTTTGGCTTTTTTTTATTTGAAGGAAAGGTGCAGGCAGGAATGAAGCTAGGTAGGCAGTAAGAAAGGGAAGGAAGAAGCATTTCCCTTATTTTATTTTAGTTGCTCATCCTAATTGTTTCTGCCAGTCCTGGGACACGAACAAGGGACCTTGTTATGTACGTGGACTGCGCCCAACAGCTGCTTTAGCAGGGCATACCCTAGAACAGTTTATGTTCATAGTAAAGTGGAGGAGAAGGAAGGTAGAGATTTCCCATTTAACTCTTCTCCTGCCACCACTATCTACTTTCCCCACCAGAGTGGGATGTTGGTTACACTGATGAACCTGTGTTGGCAATCACCCAAAGTTTATAGTTTGCACTGGGGTTCATGCTTAGTGTTACACATTCTGCAGGCTTGGACAAATGTATAATGACATGTCTCTATACTTTGGTATCATACAGAATAATTTCATAACCTAACCCTCTGTGCTTTGCCTGTCCATCCCAGATACTTTCCTCAGTAGAGGTCAAGTCTTCCCCACTAACCTCTATCTTCTCAAATGAAGAAACCACCTTAGTATTGCCAGCTCCAAGAATAATCACTCACCATGTTGCATGTTATTGATAAGTGTGTGGTGAATGAATGAATGAATGAATGAATTAGCAAATTGTTTAAAATCCAAGTCATATAGTTGAACCAGAGAGGAAAACAATTTCATTATATATCTCTGGGTCTCTTCCCACCTGCTCATTTGTGTTGTAAAATTCATTTGACAGCAATAGATTTCCTGCCAAGCAGCAATGAACCCTACTGGGAACTTTGCCCAATTTAAATTTAACACATTCACATACTAAATGTGCAGGATTCTCTAGTGCCAGGGCATTATCCTCAACCTGTCTTCATTTGTTTCTCCTAAAGATTGTACTTGCTGACTGGTTTTGGTTTTGGTTGTAGAAAATTCATAATTCATTCCTGAAGAGAAGATCTGCATTTAAGAGCACATAGGCCAATCACAGGGTGATTCAAAGTCAAGAACTCCAAAAAAGCCTGGAATCCCAAACAGCTGCCCACCCGCAGCTCACCGTCTGATTAAGGTGTGTCCCACTGGTTCTTTTCTCCTTGTCACTACCTCCTTGGAAAGCTGTGAAGAGCTCTGCCCTTGGAGAGCCTTCAGTTCTTGTTTCTGGAAAGAACAGTTCCCACCGAGGCCGGAGGGCACAGGTGTAGAGCTCCGGGCTTGATGACTGCATAGATCTGACAAAGAAAGTGCAAAACTCCTCCTGGTATTGGGAAACAGAAGGAAGAAGTAGGAGGCCAATTATGGAATCATAGAATTGTGTCATTGGGTGGCACCTCAGCATCATCCCTGGTTAGCTACATTGCTAGGTTCTTGGAATCATATCAAAATTTTCTTCAGGTTCTCTTGCACACTGTGTTTCTTCTCCAGCCGACACTTCTGGGGTGTAGCCTTTTGGAGACTTCTGTAGAACCCCGGCCCAATTCCTCAATCAGAGCACCTGAGAGTTTGTCTCTGCTGCTACGTAGACAGGCCTTGGTTGGGCCCAGTCAAGTTATCTGGGTTTGTTTTCTCCTCAGTGAATATCTCCTGCCTTGACGGTTAAATGAAAAGATGTGTCTGAGGGTCACATAATGGTCCCTCTGCAACTGACCATTTTTTGTTTAGTGAATATTTTACATGTGTTCTTCCAGGTTAGTGGAATTGTTTAAGAAGCCCTCATCACTAATTTTCCTATGTCAAATGCCTTTAACAAAACATATTTACTTTTCATCTTCTTCCTTTTGTCTACAGACATTTTACTTCTTCACTTTACTTCCTTGAGAGGAAGACCATCTCACCATAGTACTTAGCATATGCTTGAGGCTCTCCAGAGAGGAAAGAGGGAAGGGGGAAGTAGAGAAGGTGGAAAGGTGGGAAGAAGGAAGTGATCTCAGTAACAAGATGAGTATTCCAGGCAAGGATGACCGAAGAGCTGTGTTTCCTGTGGAATGTTGCTTCCATGCTGAGGGAGGGAGTCTGGCCATTTGGGAGTCACCCATACTTCAAGGGCAAGGATTGGCCAGGTAGCTATTGAAAGAGACGCTCATTCTGATCACATCTCTGAGAAGCTCCAGAACAGTTTTGATAAAGTGTGACCCATGATGCAGTTTGAAAACTCATCTGATTGTAAGTGGACCCGTTTTGGCAGATTGCCCTCAAATTCTGGAATGAGAGTTCCCACCTTCCTTTTCCTCTCCTTTCTTCCTGACTCCCATTTGTTTGTCCACTTCCCCTTCTAGCAGCCACACTTTTACATGCAGGTGGTCAGCATTCTGTGCTATAACCATTATCCATATTTTATTCATAAGTTAATTCTGAAGCCTGAACATCAGTAACTAGGATTTACACTCTTATAGCTATAAGGATATTCTTCAGTGCTGGGCTGAACAGTTGGTTAGGATTGTGTTTTCTTCGAAATAGGTCACACTTCATGACCAAGGAGGCACTTGAAGGGAATGTATTTAGCATTAAAGGCAAATGGATGCTCCTTTTGTACATTCAAAGAAATTACCAGTTTAAACTCACATCATGTTATGCTTTACTTCATATTTGAACTTGACTTCCTTGAATAGCACTTTTTCATCTTTGAGTTTCTGTTAATTTTTATACCTTTTATTTTGCCAAACTTCATTAACATTGACTCCTCCTACCCCAAAAAAGGAAGAATGAAAGGCAAATTATCTGATTTTTTAAAAATGTTTCACCCCTGAACTTGCAGGTTTCTTAGCCTGTAAAATTCTCCAGGGACCTTTGTTCCCTCTCAAATCTGTGAGGAAGAAAGAGTTTAACATCTAGTATCCAGTTTGAATGGTGTGAAGGCTGATAGCAATTGTGCTGCAGACCATTGTAGGTGACTGATTTTTTTTTTTTTAAATATCTCTTCATCCCTGATATCCCCAAATGCTATGCAGATGTGTCTCCTTGTGGGTCTTTACTCATGGTGGTCTTCATTTGGTGAGTTTTTTTCCATCTGAAAATTCATCTCCTGTAGACCCAAGGAATTATTTTAATGTGTTCCTTAATCTCTTTGCCCAATTGATGTCTCTTCTTTCTGGGGCTCTAGTAATTGAATGTTGAGTCTCCTAAATTAGTACTCTCTGTAGCTCTTATATTTTCTCTCTTTATGTGTTTTCATGATAATGTTGACAATTTTCTGCTAATTAGAAAAGCAATGAATATTGTAATAGCAATAACAGCAATTCAAGTGGGAGTAGTTATAAAATGGAATAATGATGTAAGGAGGCAGGAAGAAACAATTGAGGGAACAAGAGAAGGCTTTGTCTTTGAGAAGGAAGAGGTTGCTTCTTATTGACATAACAGAGAAGGGGCCAAGGTAGAGAAAAATCTTACAGGGGGAGGGAGGAAGTTAAATCAGTTTCCTTGACCTTAATTAATCTTATGAAGTAGAGGTTGACATCATTTTGACTGAGGATATAACAAACTATGAAACGTTTGCCGAGGAAACAAATGGTGAATAGAACAAGAATTCTTGAAGACCCATCTGAAGTTACATAAGATATATTTGTAGTGGAACTGGTTGGCCTGGTTTTGTAACATTCAATAATTAGAATCTGCGAAGTCCAGTGGGAATGAAATTTGGCAAGGCCAGCGTGGTAACAGGACATTGATGAGGGAGCACAGCCAAGACAAACTAGTTTCATCAGCAATGGTTAATGTGAGAGATTAGCTAAATAATCTTGACTGCATCCAAGTCTATGATTTAATATTCTTTCTATGTCCTTGCAGTTACCGTCACCTTAACCACAGTTTGCCCTAAGAAGAAATGAGACAAAAAGGAAGCTGGAAACTTTGGGTGCCAAATTTGAGAGTCTGCTCCAATCTTCCCATTTGTGTCATCAGTTTTCAAATAGCATTTAGAGCACTGTGCTAAAACCAAAGCTTCACCCAAGAGAATAAATCCACCTTGTGTGCAGAATTTCCAGTTGATGTTTGCTGGGACCTAGGAGCTGGGTGCCGATAAGCCATGTCTACCTACTCTCGTGACTTTGAAATACTGAAACTGGAAGAAACCTTAGGCATCAAACTCAATGGTTTTGAAATGTTTCATTGTTGTTGTTTGATGAAATTTTTACTTTGATTTATTGTTTTTGTCTTTTTGTTAATGTTGCATTAGTTTACAATGCTGTATAAGTTTCAGAAGAATAGATTCACACCTCTGTCCATGCATCTCTATTCTATACTCTGCACCCACCACCAGGGTTCTAGTAACAGTTGATGTTGACCCCTCTACCCCAGGCCCCCCGACTACCCATAGCTACTGTCTTCATTTCAGTGTTTAAAAGAGTTCTGTTGTGCTTTGTGCGTTTGTTCACTTTCTTTCTAGTCCACATATCTAGTATTTTTCTTTTCCTTACTGACTTATTTTGCTTTGCGTAATCATCTCAAGTTCGCTCCAGCCTTGCAGAAGGCAAGATTTCATCTTTTGAAATAGCTGAGTAGAATTCCACTGAGTGTGTAGCCTTTGTCTCCTTTATCCACTCATCCATGGACAGGCACTGAGGTTTTTTCCTTTCCATGACCATCCTGAACTGTGCTGTTGTGAACATAGGTAAACACCTCTCCTGATGAGTGTTTTTATATTCTTTGGATAGGTATCTAGCAGATAGAACTATCATTTGGTGAAATACCTTTTTAAATGAGTTCTTCCTCTGAGCCCAATAGAGAAGCACAGGTGACTGCAGTGCCTGCCAACTCGCTGAGGCTGAGGCTCCCAGCGACAGAGGCTCTTCATGCCCTGGGTTGATTCTTTTTCTACCTTTTCTTGGCCTCTGATGATGTTTGGTGATAATTATATTAGGCCTTTGAGAGGCATGCAATTAAAAGCAGCCTGTTGTATATCTAAACATGTTCCATTCATTTATTTTTATTTAGTTGTTCACAATGGTTATTCCCCCCAGCCCCAGGTCTTGAACCCTGGACCTTGGGATGTACGTGGGACTGTTGGCAGAGTGTACTAGACCACTAGGCCTCCAGGGTGCACCCTCTGTTCATTTTTAAAAGCAACTTCCTCAGAACTCTTCATAAGCCCAGTTATTTTTTGTGGGTCTTTGAAAGGATTTTAAAAGATATTCTTTTATCTGTACATGCTCTACAATAATATAATATGAAGCCATGTAAATCTCAAAAAAGAAAAACATGTTCTAAAGCTGTACTGAAAGCAACTTGTAACTCTTCAAATGGTATTTAGAGCAAGTTCATAAAGGATGTGAAAAAATTATATGGGATAATAGTCACATTCTATTTTTTATAATAGTGTTGTGGAGTTGATCATGCACTGCTTGTACCATATTTTAAAGTGTTCAAAAAAGAAATGTACATTCTGTTCTTGGGATTTTTTCCTATGTTTACTAGACTTCTTATTGGTCTCAAACTAAGTTATAATAACCTAGTTCTCTCTCTCTCCCTCTCCCTTCCTCCCACTCTCCCCTCTCCTCTGCATCCTTCTTTCTCCTTTCCTTCCTTCCTTTGTCTTTTCTAATTATTGGTCTCATTTGATTTGTTCTCTTTTATTTTCTCTAGAGCATATTTTGCCTAGAACCATTTTAACTCTTCACTTTTAGAAAGAAAGCTGTTTTCATTGTCTGGGGTCTTCTCGACTGCCTGGTTCTCTTCATATCTCTACTAGCGCCACAGTTTTTGAAAACTGAATTCACACCGGGCCTTAAGGTTCTTCTGCTGCCCAGCAGCCCTGGACAAGGCTTTCCCTTCTCTGTCCTCTGTACCTCAGCTCAGCCTGTGGGAGGACTGTATCCTGGCTTCCAGGACCAGCGGTGCAAATGCCCCTCCCCACCCCACCTTCCTCTGCCTCTCACCTGTTCCCCAGGCCCCAAGGTCTGGGCAGTGGTCCTCATCTCCACAAAGGAATTGCCTGATCACCTCAGACAAGGTCTTTCACTTCTTTGAGACTATTTCTGCCTCTGTACATGGAAATAGCAGGTTCCTCATGACAAGATGAGAAATTCAAAAGGAGTGTACAAACATGAACACCTGCACAAGTTACCAGCATGTCACATGTGCTTCAGTTGTTGGTTCCTTTTCTTTCTAGTTGTCCCCCCACTTCCACTCCTTCACATATTCTGTTCTAGAAGCTTTCCCACCTGGAGCAGTGCTGGTATTGGGAGGGGACATGGCCAGTGCTGTTCTCGAGGTGGAGGGAGGAAGAGAGCTCTGCTTTCCCTGGGAATTCTAGGTAGTCGTTCCCATGGAATTGTAGTCAAAACAGGTTTCCAGTTTGAAGATATGCAAGCATGTCTCACCATAGAATAAAGGTAATCTTCTGTCATCAGTATTATATTAGTTTAGGTTGTATTACATAAAAGGTTGTATTAAAATATATTGCAATAACAGAATTAAGCTCTTATTTGAGTCTCTGTCTTTCAGGATTTATGACCATTCCTACATAATAACTCTCTCAACTTCAAAAATGTATTTTATTCCATAAACATCTTTCTGTGAGCCTGTCGTTCAGTACTTGGGAGGCATTTTATCACCTTCCCTGACAAGGCAGATCCAAGGTGTCGTCGTTGGTGGGTTCTGCCCCTGCCCGTGAGCACCCCGTGCTCTTCCCCCTGCACACAGTGAACCTGGAAGCCTCTGGCAGATCGAAGGATCCTGGTCTGCTTGTATCCAAGGACGCCGGTGGTACCAGCACACTCTTCCTCCTGGCTCCCTGTGCTCTCACCAGCTCAATTTTAGGCTCTGACAATTTACAGTGAAGGTGGAAGTGTGGATTTTCAGTTACCTGCAAGACTAAAACATTCTTAAAATTAAATGGATTCTGTAGCAAGATTTTTTAGTGGGTCCAGTGTGAGAGGAATCACATCTCACATAGTGCCTTTTCCTTGCCCTCTGCGAGCACAGTACTGTGCCTAGAAGGGATGTTCTGACTGTTGGAGAGCCCATGAGGCGGTAAGCCTAGGTATCAGTGAGCCAGTTAAAGGTGGAAACGGAGGCCACCTATCAGTGTGTGAATCCACTTCCTTTTAATGGGTCTGTGGAACGCTGTCATGGGGTCACGCCAGCGGAGGCTGCCTTAAGTTCATTGTCAGACAGACCTGCCAGCCACTGCCGCTTGGTTCTCCGAGCTAAGCCCCTTCTGTGCAGTTATCCATCAATGAATTGGGTCCTGATGGGAGGTCAGCCTATCAAATACATCAGAGACATAGTGTCTACATCATGTGATACTTCCTGACAGAACCTTGGATATAAATGATGCAAGAGGGCATGTGGTTCTATCCTCTCTTCCTTTTATGTTACCATTTCATCACACCAGCCACAGCTAAAGCAAGTCGGAAATTCCAGTGGACCCCACACTTCCCAGAGACTTCTTCAGTTGTAGGTTACACATTACAAAGATTTTCCTAAGCATTTTCCCAATTAGTAACTAAGCTGAAGTTATAAGTTTAAAGTTGATTCAAGAGTATTCCAAATAGTTCTATCTTTTCCTAGTAGAGGAATGCTTGGCACCAGTGCTCTCAATGTTTGAAATATTCTGAATTTCTTTTTAGCAGAAGTGATCTGTACCTTTCTACTTGGGAACATTTGATTTGTGCCTATGCCAAACCTCAGATCGCAGAAACAGAACCGTTGTGGGGCTTGAGGAATGGGAGTGGTGAAAGGAGAAGCAGCCCAGCTTATGGGCGTGTTGTTAAAGCCTTCAGGTGACAGAATGCAGAAGTGAGGGTCCCCAGCGCATGAATATGATCTCTCCCCAGCCCTTTCAGGTGAGATTTGAGTCTTATTGTATCTCCTTGGTGTCTAGTTTGCTTTGACCTTACACCAGGGAATAAGTGATTGCTTATACCCGAATGGGTACGCACATGCACACTGAGATACACATAGGTGCAGATGTACGCATGTGCAAGCACTGAGAAGGGAGAATGGAAAAGAGCAAAGAAGAAAAAGTAAGGCAAGTTAGTTTCTTATGACCTAGAAGCTAGAGGACAAAGGAACGATGTTCTCTCAGGATAAGTGGGGCAGAGCTTATCTTGTAGTGAAGACCCCCTTGAGCCAAGGCCAACACCACTGGCCTGAATCCAGTGGTTCCTCACTCTAGCCCTTCTCTGTCTACATCCCCTTTCCCTATGGGGACACACGCATGCAGACCTATATCCCTTCATTTGGGTCACATTCTGCTTTTCTGTACCTACAGTTCTATCCCCAAAGACCCAGAGCCACTTGGGTCCAAGCTACATGTCACCTGGGGTCCCACCTGGAATGTACAAGGCCCCTTGGGGTGTGACCCAGGATATGGGTACAGGCAGTAGTGGGAAGAAAAAAGTCTGTTCTCTGTTCTTTGTCACATTCTTGTAGGCACTTGAAGGAGTCTGAGTTCTAAATTTGGACCTGACTTCCAGACCACTCTGATTGTCTTAACAGCTCAAGCACCATAGAAAGGGTGGCTTACAAACAACAGGCATTCATTTCTCACAGTTTGGAGGCCGGGAGTCTGAGATCGAGGTCCCAGCATGGCAGGTTCTGGAGAGGGCTCTCTTCTGGAAATCAAACTTCTTCTTGTGTCCTCACCTGGCAGAGTGAAACTCTCTGGTCTTTTGCACAGGAACACTAATCCCATTCATGAGGGTTCCACCCTCCTGAAGAAATTCCCTCAAAGGCCCCACCTCCAAATATCATCCCATTGGGGATTAAGGTTTCAACATATGAATTGATGGAGGACACATTCAGTCCATTGCAATAGCCATCTTTCTTTTTTTTCTTTTTTTATTTTAAGGTACATTGCATTGTAACACTATATAGGTTTAAGGCTTGCATCATTGTAAATCAACATCTATATATACATTAAGTTCACCACCACTAGTCCAGTTCTTCTTTCAGCCATCTTTTTAAGGTAGGAAGATACACCCTATTTTAGACATATCTCTTGATGTCTGACCATTTAGGCACATAGGAAGTGGGCCTGCATTCATTTGTTCATGAAGGGCAGCTACTACAAACCCATGGGCTGTAATATTGACCAAAATTGGAGTTCTTCACACAGAATTTGGAGACCTGAGACCAGAGATGAGGAAAAACCAGAAACACTGTGCTCAGCTGCCAAGCCCGTGTTCAACCCAGGCCCCTACCACCTTGTTATTTTACCTCTACACTGTCCCAGGGTCATGCCTTTGTCCCTAGGCAGCCCACTACATCTTTGCTTGTCTCTGAAATCATTCCCTCTTCTCAGAAGCCAAAAATATCTCCATTTCCCTGTGGTCTTATCTAGTACATTCCAGTAAGGCAACTGTTGGGGTGAGGGATCAAAAGTGTCCCTGAGTGAGCACAGTAACCAGCCCCACTGTTAGGTGGCAGGGCACAGGCTGGCTGAGACAATAAGCATGGAAAGCTTTAAACCATCACGTGCCCTTCAGACATGAGGTGGCAGCCCTGCTTCTGTGAGCCTGCTCTGCGCTGTGCACACATGTGCAGACATACTAGATGGGGAGGAGAATGTTGCTGGTGCTTGCCCAACTTGTTGTAGACGTTCTTTTCTGGGCAATTATTGTTGCTCACATATATAATTATATTTTATATAATATATAATTACAGAAAAGTTGCTAGCACAATACAGTTAATTTTCCTGAGCCACTTGAAGGTAGTTGCTAACCTGATGCCCTAATGTCCCTGAGCACCGTAGAGTATCTCTTTCAAACAAGGACATACTTTTGATTATCTAGAAATAATTTAATGTAAACACAAATATATACAAAAGTGTATATTACTATAAAAATATAAATGTGTCGTATCTCTAAACATAAATGCTGCAGTAAAACACACTGTAAAACTATCAGGATTAGGATATTCATGCTGATACATTACTGCCATATAATCCTGAGACTCCCTTATAAAGAGCAGTACCATTGACAGTAAAAAGTGGGGCTACAAACCACTGCAATGAACCCCTTGTCCCAGTGATGTCCTTTTTAGTAACAGGGTACAGCTGAGGCTTGCGCGTGGTGAGTAGCTTGTCTTATCTTGGTCTATATCAGCTCCTAGGTCCTTCCTAGACTCTCCTGGGCTGGACACTTGGGAAGAACACAGGACACTACCTTACAGGAAGCCCTACAGTTTGGTTTGTCTGATGTTTCCTTGTGATCAGATTCAGGTTGTGCAAAATAAAAGTTTAATTACGGCAAAATACGCATAGCGTAAAAGTTACCGTCTTTATGCCAGTTTTAAAGTACAGTTTAGTATGGTCAGGTTTATTCACATTATGGTGCAAAGTTTTCTTTCTTGTGTGAGGGATCGACTTCAGGCAGGTTACAGCACCTTGGGATTCAGGCCCTGCCCCGGCCACTGCCCCCGCTTCTTTGCTCCCCCGTTGCTCCGACACCTCTGGCTCCTACCCGGGTGCTTATCAAGTGACCTGCTTCATGAACTGCCCCGTGTCTGCTCCCCTAGAAAATACACTTTCTTGGGAATGGCTGGTATGCTGTGACTGTCTTAATCAGTGATGAACAAATGAAGCAGCGTCTTCGGGGGAAATGAGGGAACAGAGGAAACCGATTCCCCAGAAGCATAAGTAAATCCCCAAACTGATGTCACCATGGAATAAAATAAGTACTCCATGAAATCTTTATTGATTTTTAGCCAAAATGTGATCTCCAAAGAATACCCCCAAGGGAAACAGAGCAGATGATTATTTTATATGCCTTCATAATGAAACTCGCAGAGCCTTACATCAGCTTTTCTTGATGATTTTCTGTATGACCTCACAGAAAATATGAGGCCAATCTGGGAGGACCCTGCTTCAGTTAACAGTCACATTTAAGAAAATGTAATTGAATATACACAGAGAACTGCAATGATGAACAACTTAGAACTTTCTGGGTAGGTCCTTGAATTGTAAAAGGTAGAATCTTGATCCTTTTAAGGAGCTGGATCTCTGATCATGGTGCCTGTGGCAATGCAGTGAGGTACCACCTACCTACCTGGTGCATCAGCCATTCTGAACAGCATGACTGTTGCTGTCTCCTGACATATTTCTGGCAGCATATTTGTTAGTTAAAGTTCAGATTTTGTTGGTGTTGACACTGTATAAATTCATGTTTAGATTATTTTCATAAACATTATTCAGTTTCAGAGTAAGTTTACTATATTGGATCTCAAGGTGCTAGCTTGCAGGGGTAGGGGCAGGGGAGAAGTTTTCACCTATGATTCAAGCCAATCAATATGTTTAAGATATAATTTATTTCAGGGAATCCACATTATAGTATCATGATCACATGATTCACAGTAAAAGAAGGGGGCTGCTAACCACAAAGATGAGGCTCCAGCGATCAGCAGGAGAGAGGTGCTATTTGGGCCCTGGAATTCCCTGCGTCAGGGGAGCTGTGCTTCTGTTAGCAGAGCCTCTGGCATCAGTGTCCAGTCTGAGAAGGCCTGGGAACCTCATGGAGGTGGCATCCAGAGCATTGCAGGTTGACTTCCTTCAGCACCTAGATTCACGCTGCTTCAAAGGTGTATCATCAATGCACCTGGACCTGGTCTCTTGACACAGCCAGACTTTAACTGTCAAGCGTATCAGTTTGACAGTGCCCTCATAAACAAGGGGTTGCCTTCATTTTCAGTTGTTAGCTTAAGTGACTCCATTTTAATGACACTCATTTCCATATCAATCAGGATCATTATAATGTCAAAGCATATAGCAGCTACTTATTCCTCATCTATAACATGTATGTGAAATAATTCAGAAAGAAGTACAAATTTTCCAGAATGTGCTCATTTTTCCGGTTTTGCTTTCATGTTGTCGAACTAGCCAAGTGAATCTAATAATAATACTCTTAACTCTTGAAGGAAGAGAAAACCATTCAAATGTTTTTGTTTACATAAGGAGCATGGGAGTGGTATTTAAAGTAAATCAGACCTTCAGGCAGATCACTATTTCTGACTTCACAAATAACCCAGCCATGGCTTACAAATGACTGGGGATTATTTTTTTCTTTGTGCTAAAAATAAAGTTTTAAAGTAACCACTTGTCAAGAAGGGTTTCCTTGTGCTGGAAAAAATGACATAGATTGGGAACTTTTCCTATATTCACACTGATCATGATTTCAACACATTAGTTTAAAAGTACAGTCAGAACAGTTATTGTACATTACTCTTATTTGTTTCTTTGTTTCACCACTAATTCTCCATTTGGCTTTGAGCAGGCCCTCATTGTACTTTCTAAACAGACGTATCCTTCTTTTGATGTCTTACTGAAATCATGTCCATATTTCTGATTTTTAACACATGCGTATTCTTGTCATTACAACCAAATTTTCTCCTGGTACATTTCAAGCCATTAAATATTGAAATTGCTAAAAAAATTGCAAAATAGTTTCCATTATAAAATCCAGTTTTCATCATTTGAAACCTTACAGCAGTTCTCCTTTTGTAAAGGTGTTTTCCTGTAAATGGATGTCCCATAAAAATCATCCTTAAGATGAATATCAATATAGATATTGTTTGCTTCTGTTCTTTTCCCTTAATTCTTATTCTCTGTTAGCTGTTTGTTCTAAGTATAAAGGATAAAGAAATGATGAAGGATGTCCCTGCTCTCACTTCTTAAATAAGTCCAGATTGGTGTCCTTACGTGGAGCGTTCAGTGAAAGAGACTTAAACTCAGCCTTATCAGAGGAAAGTCCAGTCCCTGCCAGCATTGGCTTTCCTAATAGCACCTCTTCAGGTGCGTGCCCCTGTGCCATTTTGTGAGTTGATCGGCCACACCTTCAGACTAAAGTGCTTTGCAGGCATAAATTATACAACCTCAATTACTCTCTTAGGTGAACTCTGGATTTGTGTTAGAGTATTCAAAAATTCCTAGAACCTACTTCTTGCATTAAAAGATTAATTGGGGTCGGGAGAGGGTATAGTTTTTATCCTTTTCCAGTTCAGAGCCTGAGACCTGAATGAGTGTACCAATATTCCCTTTGTGTAATATTTATTAACACACTAGAAACAGAGGGCATATCCATATACCTAAGTGGTGCCCTTTCAGTACTATCTTAATTTACAGGAAAGAGTATTTGGGCTCAGACATACTCAGTAGTGGTCAAAGATCATGAATGTGAATGCCGATGTTGGCAGGTGTGTGCTGCCTGACCTTGGGCAAGTACTCAGAGCTCACTGAGCCTCTTTTCTACACTGGTAAGGCTGGAATGCCTTTCCTGTGTCCTCTCGAGCATTTAGGGGAACTCAAATGATTTGTTTGGTACATGCGAAAATACCTTGCAAACTGCAAAGTGTAGGTTGAAAGTAACTTGGAATTGCTATCAGTTGGGACTTGCTTAATAAACTGGAAAGTATGAGCTATGTTCTCAGAAGAACATCAGGACTTTCTGTGGGATGCGGTTTCGGATTTTGACTAACTTAATCCACTGAACAAGTGGGTATTTGAGAGTATGGCATTTAAAGCATTGGGCTGACTATGACGAGACCATTAGCAACCAGATGTCTGTGCACCTTACAAATGGGTTCTTTATCCTCCCACTTGCCAGTGAAACTCAGAGAAACGCCAGCATGCTGGGATGCATCATGGAGCTCTGTATTAAATTGCACTTGTCTGAGCTCATTCATGAGCATAAAGCCATTATCCAGAACAAACAGGGTTTGATGAGAATCCTTATAAAAAATCCTGTGTGTGATTCACAGATTGTATTCAACTTCCTGACACAACTTAATTTGTCTGGCAAGTTTTCTTTTCTTTTTCCCCTTAACTCTGGCCTTGTTCCGAATTTCCAACTATTCCTGGAATAAGTAGGCTACATTTATCCATCTTTGCATTCTCATAATTTCCAGTGACACTAATGGGAATTTCATGCAGCTAAGATGACAGCAGTTTATGACTTTTTAAAAAAATTAGGATCACGTGGAGGCCTATTTTTAGTATTCAGGTGAAATGTTTTTATAGAGCTCTATTAGCCATAGATCTTAATATACTTAAGTGTTACAATCTCTGCCTGCTTTCCCATATTTTGTTTGGTTATATAAGCTGAATTATATGTGATGATCATCTTTTCTGTCAATGTTCTTATTCTTTTGGGTTCTCTGAATTCAGAGAATTGGAGCAGAAGGGGCCTTTACCATTGATTTTGAAATAGACGGCGTTGAAATCCAGAAGGTGAAGTGTTCTGTCCAGCACAGCACAACTTGTTTTTGCCAAAGCCATGGCTGATGGCAGGGCTTTGACTCTTGGACCAGTGTCCTTTCTAAGCTGCCATGGTGCCTTGGGAAACTAGAATGACACCTTTGCTATTCAAAAGCCATGCTTAGCCAGGTTTTTTGTAGATCTGAAGGGTGTGTAATCTTCGATTGTTTGACGTTTAATGTTTAACTGTTGAGAATCACTAGTCCAAGCCTGCCTACTTAAAAGAGGGAATCCATTTTTTTTCTTGCTAATTCTTGATAATGCCTTTTCTATATCATTCCAGCTCATTAATCACCCTGAGCTGTAGTCTTTAGGTTTTACTGTAGGTAATGATGGTGCGGTGTATCAAGTTTTTAAAAGCCTGCAGCTTGCTTTCTTAGAAAAGGTCACTGACCTCGCACACCTTTGGATCTTTGTCTTTCTCAAACATGTTGCTTTGTGAGTGTGCCTATGCAGAGCAACACCTTTCAGTGGGTGGCCAGGGGTCTTGTGAATTGTCAGCAGCATTAAGAGAATTGCGTTTTCTTTTCTGTCAGTAATATATGGGACCACAGGCTCCTCCCTGACAGCTTGAACTTGTCAGCGTAGTTTGTCACCGGGTATGATGGATCATTCTTCACTATTTTAAGAATTTGCTTGGGGCTGGGTACAGTTTCATTGTCACTTTGCTTCAAATTCTGACTCCAAGTCAAACATCTAAGAGAATTAAGCATGACAGTGACCTTGTTCTTCATACGTAAGAAAGAATGAATTTCTCTCTCATAGAGCAGATTAAGGATGAGTATGCAGAGTATTTGCCTTAGCTCTGGTAGAGAGTAGGCTGTCAATTTATGACACCTGCTATTTTCCGTCATCTTCACCATCATCATTATCACTATTTGCTCCTATATCTATGAATGTCGTTTTATTTTGAAAAATAATGGATACTACCCTTCTCATCTTTAAAAATATTATTGAAGGAACATTACATAACATTATATAAGTTTAAGGTGGGCGTCATTGTAAATCAGCATCTGTAAATACAATATTAAAGCATCTACAACATCATCTTTTACAGACATGAAATATGAAAGTTGTTTTAGTGTTTTGTTTTTTTTTAATTATGTGGAAATTTAAAAATCCACCACTGGGTACTATGCTAATGTGTATGTTAATATGTCATTCAGTTGGCCACCTTCCCCAGACTTGGAAAAAATTGCATTATGGTCATTAAAGCTACATGCCAGGATTTCCAAGTGTTGGGTTCAGTTCTATTTCAGGACTTCCCTAGTCAGTCCCTGACTTGAGCAGTCACATGATCTGCATCAGTCTTTTCATAGATAAAATAAAAACTCAAGTTCATCACCTCCATACCTCCCTGGATTGCTTTGGGAGTTAGGAGTTGGTGCTCCTGAAATGGATGACTCCAGTGACACATGAGTATCAGGCAGGTTGGATGGGATAGCACCCATACCGTGCTTCTGGTGTGGTCCTCAAAATTTTCAGGTACTGTACAGGGATCCAAATGCTCCATCAGCAGTGCCTTCTCGGCAGGCCCTGGAGATGTCACAGCTCGTATGATTGACTTGACATAGTTCTGTTACACACTTGGTCTTCACCTGAAAGGTGGACTGAAATGTATCTCTGTTCATATTTCCCAGCAGTTCGAACATTGATCTACATATTTTCTCTATTCTCTGTGTTATAGTGATAGTAAAAATGAACTAAGTATTTTTTTCTATTGACTGTACTACCATGATTATAAAATTAAAGGATGTCCAAGAGAGATCTATATGCATTTAGTGTCAAAGTATGAGATTTTTCATCAGAGACATCGCTCTCTTTAAAAATCAAATGATGAATTTTCAATTGTGTGAATTACAGTTTTTATTATGAAAATCATTGTATACCGGGACTATTTAGAATTAGTATGAGTACCCACTGACCTTATTTTAAATCCCTCTTCTGTTCACTACTTTTTTTTCCTTTAATCTTTTTATAATGTAAACTTTTATTAGGGAGATTTTTAAATATATACAGAAGCAGAGAGGATAGACGAATGAACTCATGTACTCATCACTCACCTCAAACAATGAATTAGAATTACCACTAAAATTACCACTTCCCAACCTTGCACTGGAGTAATTTTAAACACACTACCAAGCATCATATCATTTGAGTTCTACATCTCTAAGAGCCAAGGACTCTTAAAATAAATAAATTAATGTACTTTTTAAATATCAAATATTCTGTGTTCAAATTTCCCTCATTACCTCAGGAATCTGTTTTTATAATTAGCATATTTTAATTAGAATTCAAATAAGAAGCACCCATTGCATTTGGTTGATAACAGTTCTCTCTTTAAATATCTGGGTTCTCCATCCCCAGACATTTGTATTTGAAGACACCAGGTCATTTATCTGGTAGGATGTCTCACAGATTAGAAGCAGCAATTGTATCCCGTTAGTCTTATTTAAGAAACCCTTTTACCTCTCTGTTTAATGTAAAGTTATAGGTGTGGGAGATAGTTCAAAACCAGAGTATTTTGTTAGTTCTACTTTTGTTTAAGTGTTACTGTTACTGTTACTGACCACCATATACCTTAAGAGGCACCCAGTGGCACTGATTGTCTCTCCTTCTGTGCTGGATCCATCCATTCCTGGGTTCCAGTGTGGTCAGTATAGTGCAGCTTACAAAATTCCCCATCAACTTTTCACTTGATGTATTCAGCAGCCACTAGTGAGTGACCCTGGCCTCTGAATTCATCATTTCATTAGAGCACCTGAACCCTAACGCTCAGTATCCCATTCACAACTCAATTAGAAAGATTTTCCAGAAATATTCTTTAGGGGGCATTAGCATTCCTGATCAATTCTCATAAAATACCAACTTTTAGGAGAAAGTGATTGCATGCTTCAAAATGGCTTCAAATTTTCATGTAGAATCACAGTTCAGAAAACTAACTAAAAATAGAAATAATTCTAAGTCTCAAAGACAGAAGATGAATATAGGCTCCAAACAAAGATTTAAAAGGTACATTGTTTCTAAGAGATTTTTGTAGAGTACACAAGTAACTTTAGTTTATCTTCCTTAAAACACAATCAAATTCAGGCAATTTAAAGTACTCGTGTTCCTTTTGGTAATAATGTAAAAGTAATTGGTGATTAAATATTGAAATGCTCCTTTAAATAATATCTAATGACCCTATTTTACAGAGCAAGAGTGTCTCTGTGGTTTCTGATCCCCTTTGCACCTTAATCATACTTCTTGGTTTCAAACTTCTCTTTTTTTTCTGAAAAGGCTTTTACATTATAGATTTCTTTATTACAAGTAGATCTGATTCTGAATTGAATTCAGTTAAGTTTTGGTCACGAATGCAGCACTGTGATACAGGTCTATCTACTGAACACAGAAACACCGGGTTCTAAATTCATGCATCTTATGAATTTGTGGCCAAAAGTTTATTTGGGACCTAGAGTTAAGTTTTTAAAGTGCCCCTAAATTTCTGGGTTTTATATATCATTCTCCTTCTTATGTGGAATAACCTTCATCAGAATCATTTCAGGAAATGAGAAAAGTAGGATACAGTTATGAGTCAGCCATGGAAAACTACAGCATGGGATGAATTAGTCAGAAGAAGGATTTCAGTGGCCAGCATGAGCTGTGTGCTATCAGGAAGCAGCATGAATTTCCATGATTTTATGTGCTCCAAGTCATGTGGCATCATGCTCCCGACACCTGGAGTCTTTGTTTTCCATCATTATTTTTAAGATAAAATTGAAAAGCACTAAAGCAAAAAGATTCATCTCCTTTAGTAGAAAGTGCTCAAATGCATTCCTACCCTCCCCACCTACTTGGTGGGGAGAGGGACATCCATCCTAAACCCCATGAAGGGAGCTCTGTTGAATTCGAAAAGCAGCCTTGAGAGAGTCACCACTCACAGTCTTGACATCTGTCTTCGTTTCTCATACCCGCAGACTTACTGCTTATAAAGCTGTGCATTTATGTTCCACAGGCGAGTTGCTTCTTCCTGTGCTATGCTGTTTTTCAGAAAGGTACTCAGAAACTCAGAGCTAGGCAGTGTGTCCTGGTCTATCAGTCTGTTGAAGAGAAAATACAAGTTTGTGGAAATGGAATGAGTTAAAATTTTGAGTCATGTGAGTTCTTTTAATCTACATTTCTGAAGGAAAATGCTGAAAATACAGTCAGCCACTATGGCATACGGAGAGAACTGTTGTTTGTTTTATTGGCAATATAAGGCAGCTAAATGTAATCAAGAGTCAAATCACTTCTTCACTGTTATTCTTGATAGGTACATACAGTTAACGTTCAGTAATTACAGCTTAGGAGATGGAGGAGGGTATGGAGGGAAGGCAAAATGACAGACAGACAGACAGATACTTTGAAGCAATAATTACTGAATGCTATGTATATATTAAACCAACATATCTAATGGAATAATTCAGTTATTAATGAAGCCCGTATGTGAGTACTTGCACTCTCATGAACATACCTGGAATTCCAGTTGATTCTGATGCCATTGGCAACCTAACATTTTCTCTGGATGGAATCCTGTAAACCACGTGTGCCTTGTTTGCGGCACATTTGCGGCAATCTGTCAGGGTTCCTATGGATAATTATTGGTCCACAGGTTAACCCAGGCCATTTGAATGTTCTTGTCAAGTGCTATCACTTAGCAATCCAGATGCTAATTTCTGCACTTCTTCCTCCCCCTCTACCCTAGACCAGTGCATCTCAAAGCTGTGTGCCATGGACTAATTTGTCACACACAAACCCCCCCATTTATATATCGAAACCTAATCCCTAAGATCATGGATTTGGAGGTGGGACCTTTGGAGATAATTACATCACAAGGTTAAGCCCTCATAAATGGAATTAATGCCCTTTGTAAAATAGTCTCCAGAGAACACCCTCACCCCCTCCACTATGTGAGGACGCAGTGAGATGATTATCAGTGAGCCAGGAAGAGGGAGGGGCTCACCAGGCACTGGATCTGTCTGCTAGAGCCTTGATCTGGACTGCCTCGACTCCAGAACCGTGAGAAATAAATGTCTGTTGTGTATTAGCTGCCAAGTCTGCAGTTTTCTGTTCAAAAGCCTGACTAAGCTAAGACAGTATGAATAGGAATCACCTGGGAATCTTGTTAGGATTCAGATTCTACCTCAGATTTCAGTCAGGGTCTGGCATCTACACTTCTCACAAGTGTGGAGGTGCTGCCAGTGCTGCTGGCTCAGCCTCCCAGTGAGTGCTGAGACCAGGGCCACAAACCCACTGTCTGCAGAGTTCATGTGAACCAAGCCACAGAATGTCACTGCCTAATGCTAACACCTGCAGGACCCTTTGTGTTTGTGACCTCAAGTCTCTTCACATCACATTAACCCCAAAGCAGGACTGGAGAAGCCTTCAGCGGCACACAGCTTGAGTCCTCACCATGGGGTGGCCAGCAGGGCCTTCGAACCACACTGCCCTGTGAGGACATGATTATCTGCCACAAATAATGCTGCAGTCTCATAAAGCTCTGGTAATTCCTTCCCTTTCTCCATTGACTGGACTCTTCCTTAGAAGGAAGATGAGTTCTAGGGCTATTGGTCATCGAAGCCTTCTGGGTCCCCCCAGGAGCCCTACTCATAGGCTTCATTCTACATTTCTTTTCCAAGCTCACTGTCTTCATCTTCTAACATTCAGGGAAAGGGCTTAGAAAGTTCAGGACAGGTGGGATTTCACCTGTAGTGTCCTAGGAGACTGCTAGAAGTTCTATGAATGAAACTTTAAGTGGTTGAAGGATACTTAAGGATGGTTTAAAGAAAGACGGTTCCCCTGGGGAGTATGCAGCCTAGAAACTGGCATTTGCACTTCAGAGCCACAGTGGTCTGAAAGGGGGTTTTGAACTAGGTGAACATGGGTAAGCCAAAGTGACAGTGCCTTTTACCAGCCTCCTTTTCCCTTGATTGCCCCAAAGGAAAGAGATTAAATCTTTAATCATTTATTCTATTACCATGGAGTTTTTAGATGAACCTGCAAATCAACACCATTATTTTAAGATCGGAGGAAATGTGATTCAGGGTTTGCGTTCCTTTTTCCCAAGGAAGAAACTGTTACAGATTGTTTTTGCATGGGTAAATTTCTGTGACTTTTCCCATTAGAAGCCAGCCAGCCAACTCACTCACCAGGTTTGAAGTGAAACAGCTTTCAGACTATAGGTGTAAAGAGAGTTACTATCGGTGCTTACATCCTTGATAGTTTCCCTTTAGTGTAAGGGGTGTCTCTGAAAGCCTTTCCACTTTTTTCCTGGGGTCTTTGTTTAGAAGAAGGGGGCAAAAAGCCCCACTCCGAATGATTGCCAAGAGTTCAGCACTTGAAAAAGCGAGTTTAAGCATTATTGTAGAGTTGTTTGCCTAAGTTTATCAGCCTCATATTGCTATGTGGTTTTGCAGTTATGAACAACTGACTTACAACCTCCTACCAAAAAGGGCAGGATGTGAGTTCGGCAGATGGGATGAAATTCACAAGGTGGCTGGGTGTCCTTACAGAGGGTTACTGGAGCTGTGTTCTTGTCTGATGATTTCCTCCCAGAGAAAACATTAAGGCCAACTGTAGATTGGAGTATGGGCTTCTTCAGGGACCTTATACAAAGATTGTTAGTAAGAGTGGTATTTCAAGAGGGGCACATTTTACAGTGTCTCTTACTCTAAAGTTAGAGGTTATGCTAGTTTCCCGTGGCTACTATGAACAAAATACCAATAATGTGAGAACTTAATTTCTGCAGAGTTTTGAAGACTGCAAGTCCAAGATCAAGGTGTTAGCTAAATTGATTTTTTTTTTTTTAAGAGCGCTCTCCTTGACTTGCAGAGGGCTGCCTTCTCGTTGTATCTCATGACCTTTCCTCTGTGTCTGGTGTCCCTTTGTGTGACCAAATTTCCTTTTATAAAGACTACTTCCTTATAAGGACAGTCCTGTTAGAGTGGATGAGAGTCCACCTAATAACCAACAGCCTCGCTGAACTTGAATTATGTCCTTAAAGGTCCTGTCTTCAAATATAAACTCTAAAGGACAGGGGTACAGTGGGGGCAGTTAGGACGTACCATATCACTTTGGGAGGACATAATTCCACTCTTCACAGTCATACAGAGACCACTTTGAAAGTGGAAAACCTATTTCATGGACAAATGTTATTTTGCATTTATTCTCAACAGTTGTCTTCATCTTCTTGGCAAGATGAAGATCTGGAATTGTACCTTGGAAGTAAGAATTACAACCACAGTAACACAATTCTGGAAGTAGTATTTTGGGCCATGGAGAGGGTTTTACTTGAGAAGCTTTCAGAAGTGGCACCAATGTTCTACAGACAACACGGTGGACCTTTGCATCTGGACGCCTGGGCTATGCTTCCCCTGTGTGTCTCACAGCTGCCTCCACCAGCAGGAGTGCCAGGGAAGGGCCTTACTTCACTCTGGACTCTGCTCAGTAGCTCTGGGCAGCAGTTTGGGTGGCCAGGTTTCCCCGGTGGGATGATCAGCTCCTCAAGAAATCACAGTGTAGCCTTTTCTGGTTGGGCACTGACAGGGTCAGCACCTGGTCTATGTAGGATGTTTGGGAACACGTGACTAAAGGAATGGATGACGGATGAGTGCAGGAATGAATGAACTGACAGCATTGACAGACTGCTGCATGTCTGCTTCGCAGGGAGGCTCTCTGGAACAACATCAGTGGCTGAGGAAGCCCTATCGTCTCCTGCACCCTGGGCGCGTGGATGCCGCCAGTGGAGTCAGACCTCATTTTGCTGTATGGATATTGGAAATAGGGAAGGTCTTGTCAGTCCTGTTTTAACCCAGACTAGAGCTGGCACCATCCTGCCTGGGAGAAGTATTGATTTTTTAAGTTTACCACCATGATTTGTCCTTCCGGCTTTCTAAGCACCCATCTCTAGTACTGATTCTGAGCAACCACAGCGACTCATCTAACAGGCATTTTGAACTCAGAAGCATGTTAAAACATCACCCAAACCACTGCCAGGTTAGGAAGTCAGCGTTGTTCTACAGGAGTAAAACTGCTGTGGAGTGTCAGGCTGAGTGCTGAAAGTGCCTTGCCAGTAGGATTCACCTTCTGAGACAGGCCTCTGCACCGTGACTGCTTCCCTCCTTCACCCAGTGCTTCCCAAGGCCATTGTCACGCAAGTCAGAACACACCAGGACCCAAGGTAGGATGCATAGCCTGAGTCACGGCTCTCTTTCATCTTGCCAGATGAAGGTAATAAGGAGCATGAGTAACAGATGGCAAATGAAGAACCTCAGATGTGACTGGTCAGATCCCAGCATCCGGCAGGTGAAATCTCACAGTCTAACCTGGTGTCTAACCACCAGCCAGTTATTTGCAGTGCAGATGAGCAAGGTCATCAAACCTGCACAGGATGAGAGACAGGCACACAGAACAAGCACAGAATGAGAAAGCATGTATCTCTGTGTAGTCACTTCCTACTCTGTTTTAGTGTTTTGCCTCTAAATTTTCAATATAAACTTAGAGTAAATAAAATTTTATTTAAGATGGCACTAAAAGAGAATTTAACACTCTGTCAGTATATTATACACTAGACATTCTAGTACAGAAGTTAATACAGCTTTTAAAATTATCGTGAATAGGAGCATGCCCTTGTGACTCAGTTGACTGAGATGCTGTTCTGTGGACCATGTAAACCTTAGGACCTGGCGTGGAGGGGGCAGCGGGTGACACCAAAATAAATAAGGATGCTTCTTTGTCCTTTCATATACTTCCTTCCTCTCTTTAAAAACTTATCATAAATAATGTTTTTTAGTTAAAACAATACTTCTTGTGGTTTTAAACAAAATGGCAATTTTAACACATTAAAAAAAAAATTAAAGGAAAGGTGCAGGCAAGGATGGTAAGAGTAGGCAGGAAGAGAAAGGAGGAAGAGTATTTTATTTTCATTTAGTTGTTCTCACTGGTTGTTTCCCCCAGACCTGGGACTCAAACCCAGGGGTATGTGACCTTGTGCTCCTTTGGAGGTTATTGACCTGACCACCTCTCTATGAGGGTGCACCACTGTTTTCTTTTTAAGGAAGGTGCAGGCAAGGACTGGCAAGTAGGCAGGCAGGCAGGAAGACAGGAGAGGAGGAAGAAATATTTAGTCTATTTAGTTGTTCATTTTGGCTCCTCCTGGCCAGGGGTCCCAAACCTGGGTCCTTGGGCAGTATGTGGACCACACCCATTGGCCTTATCCACTGGGCCACTAGGGGTGCCACAACAAAGATTTTTAAATAATGGTATTTAGATTAGACCTCATTAAAGCTGTTAAAAATGCTATACTCATATTTCAAAACTTTCAGTGTTGCAAAGAATTTAAATCTTTAGTATGTTCTGTCTTAACATTTTTTGGCTATTTTTAATTATTTTGAAAACTACGCTTTCCTGCTTAAAGCTGAAAATTCAGTTTTCCCAGTCAAGAGGTCATTAAAGAGATTTTTACAGAAGTCAAAGACATATCATTTGATTAAGAGAACTGATTTGATTATTGATGCTAATTTCAAAACATCTTACTTATCCTGCTCATATCTAACCATGCAAAACAAATTTCATATGCAGCTTTGAAAGCAAAAAGAACATTGTAATTAGAATACTTTGAATGTCTCAATTTAGTGCCTCTCAAAAATGTGGTAATGCCCAGATGTTAAGATTGTGGGCTAAAAGCCCATGTCAAAGTCCTGTTCTAGGGCTCAGTGGCAGCGGATGTCGTAGTCAACCCAGGCTGCTCTAATAAATGCCATAGACAACAGACACCACCATTCCCATTTCCGTTCTCGAGGTGGGGGAGTTGGGGTCTAGTGCCAGTATGGTTCTGGTGAGAGCTCTTTTCATCTCTCTGCTGAGGCTTGTAGACCGCCACCTCGTGCTGTGTCCCTACACGGCAGACAAGCGCGAGCACTGGTCTCTTCCTCTTCTTACAAGGACAGTGATCCCACCAGAGGGATCCCGCCTTCTCTGACCTTGTTTAAACTTGGTGGCCTCCCTAAAGCCCTACTCCTAATGTCATCATATTGGGAGTGTAATTTCAACAGAGCTGTGAGGAGGCGTGTTGGGGACAGAACTCAATCCATAGCAGTGGGCAAGGTACTTATTTACCTTGTTCTCCTGAGACATGTCCTTCTTTCTCTGCTGGGACGATTTTCGCTAACTTTTTTATTTCCTAAGGGCTTTTTTCTCTACATGTAGTTGCAGGTGATGGTGACTGACAGAGAGCTGTAGGTCTAAGTGACAACTAGGTCACCCATGACCTCCTCCTGACTCCACAGACCCCGGCCCCTCTCGGGGTATGCTGGGTCAGTCCCTGTGCCAGGGCACAGGCTCCTGAGGCCCCGGGGCAGGAGCACTCCCTCACTCCACTGATCCTTGATCCTGGCACAGCATGACCACAGTCTGGCAGGAGGCCTTCTGCAACCCTTTGGGATCCAAAGAAAACACAAACTCCTCCCAAAGTCATCTGTCTTGCTCACTATATAGACTTTCTAAAAGTATGGACCTCAAGATAGAAGTTGGGGGGAATGTTTATTTATGCAGGTATATCCCTATTATGCACAAAGTCCTTTCTGCTAAGTCATGTTCTTATGACTAATCGTTTTCTCCACCTTTTCTGTTTTCCAGCTAGGACATGATCATGGGCCAAGCTACTTATTCCTTTCCTGTTTCCCCTTTTAATGGGAAAAACACACTATCTTTCCATATCTAAACTGGAATTGAGCATTTCTTGTAAAATATACATCTCAGGGGAAAACCCACTGGCATTCTAAACCTGTTCCTCCTATTCTACATTTCCTGCTTCAGTGGATGTCATTTGTCCTCTGACTTCTGCTTTCTGAGGTGCAGAGTTAAAAGGACTTGCTTTTGTGCTTGAGAATCTTGCATTTAAGCTATCATAATTTTTCTTTCCTGTTTGTTTGTTATATTTCTTTGCATCGTTTCCTGAAATAAGTGATAGTCACATACCTGTTGACAGTATTTATAGCAGCATTATTCTGTTTTTCAAATAATTGAATGATCAATTATACCAGTAAGTAATTTAAAGTTAGATAGAGCCTATATAAGTTGAAACAGTAAAAAGATTCTACATTTAAGATAATTAAGACAAGGAAGATAGGGTAAGGAAGAAACTATGACCCTAAATTCAATATTTATGTCATTTTCTCTTAGAGCCAAAATTTAATAATTGCTCAGCCTGCTGACCAGTGTTTAGAGGTTGTTACTAGTTGGGTTTTGTTTTGTTTTGTTTTTTATGAAGAAAAGTGAACTTTTTGCCTGATGTGATTTCAAGCCATTTTCTGAGTCACTGAAATGTTGTTGGTCATTTCATTTTTATAAATTACTTTCGCTCGGTATCCTTCAGATGATCAAAAAGCATGTTGCACCTCTAAGAGATTTCGTTTTATTTAAGACGGACTAAAGCCTTTCAACCTTTCTACATGTATTTCTCAACTGAGCAGTTGAGATATGGATGGTGTCTTCCTTTGGACCTGTTTGAAATGACACATTTCAAAGGAGCCCTACGTTAAAAGAGGTCATTCTCTCCTGTTGAACAAGAAGTTAAATGAGAGCATTTGGTAAGCCGGAGCTATTTTAAGGATGCTGGGACAAGCCTGCTTAATTTGAGATCTCCGAGTCATTATTGTTTTCCCAGGGGCTTTTGCAAATGTGTGAGAGAAGTTCAGTGCAGTAGTATCAGGGAACAGAGGGAGAGGGCTGCTGTTCGGGGAGGGGAAGGGCAAGAGGAGCCCGTGGGGTGCTGAACCGTCTAGAATGCAGCCAACAGGGCTCCACTGGGTAAGTTGTCCCCCCAGTCTCTCTAGGGAAACCTGAGGATTATCAGCGGCTCGTAGACTACTAGGACATGAAGGACCTCTGATTCCTCCAAAGAATGAAGTGGGCGCACACGTGGGTATCTCGGGCTCTCCCTCACCCATGCCCCACATTGCAGCAGTTTTCATCAGAAACCACACAGAGCCCGAGAGCAACTTCCTCCTTCCTGATTGGACTTTCTTAGTCATGGCTCAGACCATTTTTCCATGAGTACCCAGCCTTATGTCCTTTACTGACACAATCTTTTGTTAGCAAATGTCAAGCTCAAGTTCCAAGTGTCCTCTGGCTGGGTTTTGGGTAATCATGCTGAGCAGCTCATTGTGCAATGCTGTAGTCTCCCCCCAAGAGCCAGAAGAAACTCAGCTGACTCTGAACCCTGGGGGGTGCACTCACTGGAGCTGCCCTTGTGGATTTGCTTTGCTTTTGCCTTTAGTTTGGTTTCTCCGTGAGATTCCAGCTTGCACTTGTGTTGCCGGCCTCGGGCGCAGAGGGAGTTCCGTGGTGTAGTATCAGAAGGAGGGTTTTGTTAAGCTCTGCCAACGTAAAGTCGCATATATCTTGTCTCCATTTGACTGCTTCCTGGCCTTCAAGGTCAGGTCTTTAAGCTCACATCTCACAGGCTTTAAGAGTCTCCCTCTCTGCACTCAGGACCCCCCTCTGCCTGGGTTCTTTGGCGTGTATTGCTCACGCTGCTAAGAAACAAGGATGGTTCTGCCGACTGGCCTCTTACTCCCACCTGAAGTGAGTGCCTCTTGAGAGCAGGACTGAGTCTGATTCTCCTACAATGCCCTCCTCTCCCCTTGCCTCCCCTCCCCTCCTTTCTCCTTCACTCTTCTCAGTCTCTCCTTCAGCCTCTCAATCTGTCCCTTGCTCTGAGTATCTCTCTCTGTAGTCCCCCCGCCCCCAGCTCCTACTGTGTGACTTTTTGATCAGGGACAGCACATAGATGCCCAGAAAATGCTTGCTTGTTGAACGGATGGGGAAAGGAATGCTAAGTAATTAAAATCAAAACTGAGATTTCCCTCCACTCGTTTCCAAGCTTTTAAGATATCTTTATTTTTATCTTTATTTTCCCCTACATTCCTCTTTTTAGATCAGTATTTTGGGCTTTAAAGGGAGCCTGATAATTCAGTCATTCAGTCATTTAGACAACAGTAGTCTCTGCACTATCTCCTGGGTGCCCAGGCCTTGACTAGATGTGAAAATAGGACAGGTCACAGGAAGGTCATTTTCCAGCCATAAATCTGCCACCAATTACAGTGGCCATATGTGCCAGAAAGGAATAGGAGTGCTTAACAGAGGCATAATAATGTCTAGGGGCCCAGGGGCAACTTCTCAGAGGAATGATATTTAAATTATTATCCACATGGGAATCAACCAGGAGATTTGGGTGGTACTCCAGGCAGGAAAGGCAGCCTGGACTGAGGCCTTGAGACCTAAGATGGCCTGTATGCATGATGAACGAAGACAATGTCCAGAGCAGGACTCTAGTGATGGGGCCTGCACTGAGAAGTGACAGGAGTCACTGGAGGCCAACCAGCTGACTTTTCCCTTTAGAATGAATGGAGACTCTAGAAGGACTGACAGAAGAGGCACAGGCCATTTCCAGTTTCCCGAATTGGGGGTGTTTCAAAAAAGCCAGTAGAGAGGTATACTTGCTGAGGCTCACATTCCAGAATATACTTCAAAACATGTCTTCCTCCTTGTGTGCCAGGCCATGTTTCTGTTGGGTAGAATGCTTAAGGACTGCATGGAACTTCAGCCACCCTTCCAGTAAACGGACCTCCCTAAGCTTATGTATACGCATTCTTGGCCATCCCGGGGATTTAACCCTCCCACAGGGTAAATTAGTCCTTAGGAGAAAAAGCAGAAACAAACTATTGAGCTAGAATGAAGAGTGGGAGAAAGAAAAAAAAAAAAAAAAGCAGGAATTAAAAAGAGAGCCACAAATTGTAACAAATATAGTAGGTATTCATCCAAAAAAGTCAGTAATCACCTTGAATGCACTAATTAAAAAACAGAGATTACCAGAGTGGATGAAAAAACAAGACCCAACCATATATTGTCTACAATAAGCCTCCTTTAGTTGTGGAGACACATATCGGTTGACAATAACTGGGTGGAGAAAGATAAAGTGTGCACACTGCGTGTAATGACTGCAGTTCAGATATCAAGGTGTTTACTCCCACTTGTGTGAAGCAGTTCAAAACAATCACACATGATTCTGTTACCTTAAAAAGAGAATTCAGTTTGCAGGATACAAGGTATGGGGCCTGCAAAGCACCAAGGGTTCAGGAGAGCTCCAGAGTGCAGTGGCATTTAGGGCCTGGCACCTCCTTTGCAGCATCAGCTCCACAGGAAGGGAAGTTCTGCTTCACCCAGCAGCGCCTCCAGCGGCAAATGCCCAATTCTGGAGAAGGCTCCCAAGAACTCACTCGCATGCATGGAATCCAAAGTGTCTCATTCTCATTGAATTCTGCTTCTGAGAGGGTATTGTCAGAGCCTTTCTGCTTTGCTAGATTTTTATCAATGCCACCCATCATTTGGGGGCACAAGTCCCTTGGCACAGGGGGGCATTCATCAATGCGTACCTCATGTGTTCCAGTGCCCTCTTATTGGTCCTTGCTTCGTTTATCAATGTCTTCATAAGAAGTGGTTGCTTTTAAATTGTCAGCATAAACCTCTGAACTTTAATTACACTCAATTCTCGATCAGTGAGGATCGTTGCAAGAATAATACTTAATAACACTAACATTAGTCAAAAAGAGAAAACACTGGAGGACATGAGCATGTGGAAAGGTGAGATGGATGGGGAAGAGGAGGGAGAACACAGCAGCAGCTCACCCTGGCCCTGCCCATGCTGAGCCCTGGATGGAAGTTCTCTCATGACGCCCTCACAAGCACCCTAGGAGGTTAGTTCTCAGGAAAACTTGCCCTCGCTTGCAGCCTCTGAATATGGGACGTCATCCCACCTTCCCTGACTCTGCTTCAGGTAGCATGTTTTTCTGCAGATGTTTTGTTGGGAGTAACTCCAGCTACCCTCGACCGCAGGCTGAAAAGGAAAAGGGAATCTGGCATGGCTGTCTTGTCTGGCGTTTGCAGAATGTTCAGTGTTCAGTCTGACCTCACACCTAGAAGAGCACATCAGGAAAAATACACGTGTTCTTCTTAATTTTTTTTCGAAGGCACCAAGATCCTCAGACTACGTAATGCTGGCACCACAGCAGCTTTGGTTCAGTGAGCTGTCTGCCCCCATTGCTGTGCTGGGTGGGCCATCTCTGTGTATCCAGAGGTGCTCAGACGGAAGTGTGCAGGAGGACTTGTTAAAACACAGGGCTTCTGATTCAGTAAATATCTTATTGGTCTGTAGTTACGCATTGAATTACCACAAACTGAGTGACTTCACACAACACTCATCCATTAGTGGAAGGGCCTACCATCAGAGGGTCTCTGCTCTAGGTTGCATAGGCTGGAATCAAGTCACTGACCAGGCTCATGCCGGTCTGGAGGTCTGAAGAAGCATCTGCTTGTAGGCATGTCCAGATCTCCATTTCCATACGGGGATCTGCCCTCACTCCTAGGGACCACTCACATTCCTGTCACATGGCCCCTCCATCTCCAAGTTAGCAGTGGATCATCTCTGACTTCAGAAAGAGCCTAGAACCTTTAGGGTTCACTTTGGATAATCTCCCTTTTACAAGCACACTTTTTAACACAACTTAATGAGGATTAAAATTCATCCATTCCAGACTTGGGGATTGTGCAGGGTATGTCCACCAGGGAGTAGGCTCCTGGGGCCATTTTAGACCTCTGCCTGTTGTAGAAAGTGGGCAAAATTGTGCACTTCTAGCAAGTTTCCAGGTCAAAAGATATTGCTGTTTGGGAATCACAGTTGGTGAACTACTTACCCATTCTAATTTTATTCCCTTTACTTAGGTCATACCTAATTTACAGATGAGGAAATTCAGTTTTAAGTCTAGAGGTAAAATTCATGCAGCAGCTAGGACTCTGGGCACCGCAGCAGCTGTAACAGATTCTGACTGTAAACTCCCACTGTGACGTTGCTGCCTGGCACCAGGTGACCAAGGACCCCCAGCAAGTAAGAGCTGGAGCCAGTGCTTATGCCCAGAGTAATCTGATCCCTAACCTGGACTTCGGCCATCCACCATGCTAAGAGTAAAAAGAAAATGTTATCCCACCATGGCTCTGTCAGGAGAAGAGAAAATAGAGAGAGAGCAATTTATTGATTCCCAAAGCCATCTTTTCATCATTCTGTCTGCTCTGTCCTATAAAGCTCCCTTCTCAAGGTTAAAATCTGGATTAGATTCCGATAGCTCCTGTAACAAATAACTGCAGATTTAGTGGCTGAAACACAAGCTTATTATCTTACAGTTGTAGAGGGCAAAAGGTCATAAACACTCTCAGTGGGTTTAAAATCAAGGTATCATTGGAGCTCAATTCTTCCAGGGGACAATCATTTCCTGCCTTTTTCTGGTTTCTAGAGATTATGGTGTTCTTGGCTCACTGCCCTGGATGGCTGTCATCTCTGCTTCCATCATCACGTGTTAGTCTCAATCTCTGACCCTCCTCCTCCCTCTTATAAGGACCCTCTGATCACATGGGATGCCCCAGACAACCCAGGGCCATCTCCCATTTCAAGGTTCTTAGTTTAATGACATCTGCAAAGTCCCTTCTACCATGTCAGGTGACATATTCACAGGCCCCAGGGATTAGGACTTGGATGTCTTTGAGTGGCTGTTCTTCAACCTGCATAACAATCTAAGGCCCATGTTTTTGCAGGTCACCACAACAGATATTTTTCTAGAACTTGCTTTGTACTGAACCCTTTTCAGACATTAGGTCAGTTACTGCCGCAACCACTATACGAGTAGGTTCTTATCCTTTCAGAGAAGAGACTGAAACACCTGGTGTTTAAGAGCCTTGGCTGAGATCATGTCACACTGCTAAGAAATGCAGCCCCATGGTTCAAACCCAGGTAACCTAGCTCCAGAGTTAACACTCTTTTACCATGTTATGTGCCTCTCATAGTTGGATGGTAAAAAATGTCCTTGAGATATATAGGTGTACCAAGAAGCCAGTCTCACCATCCCTACCTCAACTCCTACCTTTCCTCTGAATTCCACTCTGCCTGTCGAGGAACCTAGTACTATCTCAGGTGGAAAAGTAGTTCATCGCTTTGTTCTTTCCTTCCTTACTCTCCAAGTTTAATTAGTAACAAAACCACATCTCTTTTGCCCATCTCTGCAGTGTTCTAGTTACTATTACCAAGAAATAACCAGACAAAACTTAGTGGTTTAAAATAGCAGCAGTCACTTATTTATTTGGGAGGAATGGCAGGAGGGAGGGAGAGAAAGGAGAAGCATTTTTAGTTAGTTGTTTATTTTTTGGTCCACTTGCCCCCTCCCCTCAGCCCCAGGTCACTAACCTGGGTCCCTGGGCTTTATGGGGTCCACACCTCAGCCATCTCAGCCACCTGAGCCACCCACAGCAGGTATTCTGTTCATTAATCTGCAATCTAACAACGATGGTCCTCCCTTCCACACTGGTTTTGCTTGACTGGGAATTGGAAAATCCACTCTCGAGATATCTCACTCACAGAGCTGGTAAATGGTGCTGGTAGTCAGATGGAAACTCATCCAGAGCTGACCAGGGGCCTCAGTTCCTCTCCACATGGGCCCTTCCATAGACTGCTTGGGCTTCCTGATAGTATGGTGACTGAGTTAGAGAGAACAGGGCAAAAGTGCATGGCTTTTTGTGACCCACCCTTGTAGTGATTTGGTGTCATTTCTACCCTATGGTATTTGTTGAGATGCTTACAAAGGCCTTCCTGCATTCAAGGGCAGGGAGTGGGGACATGGCAAAGTTCCACAAGAGCCTGTGGGGTGGGAAAGTTGTGGCAGTCATCTTTGGAAAATTTAACCTGCAATAATTGCCTTTATTGTAGTTCCCCGACTCCATCCACATTTATACATTGTTCTCCAAGTGCAAGTTTGGGCGTATGAGTTAACCGATGATTTTGTCTAATGTGTTAATTCATTTATTTTAATGTTCTTACCTACATATTAAAAATGTCACCAAAGGTATTGCATGAGTTTTGTTTTTGTTTTTGTTTTTGTTTTTAAGAAATAGATCATGATGCAAAAGTAGGATTTCCCAGGAAACCCAAGATATCAGATTAACAAACATTAGTACTTAACCAATATCACGTGAAAAAGCAATCAAAGAAATTCGTTCAAAATGAACAAAGTATGTATATCCTTTATAAGAGCAACTCCTTGTTTGAATCTTCATGATGGTAGATGAAGAAAATCTTAATTTTCATTATTTCGAGTGTGAATAAGAAAATAGTGGGATGTATTCTTTAAAATATATCATTAAAAATTGAGGTTAAAGTCTAACCCTATTTTCAAGACCTTTGTCCACAGGATTTTCTGAATCAGACTTACTGGTTATTGAAATAGAGTCATTACATACTAGACTAGACTAGTTATACTGATTACTACCCTCACCTCCAGTATCCTGAGCTCTTACTGTCTGCAACACATATTATCTTGTCACTGGAGTCTTCTCTCCCAAACTTCATTGTTAAGCCCCTGTGGAGGAAGAAACTATGTCTTAGGTTTTTTGAAGCCCCTAGGAGAGTACTGAGCACCTGGTTAGTATTAGTTAGCTTAGCTTTTCTTGAGTGATTTGGTTATGGGCTTTTTGAAGAAATTATGCCTTACTCCTCTTTGTATTTCCAGTGAAGTCAGGCTCTTAACTGCATGTGTATGTTCAGTAAGTATTTATGGAGGCTCCTGTATTTCCAGGCGTATGGCTTGGTCACCCTTAGTTTAGTGGTGGAAACCAATTAAAATGTGATAAATACTAAGAACTAGAGTTTCCTGGTTTTATGAGAATATATAGGTGTAATTTGATCCAAATCATGGAGTTCTAGTAGGCATATAGCAGATCCTGAAGAAATGGCTGAATTAATGAAAAAAAAAAAAAGTGATTTTCCTTTAGACTTGAAAGTTTGTTCTGAACTCCACACGGCCCACATAAGAATCTACTCAGTGTAGGTGCTCCAAAAAATATGTGTTTCAAAGGAACAGACAAAACAAAACCAACCCTTAGACACTTGCATCAGAACTGAGGTTACCTTAGGGAATGGAAGCGGGGCTGCAAATGGTGGCAGAGCCCACTGAACAGTGATGAAGACCACTTGGTGATTTGGTGGAGGACAGGGTGTGTTGACATATATCTGAAGAATGGGGAATCTATACATAGGAAGTTATTTTAATGTGTAGAATAAATACTATAGTAAAAAAAAGCCTATTAAAAAATACATGTGTTTCACCTCCAGACAGGCTACACCCAGCCCCAAAAGATCCCTCCTGTCCAGAGAATTTTCCTCTGTAACACTGCTGTCTGAAATTTTCCCCATAGCGATGCATTCCTTTGGGGTTGAAGCTCTGATCTCCAGAACTTGCTGATTAAATACAAATTCTCTGAGAGGTCTTAAATATTAATCAGTGTCATCAGCATTGTCATGGGGAAAAGTTCATAAGGTAACATCTCAGACTTGTTAGATGACAAAGTCTAGTCTAGTATGTAATGACTCTATTTCAATAACCAGTGTAGTGGAAGTCATCTCAGTACCTAGATGGAGATTTTCCAAAGTATTGGATATTCTCTGCTGTCCACACTCCAGAGCCTCAGTTGTGCTGCCGAGATCTGCTCACACTAACTGAGAGGCCGACCCTGCTGCCCTCCTATGGAGCAGGGCAGAATCAGGTGACTGTTTCTGGCATGATCCTGCCTGTGCTCGGGCAGGAATGGCTCAGTCAACACAACTGATTAGTTGGACAATCACCAGATGAAGACAGATAGCAGGAGAGGTTATACAAGAGAAGCAATATAAATATTTTCTGGTGATTTATTTCTGTTTTTTTAAAGGCGGTTAGGTAAGAAATAATACTCTTTCAAAATTGACATTCCAAATATTCGTGGGTTAAAAATACCAGGTTTGGGAATTGTGCAGAACAAATAGAGTGTAAGGAGATTAAAGGCCATGACCCCAGACCACACTGCACACAAAGGGATAGGTTTCCTCTCCAACTAGCTTTTAACTTTATGCAGTACATCTGTAAACCATAGTTTCCTTGACCACTGAGATATAACACATGCGGGGAGGAGAAGGAGAAAACCTTTTTTGTTATTAAAAAAGTAATAAATATTCATTGTGGAAATTCTAGTAAGTCCACATAAGCAAAAGACAGAAATAGTACAGTCTTCTTAATACTACCATGCCTATTTTTCTCTTTTCACCAAAGTGGAATCACAAGAATAAACATAACTCTGTAACCTGTTTTTTACTCTTTAAGGCAAATTGTGACCATCTTGGTCTGTCTTAAATCATTTTCATCTCCTTAGCACCAGCCTGCGGCTCTGGGGTAGGTTTATCATATGTATTAGCTGGTCACTGACTGGCTTTTATATGAGCAGCATTGCAGGGTCGTTTGTGCATCCCTGTGCCCCCTCCCCTCTCTCCATGAGGATTTCTTTATAATACTTTCCTAGGAATGAAATTTTGGACTGATAGTCCATGTTTTAGTTGACCTGATTTATACTGAAAGTTAAACTGTTGAGTTTATTGCTTATTTTATCACATGTATTTTGAAGTTTCTTACCTGGAAAGATGAGCTAACGATTGGGATGGAATTAGCATCATTTTCATGCCATGGTGTCCAGTTTGAAATTTATTCTATTTGTGAGAAATTTCAGATGATTAACATAGAGTACATATCCTTGACCTTGGTTCCTGCTGGTACCTGGAACTTGGGATTGATTGGTTGGTTGGTTGGTTGGTTGGTTGTGGGATTTCACTAAACACACCCGGTACCTTCAGGTGTGAAGGACTTGCCCACTATGTGTCTTTGACAGTTGGCCCTTTTTAAGGATTCCTTTAGCTGAGGAGAGCCACCTCCCGAAGCTCCCTTCTCAGAGTAGCCCCTGTGGCAGAGCTGAGACTATAGGAGTTTCAAGGCCCAAAGAGGTGCTTTGCTCCATTGAAGACCATCCCATCTTCAGAGCTCCCCACAAAGTCCGCGAGGCTTCGATAGAACTGCATTGTAGTTCCACTCTCTGCCCAGTCCAGTTTTTTCCCTTCCCCGTCCCGCCCTCCCCTAGTGTTGATCCTGGGGCACCCCCTGATAGACCTCCTGCCTTAGTTAATTGGTTGCTTGCTTGGGAGCTGAAAGGATTGGGGGGCTTGGTGGACCACAGCAGCTGATCTCTGTAAGCAACACATAATTTTACCTCTACAGCAGGTGGTCGTGTAACTGGCTTTGGGGCCAATTAAGGGACTCATAAGTTGTTTGACACTCAGTAATAGAAATAGGCAAAGGTTAAGTAGCGTCTTAGAGAAGCCTTTACTCGAAGGGCCACATGGGGAGACAGACAAGGCATAAAGGCCTGTGATGCTGGCTTAAGTGTCCAGAGGTTGGATCTTTGAAGCAGTTCTTTAGTCAATCAAAGGCCTGCAGGGTGACTGCTGCCATCAGGTCAGTGACTGATGAAACATCCCGGCTGCAGTGGTTGTTTCTTGTTCTAAAAGAGCCGGAAGCAAAATGCGAAAGATGCAGGTTACTCAGCATCTGCCTCTTGCCCAGCCTGTCGTCCGCAGATGAGGAATTTGTCATCACAAAGGGACCCTAAGAGGGACAGATGTGCTCAGAGTCACTCTGGGGTTTTGGCAGGCACTGGGGAGTATCAGGGATAAATTAGCTGCCCGGCTGACATTGAAACTTGTCAGGCAGTTAAAGTTTCCCAGGTCAGGGACCTAGGAGCCCTTAGTGTTTCCTTATTCATAAGTGTGCACCCCTACCGAGGTCTCACCTGCCTTGTTTTTCATTCTGGAGACTTAGGGAACAGGAACAGGTGTTTGTACACACAGTAATACAGTGGCAGCATTAATAATCATCACTCTCAGGAGGAACTTAGCAAGAGGGCTCCTGTTGTATGGATAGTCAGTACTTCCTGAAGTCCTGAAGTTTTATTTATCTATTTTCTTAAAGGAAAGGTGCAGGCAGGAATGAAGGCAAGCAGAGACAGTCAGGACGAGAGAGGAGGAAGAAGCACTTTATTTTAGTTTTCTCTAGCTGTTCATCGTGCTGCTCCCCCAAGGCCTGGGACGCAAACCCAGGTCTTTGGAATGGACATGGACTATACCAGCCAAAAGTGGCCGACTAAACTGCTACTCTACCAGGGCATTCCTGAGGTCCGTTATTTCTAACAAAAAGAGTTTCAGTTAGGGGTACGGGACAAAGAGAGGGGTGCTCTCTGGCTCCTGCTCTGTGTCCCACCCATCTCCACAGAGCTGCCTTGACCTTGCTCAGGTGGAAGCACCCAGTGTTCTCAGTCTGGTGGGGAGGGTGAGAGGCATGAATTCAGGCACCACCTTCATCCTAACATTTATTTCAACACAAGATTAATTTGTATCCTAGATTGTGTACAGGACAGTTTAAAATACTCTCTTCTCAAAATGATCTTTAATAATATCTTAAAAGACCTCACCCTAAAAATACCTGGACCTGTTGACTTTCGATCATCTTTCCGACCATCTTCTAATGCCTGGGTGACAAAACCTTTCTGCTTGCACATGTGGACAGCTGCTGTTGTCGAAGTCAGTGCTGAGGTTCTGACTCTCAGCCATGCCTCCCCTGGTCTGGCCCAGTCATGTCTCATGAACAATTGCTGAAGAAACAGCTGTGGTCAGCAGACACGTGTACCGAATCTAGGTCATGCCTGTCATGTCGTCACCATTCGCTTGCATTGCAGCGTAATTGCAGGGCTGGGAGAGGACGTTGTGCAAGTGCTCAGGGAATCACCATGGAAATGTGTTGTGCCAGTGAAGGGGCCAGAAAAGCATAAAGAATTGTCATGTGGGAAGCGAGAGGCATGCTCTCTCAATGTAACATTTGAACTAGATTGTTTGCAGAACATTTTGAGCCATGGGGCTGGATGGGCAGGCTGTTTTGCTTGTTCCCCAACCTCTCCGCTGTCTGACTCTTCCAAGGTGACTAATCTCTTTTTGATGACTTATTAAGTTAAGCCAGAAGGCAAAAATGCAAATGCCTTTGCAGTCAGGAGCAACGAGACCATTGGTATTGGGGGAACATGGGTTTCGTTCAGCTGAAGCACATGAACCTATGGTCTGGAGTTGCCGCCTTTTCCATCATGTTTTCAAAGCAGTCAGAAACTCTGTTTCTATGTAAAAGCGCCCATTTAAAAAATATTAATGACTAACTTTTTAAATGTTGAGGACTGCCAGTTCACAGCCCGTAGATTAGCTTGGCCTTTCTGGACCTGATGGAAGGAGGGAGCTCTTACATCTCAGACTCTCTGCTTCATCTTTTAGGCACTTGACACAAACACTCACATTTTCATAATGAACAAAACTGGCTCAACTGTGCATATTTTGATGGCAAGTGTTACTATCCAAGTTGTGTTGGGTATTTATAGTTTATTGCTTTTGAAGGATGTTTTGAATCATGTGTTACCTGCATAAAGGTAACAGGGTTATATGCCCTCATTCAACTTCTTATCAACTTCTTAACAAATACACAGCTAAGAAGGTAATGACAGTGTTCATATCTTCTCAACTACAGCCATGGAGACAGGGCCTGTGCATGTAATAAAAGGAGGAGGTAAGAGTAGGATGTGCTTTCCTTCTGCACTTGGCAAAGAATTTATGAGCCGACTCCCAAGTTTTCAAATTGGATATGGATACAAACTCCATGCAACAAAGTTATTGAAAATTGATAACTGGTATTAAAGATCACGGATTTCTGTTTTGCCTCATTCCTTTCCCTTTTCCTCCATGACCGTCTCACCTTTTAATCTACCTACATGAAGCCAGTCACTCACCAGGCCTCAGGGTGTTTGTACTGTCCCCAGCCCTGTGCCAGTTTCCCTGGGAGAACCTGTCAGAATGAGATTGTCCTGAGCAGGGTTACAGTTGTATCCATTCTGTTGCAAGTGGGCTCAGGGCACCAGGTTGTCCTGGAGCATAGTCAGCCCAGAAGGAATTCAAGGAGACACTTGATGACAGTGCGTGACAAGTTTATTAAGAGAAGCGCATAGACAGATCTCTGTGGGTAGTAAATCTCAGGCTACAAAAGCTTGGACTGGGTGATAGGAACTTATTTGGGTGGTACTAAATAATTTTGACTTCAGCACGGCCGTAGCTAGGGCAGGTTAGTTAGTCTGCTGATGGCTTGTACATCCATAGACCTGCTTTCTTGTTGCCAAGAAGCCCCCCTGTTTCCCTATGCTCCCCCTCATCACATTCTTCCAAGACAGTATGCAATATGGCAGCCCAGCAGCATTGGCACCAGAAAGTGGAACTCACACTTCCAGTGGACAGAGACTTACTTGGTGGGGATGAATCAGTCTGAGATTGTGAGAAATGACCAGGTCCTGGTGACTTGGGGAGCACAAGTGATGATGGTCACGAGCCTATTCTGGTACGACCGTTCTGGCTAAACCTTTGTCACTGCAGAAGTGTGCCCCTGTGTGAGAACTCAGCAAAGCAGAAAGTAAAATCGGTAATTAAAACAAGGTGGGTCTGGAAAGGAAAAGACTAAAGAGAACATAAGGAATGATTCATTAGGGTGGCTTTGGCCGCAGCTCTTTCTGAATAAATGTTGCCTCCCTTAATTCCTGGCTGCTGCCCTCCAAGTCATTAAGTATAGTTTTGATTTGCCTGTGGCTATTTCTTCATCGTAAGCATTGTAAGCAGTGCTTTTCCAAGAAATTACAGAGGCTGGTTAATCTTTAGGCACTAAGGAAAGATTGAGATAATAAGTAAATAAAAGTTAATGGGATTTCAAGCACAGGTGGAATTTAACAAACAAGATGAAATCTTAAATGAACTGCGACCTTTCCTTAAGGTATTAATTTGAACACACTCTAGCTCTCCCTATTCTCCCCGCAAACAATTGTTATAACATAGCTGATAAAAATTTCAGTTACTTCATCTTATGTTATTTCATTTTATTTACTTTCTCCTTCCTTTCTTTTTTGATGATTGCCACATTTTCTCTGTTTTCATCATAGCTGTAACATAGCATGACTGTCATTCTATCTAAGACCTATTTAGCTTTTTATAGCATTTGATCCATCATTTTTGGCACTGGTATCCATAAGCCAGCCACATTTACGTAAGAAATTAAAAGTTCTGTGCTATCCCAGAAACACAAATCATGTGCACACTCTTGTACTAATCTGTGCAAAATAATCAAGTGATATTCCCAACTTTTCTATTTCTTTTTCAAATTATCAGATGTGCCAAGCTGAAATTTAGTATTATAGTGATTTCTCTCTGTTATCCTACAAATTTGAAAGATCATGCTCATTAAACTGAAAGATGATGCCCATGTAAGATGGGTCTCCCATTTCAGATTTAGCATTTCTAGGCATCTGCCTCTGTAGTGGGAGATCAGCCCTTGTCTGTTTTCTACAGGAGATTCTAATTAGACTTCTTCAGAGAAAACAAAACAAAACAAAACATTATTTGCTCTGTTTTACATTTTCTTTGGCCTCCCTGTGACCAGGCAGGTTTTACCTGTAACAGTAATGCTAAGAGGAATACACGTCCCCGATCCCACACCTGGTCTCCCCAGAGTCCAGTTTTAATCATCTCAAAAGTGAAAAAAGTGGAAATTCCTTTAGAAATTAAAAAAAAAAAGTTTCGTTTTCTTTTTCTAACTCTTGATCATCATGATGAAGTAGCAAATTGCGAATTTAACCGTACTACTCTTAGGCAAATGGTCTCCAAACATTTTTGATCATGAATCTCACTGGTATAAGACTTTGGAGTACTTCTAGCAGTAAAGCATTTATGTGTAAATTCGATACAATTCTATCATGTGCTGGGTACCTTATAAAATATACCCAACAAAGAGTCCTCTAAAAAGACGAGCTGATCATATATTAAGTCGAGTATGACCTGCTCACGCAGCAAAGCCTATTAGGACTGCTGCTTAGACCCATGAGAAGCCTTCTAAACCTCTGGTACTCCCGGTGGAGTGGAGCCGGAATTTAGAGCGGGTGGTGCAGCCTCATGCTCCGATGTCTTGCAAACCCCACAGCAAAGACAGAAAAGTGCACCTGGGAATGTGACTGGGGCCCTCTGAGCAAACACATGCCTTTACTCACACAATACCCTCCTGTGACAAAGGAATGACCTGACTTTTGCTCAGACCAAAGACACAGTATGCCCTTCAGTCAGAACACACATGGCCAGGACTCTGTGATGCCCAGTCCGCCCCAGCTCTCTGGAAGACTCAGTCTGGACTCACCCCAGCCTAGTGCAGTCCCTGCACCTCGCCAGCACATATCTGCATCTCCAGGGAGTGGCAGAGGGGCATTCACCTAATGCAGCAATCAGTGTAGTAGGAGATGGCCACATAGGAACATAACTAGGATGCCAGGAAGACCACGTGAAAGCCCTGGGATGGGGGTGCATGGTCACCAGGTAAAGGAGGAAGAGAATATTTAGTCAGAAGGGGCTCCTGAAGAAGTGGCCTTCATGACAAGCTTTAAAGGATAAATAGGAGATTGACAGGCTGAGACGAAACAAAGGAACTGAGGAGAACCAGCAGAACTGAAGGCATGCCTAGGGGAGCCTCCATGACTGGAGAAGGCCTCCTGTTCACTGGACACCTTGCTTCCTTCCTGCCCCTTTGATCTACTCTGAACCAAGACCCTGAAGGCCTCTATTACATGGAAGTCAGATCATGTCCTTCTAGTAGCTAAAGGTCTCACATGGCCTGCTTCCCAACCACAGACTCCTCTGCAGCCACCATAAGTCTCCTGCAGGCCTACAGTGTGCCAGGGTTCTCCCGCCTTGGGACCTTAGTGCCTTCTGTGCCCCGGGCATGGCATACTGTTCCCCAACCCAGTGGTTCACTCCCTGACTTCCTTCAGGACTTGATGTATCCACAGGTCACCTCAGGGATGCTTTCCCTGGCTAGTTCTTCAACATTTCCTTTTCCCAACTTCTTCTGTTCCTTCCTCCTTTCTGCCTTTTTCTTAATATTTAGCGCTAACTTAACATAGTGTGTATTTTACACATTTATCCTGTTTCTTTTCTTTCCATTTAGAACATGAGCTCCATGAGGGTGAGGAGTTTTGGCTTTTCCACATTTGAACTCCCAACATCTAAAAACAGTGCTTGAGTGAAAGGATGAATGATGGGTGGATGTATGGATGGATGGATGGATGGATGGATGCATGGATGGGTAACTGACTGATGGATGAATAAATCGGTGACAGAGTTGGATAAATGAATGGATGAATGATGGATGGATGTATAGATAAATGCATGTATGGATGGACAGATGAATACAAACTGAAATTCTTTATCTCTTCAACCTAAGGAGCAATGGGAAGTCACTGGTTTTTATGATAGGAGAGGAATGGGATCAAGTTCAGCTTCAGGAAGTTTTACATTATGAGAATTACACACTATATTGAAGCAAGAAGAAATTGTCCACAGCAGGACCAGTCAGAAGGCATTGCAGTTACAGGGGGCTGCCTGGAGTGGTATTCTGGGAGTGGTGTAGAGAATTTACGGAACTCCCCATGAACTTGCAAGACAAGGAGACAAAAACAGAGAAAGTGCCCTGGGCAGTCCAGCCTACAGACTGAGAGAATGGAGATGGGGACTCAGCTCCATCACCAAAAGGCACTGCTACAAGGTAGGCACAGCTCCATGGGACAGCCATGGAATCGCAACCAGAAAGCTGGGGTGAACCCCAGCTCTCCTAAACCATGAGCCCCTCTGAGCCTGTTATCACTTTCAATGAGAAACAGAAGTATAATGAACATGTGTCAGCCCTCAGCTGTGTTCCAGGCACAGACTAGGCACTTGTCTACATCCGTTGTTCAGCCCTTCCACCTCTGAGATGGATATTAACGCGATTTGTAAGTTAAGGATGAGAACAGTCGTCTCAGTTAATAACACCTTGTACACTTAGGTTGAGGGAACAATGCTTCACACTATAGATGGAAAGGCTACAAGTATGGACATTAGTATAGCTAGTCTTTTATCTCAGAAGCTACAAGCTCAACTAAAATGTGAATTGCATTATCATTCTAGATAAGTGAGTTGATACCTTTTATCTCAAAGAGATATACCATTTAACTTCCCAAGAGAGCTTTTACAAATGAACTCATTTTTCACCCTGCTTTGGTTTCACATCAGAGTCAAAGCTCAGTTTCTCCGTGGCCATTTTGTAGAAATTTCACCAGTGTCACATTCTTGATGTAGCTGTCAACTCCTGGAGTCTATCTTAGGCATGCTGAGATCATCCTAACTACGCTTTAGGAATGCTGTAATGGGAATGATGGAATTCAACTGAAACCTCAGTTTTTCCTTACTGGAAATAGAAACTTCTTAATAAAAGTATATCTTTAACTGCTTGGAGCCAGAAGAGGCAAATGAAAGTTAAAGAGATTCTTTTAAATATTTTTATGATGAGAACAGGAGAAATGCAAAACATCTAAACCTTTGAGTTGATTAAAGCACTTTCATTTCTTTTTCAACTTCTGGTTTCAGTTTTACTTTTTGAGCACAGTTCTTAGTCTGCTTTTCATGAGTTCTAATGGGACACTGCTGTGGGCATTGCTTTCTTCAAATCACTTACATCCAATAGCAAAAGAGAATCAAGAATATCTTTGTCTGGCACAGCCTGGTGGAATAGCAGTTTGGTCAGCCACCTCTGGAGCAGGACCTGGCATCCTTATCCAAGGGGAACATTCAAGATGTACAACTAAAATAAAAATAAATGCTTTGCTTCTTTCAACTATCTCTTCCTGTCTGCCTGCCTGCTCATCTTCACTCCTCCCTGCACCTTTCCTTAAAAAAAAAAAAAAAAAATGCTGGTCTCCTAAAATCCACAAAACACACACGCCCACTCATGCGCACACGCACACATGCATGCACATACACATGAAAATCAACTTTGTAAATACTTTCTTTGGAACAAATTTTGTTCTCAGTGTAGAAAATTGCTATGTACAGAGTAAATTCTTTTGCATATACCATTCAGAAACCCAAGTTCGTGTCTAATAGACATGCAGTTAGAGAGTGGACATTATGAACAAGAACTGCAAGGTTAGCAGGTGAAGGAGAATGGAAATGAGTTTGAAGCACTGTCATCTCTGGTCACAAGGACAGGTGTTACCCCTGCCAGCAGGTGTGCAGCTCCTTGCTACACTTCTCTGTCTAGCACACTTCTAGAACTCTGATCTGCCCCAAGCCTCTCATGTTGCAGCCAAGAAAGCCGAGCTCCAGACCCTGAACTCTTCTCCCAGTCCATGGCCCTGGGTGTCTGTCTCCTGGTTCACGGCCCTGCAACTCTGGGTGCCTCTCTTTCTGTCCACGGCCCTGGGTGCCTCTCTTCCAGTCCGCAGCCCTGATCCACTTGGTGATCCAGTAGTTTTGTCAAAGGGCATCCATTCCATCCTCCCTACAGTTGACCACTACTTTGAGACCCTGTCCCTAATCTAAACATAAAAACATTCCTGTTCATTACATTTGATTCAGATGGAGCCTAAAAATCAATTGACAGGCAGGTAAGGAATTAGACATTTTGTTAGGCTTTTGGGGCAGCCTAATGAAAGCTCAATAATTTATTTCTATAACCGAAGACAGTTGAACAGTCTTCAAATATCTCACCATTCTTTTTGTTCTCCATATAATAAAACCAAACTTTCACATTTGAATGAGATCAGACTGTTGTCTCACATGAACAGAAATATTCCAGATTTGTCCATACAACTGAACTGAATGAAAATTTATGTCATGATTTTAAGGAGGAGAGAGTGAAGTTAACATCTTCCTTCCCTTCTCTGATCACCTTTAACCTCTGTTAGTCAAGTTGCACTCCAGGAGAAAGCCAAGAAGAGGTGAGGGGCTGGAGCCAAGGGAGAGGGTGTGCCCAGGACATTCCCAGGCTTTCAGGGGGTAGAATGCAGTTCTGACTGCCACCCTTCTGCCCTCTCCCTTACTCTCTTCTCACCAGCGCCCCTGCCGACACCACCACCACCAGTCTGGGTGTGCTTAGGACCCCCTGCAGGCTCCATACTGGGTGAGCAGCAGTCAGACCATCTCCCCTTGTGTTTTGTGCACAGAGTGCTTTTTACAGTCTTCAACACTTTCTAGAGTGTATGCACTGAAATATATGAGGCTGGGAGTTGCAGTAACTTAGCAAAACAAACACCATGCCGGTTTCTTACATAACAGCAGGCAGCAGTAAAGCACTGTGCATTGAAGTCAGGTGAGGCTCATGCCTCCAACAGGAATTAGCTTCTCCTTTTGTGGAGGGATAAATGTTCTGGTTTGGGGGGTGAGAGGGCTGTGTTTGTGTGTGTGTGTGTGTGTGTGTGTGTGTGTGTGTGTGTTTCTGTCTTCCTGTTGTGTATATTTTTGTTATTGGCTCACTTTAATGATTCTTTGAAGCTTTTTTTTTTTTTAAGGAAATTTACAGGCAAATAATGAAGTCAAGTAGATAAGCAGACAGAAAGAGAGAGGAAGAAGAGGCATTTTTATTCAGTTGTTCACAGTGGTTGCTTCCCCTCCCCCACCCTTAGTCCTGAGAGGACCCACATCCTTCGGATGTACATGGACTGTGCTCCTTCAGAGGCAACTGGCTAAACTGCTCTTCTGTCAGGACACACCTGAAGTGAATTTTAAAATGTGAATGGCAGGACTTCCTTTAACTTTCGGGAACTTTAGAGGTATCCTTATGTGTCCCTAGACTAGAAAGTGTTTTTTTAAATAGCTTTATTGTTTTGGGGGTGGCAGTGGATTTGGGGAGAGTCCAAGGACATAGGTCTCTGACTGTTACAGGGTCTAAACTGGTAAAGTGATTAGAAGTTCAGAACCCTGTAGCCATTTGAGACACTAGCATCCTGCCATCCCAGGACATCCTGCGGAATGAACTTTGTTGTAGCTTACCTTCTTGCCAGTTCTCCTCTGCTGTTACCAAAAACCAGCAGCAGACTTCTAGGACCTGGATGTTTCTCTTCCCCACTTGGGAGGCTCAATCCTCTAAAATGTATCTTTTTCTGAATTCAGTAGCTGTTAGAAACAAAGTGTTGCATGCTCCCAGCTCTTAAATCACAATGACAAAGTTTTCCCTTAGAAAATGCTGGAAGCTGAGGTTCTCTTCCCACATTACCACTGGGAAAAGCAGCAGGAATAAATTCAACTGGAGAAGAAAAAAACTGTTTCAAAGTGAATTCCACTTTTTTTAAAAAAAAGTTCATTGACCAAGACATATTTCAAAATCTTTTCTTTAATACCCAGTATGAAACTTTGATTGAGGTTTTCAGGAAATTACAGGGATAAAACAACTCACCAAGACTGTGGCTTCCAGGTTTCCCAAAGCCTTGAAACCCCCTGGGACTAATTACTGTTTACACTACAGACCTTTGTTCTTTTTCTTCTGTAACAGTTTCCATCTTAAGAAGGGTCGTCCCATTCAGCCCAGGAGCATGTGTCTGAGTGGCTGAATGGAATTACTACCCCTGGAAACTATGCTGCAACAGGGGCTGATAAAGCAGCTGCGAAGCAAACCTTGGCTGTTTTTTCCATCCTCCCCTAGCAGAGTTAATTAGCATAGGGAAAATGACTAAGGTGTTGACGTCACCTCTTTCCAGTAGAAACTTACACTCTGTCCCTGTCTGCCGGCAAGCATGCAGAACTTGACTCAGGAATTTGCTGTCCAAACAGGACGCCCTGGAAGCTGTGCCTTTCCTCCAGAGGGTTGGACCACATTGCTTTATAAGGGCTGGCCCAGGAAACAACCTACAGCCTCTTAGAAAGGAACCTCACAGGACCTCACCGGGTCTTGACTGCGTGGGTCTCCAGTGCTTTCACTGACAGAAAGCAAGATGCACTTTAGAAACTTTAACTACAGCTTTAGCTCCCTGATTGCCTGCGTAGCAAACAATGATATCTTCAGTGAAAGTGAAACCAGGGTAAGCCTAATACAATGCGATTTTTAGTGGTTTCAAAGCATTATGTTAATTGGGGCTATTAACTGAAATATTTAGGAGTATGTGATTCTTTTGTCAGTTGGGGGGGTTTGAAATAAATCCAAACTGCTTTGAGCCTCAGAAATAAAAAGTTGTCATCTAAGGAATTAACTGAAGGATTTTTTTTAAGCTGTTACTTGAAAACCTTCAGGTACTTTATCCTGCTTAGTGAGGTTGAATTCTGATATGGTGTGTTTTTCATTCGGTATGTATAGGTTGTAAGTAAGCTTTCTGGAGGGAGTCCTTTTCTGACAGTGAATAGAACGTTTTACCATGATGCTAAAGTTTAGAATAATTTGATTTGTGTCTTGGAAAAAAATACTGTAAGGACATTTATATGTTTGTGGTAGTTATAAGGGCAGTCCTCAAGTTTCTAGATTTCTCTAGCTAGAGAAAATGCAACTCTAGCAAATACTAAAACTGGATAAATAACAAGTGTGGGATAAGTGTGCCTTCTGGAAAGTAGCTCTCACTGGTGGCAATTGATATAATTAGTAATTTAATTACTATGCTTTTCTTTTGATTATGATATAAAATTTCCATCAGTAAGCTATCTAGCTATCCAAATGATCTTTAAAAATATTATGTATGAATGAATTTTGTATATTCTGTTTGGGGGTGGTATTTATTTTGATATGTTTTATACTCAAAGCAAAATTGAGATATGTAAAGTTTTCCCTTTTTTTTAATCTAAATTGAACTCTCTAATTGTGTATGATGCTTGTGAGCCAGCCTATAGTATTGGAACTAGGTATTAGAAAATATCTTACTAAAAGTACTACAAACTCTTTGTATTTAATATTTGCCTTATGTGAATAAAGTCATTTATTTAATCAAGTGGAGATGCCATTTAACAATTGCAATAATGACATCAGTTATTGGGACAAGTAAGGTTATTTCATAAGATATGCAAGTAATGTGAATTTAACAGATACTGTACATTCTCTAGAATACAAGACCTGACTTAAAATCTAAAAATATTTATCAAAATTATCTCCCCTAAATTCTGAATCATGACTTCAAAATGAAAGGGTTAGTCACAATGCCTATTGATAAGATCATGTGAAATTCCAGGTTTTTAGTGAAATTCCAGGTTTTTAAAGACACCCTGTGCCAGGCACTTGCCCATGCTCCGAGAGGTAGAGAAATGGAGTCCTAGGCAGCCAGATGAAAGTCAATGGAAAGTCACAGAAATTTCCATAAACTAAAGACAAGTTAGGGAGTTTGAAGAGAGAACGCTTGTGAGTTGTTCCCACTCCTTAACACTCTGCTGGTGCAGGGCCTGTCATTGGCCTGAGTCAGCACCTACCCAGGGGCCATTGCCTCCCTGGTTTCTAGCAATGAATATTCTTGAAGAGTCCCAGGTCTCAGAGGAACTCTCTCTCCCTGGTTCCAGAGAGATCTAGACCCGCCTCTCCGCAGCAACTGCCTGTAAATGTCATGCCCTCATACTCAGACACACCTGCCTGCCACCAAGTTCTCACAATCTGTACTCAGTGTTTCATCTGGAAAAGGACCCAGAAAACATGGCAACTAAAATCCATGTACAGTTCCTCAAAGTTTCCACTGTCCATCAGCACCCTCTCTGGATGGAATCCTGAGGATGGCAGTGGCCTCCCAGCTGTCCCCAAAGACACCTCCACCCCAGGACCCAGTAGTCCAGAGGAGCTCGCCCCAAAGCTTTTACCGGGAGACTGATGAGCTCTTTCCTGAATCTAAGCTATTAATGTAATCACTGAACTCATTTCAATTCCGAGAGCTCATACTTTTTCTTAATTTTCATTAACCCTTAAAAATTAAGCTAGGTGTGTCTATGCATGCAGATACGGACCCACTGGCAGTACATTAATTTTTTTTAACCAGTATTATTTTAGAAAGTTAAAAAATACTGAGAAAACAATAGTAGGAATTTTTTAAACTACTTCCTTTATTACATTAATAGATTCAAAACTTTATTTGTTTCATTTTATTTTCCAACTTCGTAACTTTTTTTTCAAATTAACTCCAGTAATTTTAAGCCCTAAAGAAGTAAAGATTTGATGTGTACAGCAATTCCCTAAGGTGAGTGGAGGCTGGAATTCATAGACGATGGCAATTGGACCTAAGAACTGTCAGGCCAGCGTGGTAACAAATGATCATAGTTAACCTCCTCGGAAAGTGCTCATTCTACTTTTAAAACAATGCCTCTGTGACTTTAAGAAGCGTTGACATATTAGTAGTTCTGCCGATTAAATACATTTCAGAAATCATATGTTCTTATTTTCTTGTTAAATTGCCTGCATTAGAATTAAAAGAATGAATCTTCTTGGAGGGAAAGGCCAGTTCTCAAGGAAGTTAAGTGATCTTAAAATGATTAATAATTCATTTCCTCCTTAAGAGATGTAATGATGTTGTCTGGTCAGGGGTCATGTGCAGGTACATTTTAACTCCTTTTATTTTCAATTGTTATCTTTCAGGCCAAATTCGAATCTCTCTTTAGGACATATGACAAGGATATTACCTTTCAGTATTTTAAGAGCTTCAAACGAGTCCGAATAAACTTCAGCAACCCCTTATCTGCAGCAGATGCCAGACTCCAGCTACATAAGACTGAATTTCTTGGAAAGGAAATGAAATTATATTTTGCTCAGGTGAGTCAAATTCACTGGTATGCATGCTTCTCCCCCCAACCCTTTTTTAAAAAGTAGCTTTTACATTGGTTATGACATAGATTTAAAACTCCAAATATTCATATGGAGAAAGGCAAAATTTCACATGTTCAGTGTTTCTCCTCTTGTAAGAAAACATCAGGGAATATTTGACAGCAACCTCAAAAATGGCCCTGACTTTCTTAGGTTGAGTAATAATGAGAAAAGGATGTCTTTCCTGACTCAGGAAGGTTGTCAAGTAGTGTTCTAGGCATGAGTATTCTCCAACTCAAAGATTTGTGCAGCAGGCCTTCAAGAATTGGCTCAAGGGTTAGGGCTAATGACTCAGCTGACTAAAGAGCCCTTAGTCCACAGCCAATCATTGCATCAGTTTAGGGATTCCAGGCCCGACTTGAAAGGAAGAAATGGGTTAACAAGCCAGATAGTAAACTCAAAGAGATCCTCCAAGAGATACAGGCTCCAGCCCAGGACACTCAGGGGCAGAGGTGCTGTGACTGGGTTTACTTTCTCACCAGCTCACCACCCTTCCAGCTCTTCCCAGGGAACTTCAGTGACAGGTGACCCACCTTCAAGGCATCTGATAAATCACCATCTGACTATGTAATAAGTTTCTAATAGGTTTGGGGTGGAGGGGCTTCTTTGATGCTCCATCAGCGATCTGCATTCCCCTATACCAGAGGGGAGCAGACCCCGTAAAGAGGTTTCATTCAGTCAAGTCCGAGGGGAAACTTGCTGGCCCTTCCAGTGTCTATCAGAGCTGAGGTGCACTGCCCCCTGGTGGTGTGGTGAGGCGCGAGCTTGGGCCTCCCATCCCTGTGACTAGTCCATTCCTTTCTGTCTGTGACCGCGTTCTTTCTAAATAGTTTCTTTGTCCTTCTGCCACTCTTTCTAATTATAGAATAATGAGTGTTCATTGTGAAAATTAAGACACGGTGAGGAATAGTCCAGTTAACCCTTGAACAACATGGATTTGAACGGCAAAGGTCACTAATATCTGGACGGTTTCAAGGACACAGGTGGCCCTCCATAGCCTGAAGTTGCCTGTCCATAGAGGCAATAGCACAAATGTAGGCTGACTGAATCTGGACAAGAGCCCTCTGATGTAGGGAAGGGGGTATGCAGGGGGTGTGGCTGTAAGGGAGTTGAGCGTCCAAGGATTTTGCTAGTCTGGGGTTGGGGGGGTGGGGCGTTCCTGAACTCCCTATCAGAGTTAAGTTTTGGGGTATTCAAAAGTCATGCTTGGAGTTTCCACTGTAGGACACCTGAGTTGTCTAAAGTAGGGTTTTCTTTTTTCCTTTCTCACTTGTGGCCTCTGATTGGAGCCCCACAATGAGTAGGAAGCTACCCAAGTGTAGAACCAGAGAGCCGGGGAGCAGGAGTTCTGGGTCAGCCCTGTGCCTGTGAATTCATGTCCTGGGAGGGACTTCTCACCATGTCTGCACCACAAGCAGAGCTCAGACCCCTCCATCTCCCCATGTAGGCCATCTCAGGAGTCATCGTTGAACCCTCTGTCCCGGCATGTATTCATTCACAGCTATCTTCCTGGGGCTGTCACCACGTTAATAAAGCTGCATAGCTACAGCGTTCCCTCAAGATACATCCTTCTCTGTTTATTTCTCTTCTCAGACTTTACACATAGGAAGTTCGCACCTGGCGCCCCCTAATCCAGACAAGCAGTTTCTGATCTCTCCACCTGCCTCTCCGCCGGTTGGTTGGAAACAAGTGGAAGACGCCACTCCTGTCATAAATTACGATCTTTTATATGCTATCTCTAAGTTGGGGCCAGGTAAGCAAGCATGCTCAGATGGGGCAGGGATGTGGAGAGATGATCGTGTACATGGGGACAGCCATTAGCCAGTGCCCTTCCAGCTCTCGGGAGGCGTGGGCAGTGCAAGCTGTATGATGTGTCCCATGTGCATTTCTCGATAACAGTGTGCCCATTCACACACCTTCCCTAGGAAGACACACAGGCTGAGGGTGTGACTGAGTGCTGTGCCCCTCCCCACGGGCATCATGTGTACCAGTCTTCACCCCACCCTGTGTCCCCTCGCTCTTATGACAGTGAGTTATGGGACTCTTGAAAGGGAGTCCTCTTTTAGAAATTTCATTTTTAGCCAAAGTAATTCTGTCCATTGATTTGATTCTCATCTGTTACCTTGAACATAGGAGGGGACGAGAACTCAACTCATAAGGAAGAGCCCCAGCCAGGAATATCCCCCTTGGACCCCACAGGGTCGCTTCCCTACTGAGCTTTCCAGAGAAAGAAGAGGTTCCAGTCTTGAGGAGGGTTGGCATTCCAGGAACATGTACTGCCCCAGACTCCTCATCCATTAACTGCCTATTACCTGGTGGAGCTGTGATCAAAGATGAGGTCACCATGTAAAAAGCTCTTTGAGCAAGGTCATAGACAGTGTTCAGCACCCATTTTTTGGAAACAGTCAAATGTTGGTGGTCCCTGTCCTGGCTGATAGGATTGGGTAAGTAGGGAATGAGGGGTGCCTTGGAGTGAGGAGGTTTGAGCCCTATCTGTGGAACAAATGGAATGAGTGCAAGGCCCACTGGCACCACCTGTCTGCTTGACCAGCAATCCAATGTCCTGTGGGTTAAGGGTTTTGTTTTCTGGGACCATCAGCAGTCATATGGAAAAGATTACATTCGTTGCCCCAACGGAAATTCCCTCTGTGGTAAAAACAAGAATCACATTACTTACAGCTCATGATGGCGTGAAGGTCAAGATGGGAATGGCTAGTTTGAGAAACTCAGCTCCTGGCCAAGGTCATCAGTGAAGCTAAGGGTTGGAGTCAGGCAGGGATGGCAGACGCTCTACCTGGGGAGAGCTGTACAACTGCCCCAGAGGCAGAATGTCAGAACCAACCTCTTGCCTGAGGAAGGTTTATTTGAGAAGCATTTATAGAAAGAAAGAGAAAAAGACATGATAAAATCAATTTGTCCTTAGTTTACTTAATGGGAGGGCAAATAATATTTGAGCTATTGAGAATCCAAAATGTTGCAGATAAGGCCCCACACCAATTTTTTACATGGTGCCTGGATGGAAGATAGATGAGATTTGTGATGTGTAAAGATCCCTTGACCCGGGATCTCTCTGGCCCCTACCCCTGAACTCCCCCTCAGAGAGCAGAGGCCGTTTTGTCTTGGCAAAGATGGTTGCCGGCAGCACTTCAGCTCACCCACGCCACAGAGAGGAGGCAGCAGCCCCCTTTGTGTGGAAAGGTGGCCCCCTTCAGTGAATGTCCAAACAGGGTGAGGCAGGTCACCCCTCTGAGGAGGAGACCCCCTCAAACAGCATTGCCCTCCCCCACTCCCTGTGGAATATTGTGAAGCAAAGCCTCTGTCCAGCCTGAGATCGCATTGCTCCCCACTCGCAGCACTGCGCCTGCGCTGTTCCAAAGCCCTGCACCAGGCAGCAGCATGGGAGCAGGGGGCATGCACCCGGCTCTTAGTACGTGTGCCTCCACCATGCTGGGTGAGGTCAGTGCCACCTGAGGGGTGAGGAGCCCACGTGCTACAAGGTAGGGTCCATACCTGAGTGTGGCCACACTGCCTCTCTCAGCTTAAACAATGATGCCTCTTCTGGAACTGGTGGTGCTGTTGGACGCTGCCACCATGCCCAGTCCCTGGAAGCTCGCACCATCCGACTGGCCAGGGCTGGCCTAGACACAAGGATAGGAGCCTCCTAGTTTCATGGGGTTGAGAGTGGTTGTTTGAAAGGGAAGACGTTTTCAGAGTACCTTGTTCGATTAGCCACACATGTCTCTGTATCCACAGACCTCAGGGGGAGCCCCGAGGAGAGGCTCACGAGGTTCTTCCCGGCTTGCCTCTCCAGGCAACATCTTGTCCTGATGGAAGGTCCTTCCACCACTTTGGGCAGTCCTCGGATAGTTAGGAGACCTGGTGGGCATGCTAATGTAATTAAAAATGCATTCCTTTCCTCTCTTGCATATGCCTGGCCTCAGTACTTCACTGAAAGAGTATACATACGCATGTGTGTGTATGTGTGTGTTTTCTTCCATATGTGTGTAATTTTGAGTCACCAAAGAAATACCAGACGAGTGTCTGTATCCCTTTGTCCCTACTGACTTTCTGCAGACAGTCAGCCAAGCAGCCCCCACATGCTTTCCCATCTACAGTTGCATTTTGGCCCCAGTGACTTGTCTGAGTTACCCTGCAATTATTTTCTTTCCCCAGGAGAAAAGTATGAATTGCATGCAGCAACGGATACCACCCCCAGTGTGGTGGTCCACGTGTGTGAGAGCGATCAGGAGAACGAGGAAGAAGATGAGATGGAAAGAATGAAGAGACCCAAACCAAAAATTATCCAGACCAGAAGGCCGGAGTACACACCTATCCACTTAAGCTGAACTGGTGCCGATGAAGTATCATACTCACGGGGAGGAATCTTTTACTGTGGAAGTGTCTGGTCACAACTTTGGAGGTGCCAGCCATGATCGCCGTGGCAGAAATTCCAGTTCTTGTTGCTCAGAAGAGAATCCAGGCTCTGTCTCCTGGTTCTAGTGCTGCACATCAGTCCGCGTCCATGCTCCTGGGAGAGTCCTGGGCCAATCACTGAGTTTGGGGTGATCACACAAGGACATTTGGGAACATCTCGAGAAAACTGATAATGATAGTGTTTTGTACTTGTTCTTTTCTGGTAGGTTCTGTGTTCGTTGAAGGCAGGTTGATCAGTGGGTCTGGGGAGAGCTTTCTGTTTCTGACTTAAGAGCTAGACTCTCTTCTGGTGGGAAAAGGCACCATGTGGACCTGAGGAGTATCTGGTCCAGAAAGGTGGCGAGAACAGCAATGCAGTGTGGAAACTGTAATGTTTCATTTTTCCTTCACGTTCTAATGTTTGTGCATGTATATTACTGACTTTCGAAACTAACTTTGTAGAGTTTACCATTGTTGTTTTACCTCTTTTGGGAAGATAGGAATAGCATTTTAAAAATGTGTTGCCTTTCTAGATTCATAGCCTTCTTTGCGACAGCACTCACACGTGGGATTCTTCCTGGAAAATGTTCACTCAGCATCTTGTTTGGTGCCACATCTAATTCTGCTTTTGCAAGAGAAGTAGAGACTGAAATTCCTGTGTCGGGTATTACCTGTAAAATCCAGAGATTTAGCAGTTTCACTGCCAACTTTTAGTGGGTGAGAAATTTTAGTTTAGGTGTTTGGGGTCAGATATCACTTTATTCCTTTTACATGGTGGTTTATATACATTAATCATAGCCAAAAACTTTTGGGGGAAATATTGGTGAAGATATTTGATTTTTTTATCCCACTAAATCATCAAGGTAAACCTGTAAATAAAGCACATAGCGTATATTCATACCTGTTGTACACTTGGGTGAAATACATGGCTGTGGAAGAATAGTGTAAACTATACTAACCTACCTGTGAATTTTATGTTGTAAAAACACAGTTAAAATATTTGACAGGACTTGAATTCAAAGCATGTCAAGTGGAAGCAGATGTCTGGTGGTGGGAGAGAGATGCAGTGCCTTCCCCATGAATTCCTGACAAGATTGTTATGCTAGGTTAATGTTTGTAATGTTTTTCTAGTTGTAATGTGTGTGTCTGGTAAGTAGGTATTATATCTTGGCCTTACAATACATAACAGAGTCTCGTTTTGAAATACCTAATGTCAAGTAACAGTGCATGCTTTGGAAATTTGGAAGATGGTTTTCTTTAAGAAGTAAATGTGTTTGGTTGTTGATATCAAGAAATCGAATGTTCTCAAAACCCTGTTTACAGTACCTGGTGGGGGGTAGGTGTGGGAGAGACCATTGCATAGCTGTTCAAGTGTTCCTAGTTCAGTGCTTTTAAACTGGAGAGGTTAACCTCAAAATATTTTTTTTAACTGCATTCTATAATAAATCAACACAATAAGCTCTTTACGGAAAAGTTATCTGTTTGTCATTTATTTATAAATCTTTGAGTTCTGTAGTCTCAGGAAGACACATTCCTGTTTGACTTTGCTAGGGCTCACAGCGGGTCAGCCACACTAACAGTACATCACTTAATAAAGAACCAAGTGGATAAAGTTGAAGCTAGAAATCTTTTCCTTTGTATAAGGAGATGGTACCATGATGAAAACCCTCCTCAGCAGTAGCTCAACTAAACAATGTTTTTATTTATTAATTTAGGAAATTTCCTTTCCTGCTAAAAAAGATGTCCATGGAAGACTATGTTTACAAAGGCCAGTTACGATTGGAAAGTATGACTAAAAGACTTTTGTTTGAATCTCAAGTAGCCCTTCCCCTAAAACACTTCTTACAAATGGCAGCGAGCTTCCTGTATTTCCCACAAAGGCTCAAAAACCAATGTTTATATGTGTTGACCTTTAGACTTAATCTTGATAAAGATTAACAAGGATAGAATTGGACTATCAGTGATGAACTGAATGTAGTATATACAAATGTTGATTTATAATGCACACCTTAAACAAGTATAATGTTACAATACAATGTTACTTCATTAAAATTTAGAAGAGAATAATAGGCATTTTCCATGTAAATTTAACGTACCTCTTTTCCCCCATTTATAAGTGGCCTTATTCTGTCATCTGCATATTTTAAAATCATATGTGTGGGAATGGAATCATGTTGGAAAATTCACATTTCAATCATGCTTGTCAAATCTGATCAGATTCATGGATTGACCACTGGTGGGAGGTGGAGCCATTTTATCATCATTTTCAGTGAAATGAGAGCTCACAGATGAACAGAAATGGATTGGGGAAGTGTTGTGCTATTTAATAAGGAAGCCTGCAGTAAAGATAAAATACACTATCAGTTCAAACTTCCAACTGGTCTCCTTACACAACTGGGAAAATACAAGGGGGTTCCCCATGCCAGTGAAGCTAATAGAAACCACAAGTCAATGAAGATCTTCACTGATGACGGACGGTGTCAGAGAAGTAGGCCTATGGTCTCAGCCAAAATGCTAAAAAGCAGAAATATATGCAGTTGCTGGTTATCAGGCTGGTACTGATATGAGCATGCCTGGAACTCACATTTCTTTGGCTCTGTTTGTGAGGGCTTAGTAAAGTGCAAGTGTGCCAGAATTGCTCCCGGGCAAAGGGCTGAAGAGGAGGAGGACACCGCAGGAAATTGAGAAAATCTGAGAGTGAGATGATAGAAAGCTGGGGTCAGGGGGCCAACAGTCTCTCAGACTGGAGATCCCAGAATATCCTGCCCTCCACCTATTGAGTTCATACACAGCATTGCTTCAAGCAGTTTATGCAAGCAAGTTTACAGTTACATTGGATTGCTTATGCAGCCTTTTGCTTTCTAACTACATAACTCTATCTCTCTTATTTTGGCAGTGAACAGTTATAAGAACACTCCCTAGTCCTTTCCCATGGTGACCCAGGCCTGGTGCTCTGGGCCTGGTGTCCTTGATGTTCTGCCAACTCCCACTTTGACCTTGCTCTACTCTTTGCCCCCAACACAAGTGGTAGCCAAAGCAGGCAGAATCATGCAGAACACATCCTTTCTCATTGAATGTGTTCCTTAAAAAGATTTTAATGGAATATATTTCTGATTGAGGATAAATAGCTTAGGATCATTCATGACTAGGAAATTGGTCCCTCAGAATATATACCAACTCAAAGTGAAGGTTGGGAAGCACTGAGAGCAGAACATTGTATGTAGCTGTTAATGCTCAGGAAAGAGACGTTAGTTTGCAGTCAGCAAGCATTTAGGATTTACGTTTCTAGAATGTCGTGTGAACTAGTGCGCACAGGAGATGTGTTTCCAGAGAGCTTTAACCCTAGATAAAGTGTACAGAACTCCCTTCACAGTAAATAGGATTTATATATTAAATTGCAAAGGATTAGTTGCACATGTTATGACCAAAAATGAATTGGCAGCTCGAGTATGCTACACTATAGTGTTTGTATTTGTCCAATGAAACAACACAAATAATTCACCTAGAAATTATTGGGGAAGAAGTTAGCATACAAAGTACATTTTTTCTTCACCAATTCTCTGGGCTTTTGATTTTAATATAGGATTTTTAGGGATTTTTTTTTTTCAAATCTGTTAGCACTGTTGGCAATGTTCACATCTGAAATTCTCACTCCTATGACACACTAAAGTGACATGGCAGGCAGGTAAATGTATTTTATTCTCACATACCTCATTTTCTTGAGTGGTTCCTCCCTGCTGTTCATGAAAGTTCCCTTTAATGCTGGCTATGTTTATGAAAGACAGTGGAAATGTTTTGTAAATGATTGAGACATGATACCCTTACAGTCAACACTTATTTCTCTTTCATAATTCTGATTAGGGGTTGTGTGACCTTTATACACAGTGAATAAGAGCCAAAAGATTGCTATACCCTTGCTCACAGCTTCGTCTTTGAAAGGTATCAGGGACCCCTCCTGGCTGATGTCCACACTTCGGTCCTGCAGAAATTTCAGTGTTTCTAATTCATCATGTTCTCTTTCCCTACCTACCATTATGAATGCTTGTCTGCCTAGAACATTATTCCGCCAAGCCAGCCCAATCCAGACTAACTTCACCCACATTTTTCCTTCTCTCCTCATCCCCACTTTTTAAATTTTGCTGTCTTAATGTTTTTAAGTGGTGTTTCTTTACACTCTATAGAGCTTCCTTTAGTATTTTTTATAGAGCTGGTTTTATGGTGATTAATTCCTTTAACTTTTGCTTAATTGAAAAGCTTTTTATTATTCCTTCAGTTCTAAGTAAAAATCTCCCAGGATGTAGTATACTAGGTTGAAAATCCTTTCCTTTCAGCACTTTGAATATATCATGCTATTCCTTTTGTCCTGCAGAGTTTCTGCTGAGAAATTTGCTGATAATCTTATGGGGATGCCATTGTTCTCTAGCTGCTTTTAGGATTCTTTCTTGTATCTTGTATATTTGACGTTTTGATGACAATAGGTCTTTGTTAGGTCTGCTCGAAGTCTCAGCTATTATTTGTTCAAATACAGTTTATACCCCCTTTTCTCTCTTCTTCTGAGACCCCTATGCAAATGTTGTTCCTTTTGATGTTATCCAACAGATCTCAAATGCTGTCTTCATTTCTTTTCATTCTTTTTTCTCTTTGCTTATTTGTTTGAGTGCATTCCTCTGCCCTATCTTCTAGTTTGCTAATTCTATTGAAGGCTTCAGACATACTACTCTTGATTCCCTCTATTGAGTTCTTTAGTTCAGATATTGTATTCTTCATGTCTTTGATAGCTTTCATTTCTTCTCCCTCTTTTTTGTTGTTTTCTTTTTCTTCCTCTATTGTTTTCTTGATTTCCATGAGTATGTTTATCACTGATGTCCTAAATTCATCCTCAGGTTGTTTGTATGCATCTGTTACATTCAGATTTTCCCCTAGGGTTTTAATTGAATCTATATATTTAACTGTGTCTCCACTCTGCTTGGTGTTCTCTTTGTTTCTGTGGGTTAGATTTCCCTGTAGTGATGGCCTTATGTACGGTATATGGCTTGCACTAAATAAACTTGGATCTTGGTTTGAACGCTGGGAATTCTTGGCTTTTGTGGTGTTACCACTGGTTGATTTGTTGGAGTTCTTAGGTGGACCCTGCATTGGGGCCTGATAGATCAACCTATGGAGTTGGAGTTTGTGTGGGGAATGCAGAACCTCCCCCGCACCCCCCACCTTCCCACCCCGGCATCACAGGTCTGAATGGTAAGGACCACCTTGTCCTTGCCACAGAATTGGCAATCAGGCTGCAGTTCTACCTTCACCCACAGGGTGACGCTAGTAGGGAGCATTGAAGATTACTCCCTTCTGGGAGACTCTTCTTCCTTTAAACTGGGGGTGGATTTCTGCTGGTCCAGTCCTGTGGTTCCCTCTCAATACGGTGGGAGGGGTGAGGGTGGGGATTCCCCTATCTGCCTTCTGGTTATGGCAGTGCCCTGTGTTTCTCTTAGGGTTTCTCACTCAGTTCCACCATAGTTCTGGTCCTTCCTTGTGTCAAGACCCTCTTCTCTAGATCTGTGTCCCAGTCCTACTGGGTAAATTCTCCCTTCTATCAGAACAACTCTCTGGTTTTTCCCACAGCTCCACCCCGCCTGCTGCAGCCCGAATTCTGCATCCACAGTGCAGCTCTCAACCCTGATGTTTTCACCTACCCTTTGTAGTGGTGATTGCTGCTGCTGTCTCTGGAGCCTCTGGACCTGCTGCTTTTCCTCAACATTCCTAGTTGCTCTGTGGGGAGAATGTGAGCTAGACTCCTGCCAGGTCACCATCTTGATTCTTTCTGAGACTAACTCCACAGCCATATGCACCGCATGAGAGTGATCCTATGTCTGTCCTACTCACCGCTGTCTGAATCTCTAAAAACTACCACTGTGCCCAGCCTGCAGAACTCAAGAAATATTGAAATAATCAGTCGATTCATTGATATTTGTCCTGCTTTAAAGATCTCCATTAATGTTTCTTTACCCTGTGAATCATTCCAGCTGCTCCTACTCAGTCTCTCATTGTGTCTGTGTTTGAATATTTATTGCATCTTAGCATAATTGTTAAATTGTTTGTCTTTCCTGTTAAAACACAGGTCAGGTGGAAGTAGGATTCCTGGTAGTTTGTGAGTCATGTTAAAAATTCAACAAAAGTTGGATGGGTGGATGGAAAACTTAATCTTGGACAACAGACAAAAGTTTAGGGAAGGTCTTAATTCTCATATCTGTAATACCATTTTTGAGTGCATAATGCTTTAATCACATTCTTTAAACAGTATTGTACAACAAGGCAGGCATCTCAAATTAAGACAGCATTCTAAGCTTTTCTAGAAGACCTGATATGTTCATGACAATTAGTTAACTTTTAATATCAACTGGGATGGTATCAATTTCCTTAAAGTTTAATTTATGACTAATTTTATATATTCAGAAACAACGCATTGCTACTTCAAGAATGACATACATCCAGATTTTATCAGTGGTAAATAAAATTCACTTTAGCGGATCTTTAATGTCACCTGAACTCTCATGAGACCTGGGCAGCAATGACACTGGACCTGTAAAATATATTTGCAGTGATATATTTGAGATGAATGAACATTGTAAAAAGAAGCAAACAAATAAATCTCACTGTTTCTGTAAGGTCATTTTTATTTCTGAAGTTTCCAAAATATTCTTCTCAGTGTAAAAGCAAAATATTTGCTTTGCAGAGATACTAGTAAGTGGGTGTGTCTTTTTTTAAATCTTCATTTTTGAGTAATCAACAATGGAAGGATATCTCATAGATTAGATTGAATATGGCATGGTATTCCTTTTATTTATAGCCAGGTTGCATTTTATGAATACATCTATGTGAAATGTCGCTGTGGATATAATGGAGTAAATGTTGGTAGCCTTCACCCCGCTACTTGGCTTTCCGGACGCCTCCTTTACTGGTAATGGGAACTGAGAGAGCCCAGGACCACTTGCATTTGGGAAAAAAAAGGAAGTCTTATGGGAGACAGTAAAAGTATATAGTGAGAGGAGAGAGAGCAGATCCAGCCCAGGACAGGTTTGGTCCAAATTTCCAGAAGCTTCTAGTTGAGGCTGATAAAAGACTTCAGGCAAATACAGAGTCCAGGGATAGACAAAAAAGCAGATGAAAAAACTTAAAAGCCATACTCAGGGCACACCTGTGGCTTAGACCCCGAGCTGGCCGGGCAGCTGGGGCGTAGACCACGTAAAGCCCAAAGACCAGAGTTTGTGGCTCAGGGCCGGGATTGGGGGAGAACAACCAAAATGGATAAATAAATTTTTTTTAAATGCCTTTTTCCTTCTCTCCCTCCTTTCCTTCCTGCCTGCCTCTTTACACACACACACACACACACACACACACCTGTGACTTGTTTTCCTGAGCACCCGTTTCCTCTCTGCTGTGTCCTGAACCCTAACAGCGCAGCACTCGGACCCTGAGCTACCCGCCCTTGAGTCAGTGAAGTAGTTTTCCTGCTGAAATTCATTTCCAAAGTGATTTTTCTTCTGGTTGGAGTCACCCTGCTCCAGATTCTTGAGGACATATTTAAGTCTCAAGGCACCTGGGCTTCACCAGACCCTCCTGCTCTCTGAGGGACTCCCCATTTCTTACCTGGCAAGCGCAGGGTAGAGGATGACTCTTCCTTTGTGCGGATTCAGTGCCAAGTGTGACGCCTCCTCCGAGGTCCCCCAGGCCCGGCTTGGCTGGTGGGAGAGGATGGCTCCCCAGCTGCGGCTCGTCTTCTCCGCCTGGTGGTACAGCCTGAGCTGGGAACAGTGGCCGCCACAGCAAACGAAGGCCCAGGCCTCCCCGTGGTGTGGGAGGGCAGAGTCGCAAGGGTCCCGTGTTCATGGAAACCCCCAGTTCACCTTCACCAAACTGCCTGCCAGTTTCCAAAGGCAGGATCCTGAGCTAGATGTCATTTCATTCTGTGTACGTCAGGTTTCCGTCACTTGCATTCATCTGACAAAATGTGCTGATATCCAAACTCTTTTGTCTTAATTTCCATGTTGGACCCTTCAACCTGTCTCTCCTCCAGTGTTCTTTATTACCCTCATTCAGCTCAGCCAAGAGACCCTGGGGTCATCCCTGACTGTCTCATTGTTCTCAATACTCACCGCCAATCTGTTAATGAATGTTCTCACCTCTGCCTTCAAATACATGCAGACCCCTCCCCACCCCTCATCCTTCAGATCTCTGCACACAGCCACCGGGGTCTCCACCCTATGCTCTCAGCTCTTCACATGCTCCACAGCAGCCAGAAGGGCTTCTTTCACTAGGCCCCCAGCCCCCATGACTTCCCATGAGTAATGGCTGAATGATGGATCCCAAAGAGAATCAGGGCCTAACTCCTGAGTCCCATGGATGTGACCTCATAGGATGACAGATGTGTTTAACATAAAGACCTTGAGATGAGAATGTCCTGGACTATATAGGTGGACCTAAATGTAACCACAAGTGTCCTTGTAAGAAGGCAGCAGAGAGAGGTTTGATGAGAGAAAAGAGATGCTGCACAGCTGGCCCTGAAGATGAGGAAGGAGCATGACCAAGGGACATAGGGAGCCTGACTCTTGAACCAGAGGAAGCAAGAGGGCTCTCCCTGGAGTGAGTGGGGAGCCGGGATCTGTCTCCCCGACTCCAGCTCTGAGCAACTGACTTCAAATTCTGACCTCTGAGACTGAAAGAGAATAATTGTTTGCTATATTCAGTCGCCAAGTGTGTGATAACTTTTTATAGCAACAGGATGAAATTAGTCTGCTCTGACTTAAAGTGGAATTTAAAGCCCCTCCCCACCCCAAGGCTCCTCCCTCCCGGCCTTTGCTGTCATCTCCCAGCTGGTCTCCTCCACCCTCCCTGGTGCAGCTGTGCATCTGCATCAAGGCGCCGAACACACCCTGTACTCAAGTCTGCAAAAGAAAGTCCATCTGGGCAGTTTCCAGAGCAATACTGAAAGAAGCATGATGGCAATTTTCAGGACTTTCCCTTGGGGCCCGAATACTAGAAGCTACTGGAGTCTTCTCAGGAAGGACAGTACACCACAGGCTGATGTCAGACACCTGGGCATGAGATGACCTCTGGTGCTCCTGCCTGGTCACCCCACGTGGGCATGACAGTGTGTGGACTACTGAGCCAGGGATGGAAATCGCAAACAACCAAAATTTCAGAGTACTTTCTGGAAATAAATCTTCCTCCCCAGGGAGTCAGGTGTTTGAACCGTGACTGGGACACACTGCTGGAATGCTCCCAGGATGCTGGTTCTCAGGAGGCAGAAGCAGTGACCAACAGATGGCTTTAAGGACTCGGGCTTTGGGGGCATTTCCCCTCTAAATGTCCAGACTAGGGTGACCACAGCAGAGCACCCTTGTCCTCTGAAGTGAGGACTTGAGGACCTGCACATGGCCATTTAGATTCATGGCAATGGGCTGTCACCTAGACTCAGGTCATGTGGCAAAGGTCCCTTGAGAGACATGCTCCACTCACAGCTTCTTCTAAGTGCAGAAGCTGGTGGACATGAGCATGAGGAGAAAGGGAATGAGGAGAGAGTGGTGCAGAAGGAATGATGATCATGGTACCTGGCAGGGCCCTGTGTGCAGGGGCAGTGCTTGCCTAGCCTGTCTCAGCTCAAGTTGCTGCCTTGCAGGATTTCAGAGGCCTCACCTCCAGGCCGTATAAGCTGACGGCCATGGCAAGAGGACCCTGGTCCTCCCCAAAGGAACAAGCCCTCAGCCTGTCATGAAGGGCACAGAAAGGTGTGGTGTACCTGGGGTCACTGTGCTCAGCAGGAAGAGACTAGGAAGTTCTGCCAAGTTCTGAGACCACCCTGAGGAGAACCTACAGACGATGATGTGAACAGTAGTGTAGGCTTGAGGGGTCACCAGAGATAAGAAAGGGTAAGAGAAGGGGCTTCCAAGACTTCTGGCTTCTAACCTCACCTCACCCCCACAGTGAAATGAGGGAGGCATGCTCATTGACTGACAGGTGTCTGGCCACGGGAGACCCTGTCCATGCCCTCCACTACCCACCTGGGGCAGGGCCTGGGAAAGAGAAGACCTCAGGCACCTGTGTGACCCTCAGGAACAGGGGGCATGTGGGTAGGTTTGCAGTTCCCCATTTAGGGGTCCAACTCTACAAGATGTCAAGGTCACATAATCTCAAGTCTCATTTTATACCAATTGTCACATTTCCCACTACAGGCAGGAAATGGTTCTGTCAAAAGTTCAGCTCATATGTGTCTGATATCATAGCTACTGCTGTAACCACTCACCGCACAGCCCTTCTAGCCCCACACACTGGGGCTGTGTGTGCAGAGATGGCCCCAGGGAGGCACACCTGCCAGTGGTCTGCCCTGGCAAAGTCTGCACTGACTTGAGTTAGCCGAGACAGCCTGCTGGGGGCGAGACCATGCCTGCCCCAGGCCAACGAGGCCTGGCAGAGTCTGTGGCTGTCCTCTTGGCAGCCAGTGTCATCTAAGGAATCCAACTGCCTCCTGTGGAGAGAGCCCCACAGAGATATCAGGTGGATGAGACTCTCCATGTTGAGAAAGGCCGCAGGGAAGAGCACGAAAACACCAGAAATATGAGCAAAGAAGCCACCCTGGAATGTTCTAGATCCAGCAACCTCATGGAGCAGGGGAATGACCTGTTGATGCCCACCAATCATTATACAGTGTAGTGTGAGAGAAGACAGCCCTGGGTGTTTGAAGTCACTAAATTTTGGGAGCGATTTGCTACTCCAACAGACAAAATTCCAATTTAAATCTTCTCTCAGCTCATTTTGCATCATTAGCAGAGAATAAACACTTCAGACTAGTTCTGTACAGAAGCAACCCACTTTGCTCTATTCATGAGATGAATACTTGGGTAAATATACTTGTATATCAGTAAAAAAGGATGAGGAGAGACCTCCAGCTATATAACTGGATGGATATTTTTAGAAAGCAGTTCAACAACTACTTCCTCACTTTCTACATATTTCTCATGTTTAAAACACATTCCTTCATAATACTTAATTATTCTGAAGCCTTTCAAGAGAGTCTCCTCACAGATGTTCTTTCAGAACTCCCAAAACAAGAGATAAACACTAACCTAGACCTGCAGCGATGAGGTGGCTTCCTTGTGAGCCTCAGAAGAAAGAAGGCGTGGAATTCCACTTGGTGGTATTATACACAGTCTGTTCTAAATGTGGGCCCAAGCCCTTGTTTTCCTCACACTCATGCACCCACCCTCTCAGGAGTTCCAGGTTTGCATATCCGGCAGGGCTTGTCATTCCGTCCAAGTTTCCAAATCTGGGGGAAGGACAGCCCTGTCCACTCAGTAACTCAGGCTATGGCCATGGAAGGCCTGCCTCCTCTGTCTTCTTGCCTTCTACTTCTGTCACCTCTGGTCATTCCCGCTTCTATTTTTTTTTTTTAATTTTATTAGACAATGACAAAAAAGAAAGAAAAGAGAATAATAAATAACCTCCCTCTACCACTTGATACCTTCCCTACACCCTGGAAACCTCAGTTCTCTTGACAAGGTCCAAAGGTTTATCCAAGTTTTATCCTTTCTTTTATGTTGTTTCTTTATATTCCAGATATGGGTGGAATTATCCAATATTTGTCTTTCTTCTTCTGACTCGTTTCACTGAGCAAAATAACCCAGAGTTCTTACTATATTGCTACAAATGGCAAGATTTCACCTTTTTATAGTCAAGTCATATTCCTCTGTGTGCGTGTGTGTGTGTGTGTGTGTGTGTGTGTGTGTATGCGCATGCACGCATGCGTGCCAGGTCTTGCATATCCACTCATCCACCGATGGGCATGTCTTGGCTATTGTACGCAGTGCTGCAAGGAACATAGACGTGTATACATCTTTCCAGGTGATATTTTCATATTCTTAGAGATAAAAACCACTTGAAATCACTTGCTCCCCTTGGTCCAAAAGGACTACACAGGTAAAAGTCAGAGCAAAACTAGCTTGTTCTGTGAGGAAACCCTGCAAAAACGTGCTGGAGGAGGACACAGGAAGGACCTTCTGAGCATCCCTCCTGAGTTCCCTGAAGGAAGAGTCCCTTAAGTTTAACGTAAGTCTCAGCTACTCTGGGCTGGCCTCCCTCGAACCCAGATGTCAAATGGGGTCACTGGGCTGCAACGCCCTGGAGCAGTATAAATGTCATCATTAGTGTGGAGGTTAGGCTCCAGGCCCCTCATCTGAAAATTCACATGAACCGATCTTGCTTTCTCATTTGCACGTACCCCCAACCGGATATGCGTACAAACCTCGCCCACAACTCTGACAGCAGGCAGTCCTCCTAGGAACATATCAGACTGTTCCCGGGTTCAAATACTCACTTAGATGAAGTAATAAGCTCCTTGTTGATCATAAATATTGGAATTTTTAATTTTGGTTATCAGTACCTACAAGTAAGGTTGCTGGAGGGTCTGGAAGGTTTATTTGAATTTTTTGAGGTATCTCCATACTGTTCTAAAGTGGCTCCATTCTCTCCAGACTCCGTCCAGCACTTGTTGTTTCTTGTCCCTTTTCTATATTCAGGACATACCCGCTGACCCTCAACCCCAGAGCCATTTTATTAATTCAGACCCTCATCATTTCTTCCTTATTACAGAGGAAGCCTCCCCATCCATTCTCCACGTGACTGCCAGAGTCTCACATGTGTCTGATCTTGTCACACATCCCCTCATCTTCATGCCAAAGTGCAAACTGAGTTTCCTCTTCTCCTTCCATCGACCCAAGGGATCTTTCTCACCTCCCTGGGAAACTGCAAGCATGCTGGGTAGCTCACTCCTTGGGCAAACACAGTGTCCCAATCTGTGACTTCACCAACGACGACTTTCTCTGACTTTCCAGCTTCTAGACGTGCTCCAGAACCCCTTCTGTTTTTCATTCTTTTAAAGGAAAGGTGCAGGCGAGGAACAAAGGCAAGTAGGCAGGCAGGCAGGAAGAGAGAGGAAGAAGCATTCTATTTCTTTTGTATTTAGTTGTTCTCATTGGTTATTACCCCCAGGTGCAAGATGCCAGTCCGGGTCCCTGGGATGTTCATGGACGGCTTCCCCAGAGGCAGCTGGCCAAAATCTACCAAGGCATGCTCTACAGAGTCCCTTCTTAAGCATCACATCCTTTGGGAAAAGTGAGCTGATACCTGCTGTTTCTACCAGACAGAACTCTGTGTCCTTCCTACAGCTGGCCAGTCCTTCCAGCCTGGTTGCTCAGCACCGGGTAACCCTAGTGCTTGGAACAAAATAGTCGCTCAATAATATTTGTTGGCTGACTCACATACAGTCCAACTCAATTCTCTTTTCTTTGACTCTTTATAGATGCGGGGCCCCCACAACATTGTTGAGCTGCTGTGTGTGGGTGGTAGACCCTAAGGCCAAACTGTGAGCCCCATAAATATTTCACAGGGGTGTTTTCCAATGGAGACAATGTGTTCCAGCATGGAAATTGGGCCTGGCCTTCCCCAGGTGCTTCCAGGTGAGGCGGTTCTCATCTCTGCCCCCCAGCCCACCCTGGCTGCATCTGTTTTGTGATCTGCCTGAGCTATTCAGCCAGGGGAGTCTGCTGAAGTGAGACTCACGGAGATATGAGAAACATTTCAACGACATGATCGGGCTAGATAATCAGCAGCTTCTGGATGGTTGTGCTCTTGTGATCCATAAGACAGAAAAGACATTCCTGCGTTCCTTCCCTTGACCTGCAGTCACATAATTCTGAATGCACAATAGCAGTCAATTCTCAAGGAAATTCCTTCAGGGTCTGAGAGCAAAATAATCCCTAAGTAAGGCATTTGATATCCAAGTGCTTATACAACTCAACTGACATAAAGTATATGTTGAAATCATTTCCAAACAATGTTCTACTTAAAATATTATTGGGGTTCAAAACTTTTTTTTTTCTTTCAGAATCCTGTCTTCTATCACTCCAGCAGCTCCATACAGTGGGGAATTTCCAGCAAGTTGGAGGAAAGACTTTGTGTCCTGGAAGGTAAAATGACCATAGGACACATCCTAAGCCAGTCCCTTTCGGAAACCTGGTTTGATCTCTTTGGAAATAGAATAATTGGCATTTGCTTTATTTTACTTTTTTTTCAGGCAAGGGTGGGGTTTCAACACGTTCCTGGAAACTAGAACTCTAAGAGAAGCAGCACATACATCAGAAGCAGGTCCTCCAATGGCATCATTGTTTTGTTCTAAGACTTTTTCCCAACATGACAGTGGAATGACATCATTGGAGGGCTTGCTTGTGACATCATTGGAAGACAAGCTCAATCTAGCTCCTAGGGATTGTGATGTGGAATAAAAGACATTAATCTGCAACCTTGATGCCAACTGGTGCAGTTCAGATCTCTGAAACCTAGACAAGATCAAGCCCCAGGGCCATTGGTGGGAGAAGCCCTAAGTCTGCATGGTGCCTGCTGCTCCCACCTTGCACACCCCTCGGCCTCTGCCTCTGCCTCTCCTGGTCCACACATCCTAGATCACAAACTATAACACAGGCATCGATTTCTACAGAAGTCAAAAGACCAGAAAAAATAGTTTTTATTTTTACTTTGTTTGCTTTAAATGACTTTGTTGAAATATAATTCATATGCACTCAATTCAGCCATCAAATATGTACAATTCAGTGGTTTGGGTATGCAGTCCGCTCTCACCTGACGAGGAGAAATACATTCAGAGAAATGCATTGCTCGGTGAATTTGCTGCTGTGCAAACATCAGAGTGTAACTGCGTCACCTAGGTGATCTAGCCTGCTCCACACCTATGCTGTAGGATGTAGCATATTGGACCCACTGTCACATATGCAGCCAGGTGTTGACGGAAATGCCATTAAGCGATGCATAACTGTATTCACAGTTATTCACATCACCTCCAAAAGGACCCCAAGTCCTGTAGCCATTGTATCCCTTACCCCCAAACTTCCTTCACCATCCATCACCAACCAGCCCAACCCAAAGCAACTACTATTCTGTTTTCTGTTTCTATAGATTTCCCTATTCTGGACTCCCGTATGACTAGAACCATATGATACGTGAACTGGTTTCTTTCACTCAGCATAGCTTTTATGAGGTTCTTCCACATTGCAACATAGATCAGCCCTTTATTCCTCTTTTATGGCAGAGTAGTATTCTATTGTATCCACACCACTTTTTGTGTATTCATCAATCAGCGATGAGCCTTTGGGTTTTTTCCCATTTTTAGACTATTAATAAATAATACTTCCATGAACATTTGCATGAGAGCTTCTAGGTGGACAAATAGTTCTTATTTCTATTGAATCTATACCTATGAGTAGAATTGTGTGACATATGGCAATCCTTTGTTTAACCATTTAAGGACCCACCAGAGTATTTTTCAAAGCAGCTCAACCATCCTCTAGACCCACCAACTCTGAATGAGGGCTCTGATTCCCTGCCAGCACTTGCTATCTGACTTTTTCATCTTGGTGATCCTAGTGCTAATAAAGGGGTACCTCGCTGTGGTATGTATTTGCATTTCCCTGATAACTAGTGATATTGAGCATCTTTCATGTACTTTATTAACCGTTTGGCTTTGTTTGAAAGGAAGGGTCTCATGTTGCATCTTGTATCTCCCTCTCCCTCTCCCTCCCCGGTCCTTCTCCACCCTGCTGAATCCCACCCACATCAAATGTACACCAAGTCCAAACTCTTCTCCTTCTACTATATATAGTGGCTTTCCCTGAAGATCCATGACAGTCAGCACAAGGGCCCAGGAGCCCAGGGTCTGTCACAGTAAACCTGGCTGTCAAAAGCGGTATTTCTCACACTGACTGCTTATATGAAGGAGCTCGGGAAAGGACCATTCAGGAAGATGATGCCAGCGTTGATTTTTGACAGATGGGGAAGACTCTGCCACGTGGATCAATAAAGGAAAGTTATTTTAATGATTGGCTTAGCAATCATAGATAGACGGGGAGTGTTCCTCTCTTCTGTACACAGTTCCCCAGACACTAACATTCCTCTTACTGAGGTATGAACTTGCAAGTCCACACCCACTGGTTGGTGATAACACCAAGATTAAAGCCCACCTTGGGACCTAGTGATTCCCCCAGACCTTGCAGAGGTTTGGAATTTGTATGGATTTTATTGTTTCTGGAGTGTAGCTAAGCTTTATTTTTATTGGCAATAAATAGATACCATTTGTAGTCTGCACAAGTCATGAATGTTCCAACTGCAGAAAAGATGAACTCACAGTTCAGAGGTTGATTCTTGTGTCTGGGCTTGTCCGTAGCGCTGATCTGGGGCCCATGAACTTAGAGCTTCCTTCTGTCTACCAATGCTACACCCCCAGGCCCTGCTGGTTCGTCACTGTTTCCACATATACTCACCAACCATGCTTTTTGGACCCAGACACCACACCTTATCATCCACTTCCATCCTGCCCCCAGGGTCCTGAAACTACTTTAAGACACTAGAACTATAGAATGATCTCATCCTATTTCTTAGACAATTGAGTGTCTACCTCTAGGACAATAACAAGGGTTGACACATGAGGATGGGAATGTCCTCTCAGACGGTCGGGTCCCCATCACCACTTCCATGTTAGAAACCCTTTTCCTACTCCCAGGAGAGCCAGGAGCAGACGTCTTCACGTTCTACCTGAGGAATTGCTCTCACTTACTTCCTGGAGCAGACTGCTTCTTGTGTTTCAGAAGGTAGGGACCTTTTTTCTGTCAATTTTCCTTTGGGCAATAACTTATTAGAGTAAATAATGGCTTGCTTGGTCATACTCTCTGCTGTGATTTGTATACAAGTAATGACACTGACCCTCCTTCCATGAGATTTGGGATGTGTTTCATGTCACTCTCAGCTATCCATAGTAATGTTACTGTAATGGGATTGGACTCCAGGGAGGTCTTAACAGCTCTCAAACTCAAGCTTTTAAATGGTACATAAACCATACCCAAGAGAGCCATCTCCGAGTGAGCCCCTCAAGGAAACAGTTGGACACTTCATAACCCCTCTCCAACCGGAGGATGCCACATCTCCCTTACGAGGCGATTTGCTGGTGTGATGGGTGAAGCCCTACTGCCTACTGGGAGTCATTCTGCCAAGGCTCAGGGATTCTACACCACAGCTCATCTTTGGCAACTATGGGAAAAACGGTGGTGGAGCTGACAGCTGACCTCGACCTGGGAACCAGGTTCTTGACTCACCGAGAGAAGGAATTCAGGGAGTTGAAAGAAAGTTAGAATATAAGGAGAGATTTATTGGCAAAGCGAGGCAAGTACACATGCAATAAGTGTGTGCAGGTGTGCTCCAAGATAGAGGCATGCACACGAGTCTCTAGACCAGTATTTTTATGGAATTTCTGGGAGCGATTACATCAGACTGATTAATATTCATGAGCCCTATGAGAAGGGTGGGATTTCAATGGTGAAGGCGGGGGAAGTGGGGGTTCTTTCCTTATTAAAGAATACTCTACATTTAAATCTTTATATAGTTTTCCTCAGAAGTGCCATGGCACCCAAAGGGGCAGTCTTGCTAGTATGCTAATTTATTAATGAAATGGAAATAGGGGCATAATAAGATTTGAGGTCACTGGAGGTCAGCTCAAGGCCATTTCAGGCCCCATGTTGATTCTGTTTCCGATGCAGACCAGTTGCCAGGACAGAGTTGTTCACACATTTTTGGTTGAAGCTCATTTTTCAGGGGTTGGTTAATTCTCCCACAGCTGGCTAACTTACCTCATTATCAGCTAAGAGTGCCCGGGGTCACCCACCTGGACCCATACTACCTGTGGCAAGTCCCTACAGACGTTTCCCTAACCTGAGGCAATGTGTGGCTAAACTAGGTCTTGCAGTTCTTTATGACTGGAGACACACCTCAGCAATAGCTATTGGGGAACTTTAAAAAACAGCTTACAGGTCCTGAAGGGTTCACAGCATGGCTAGAGCCACACAGAGAGGTCTCTATCAGAGAAAAACAGAGATATCTCAGGCCTGGGCTTCTTCTGTTATTGGAGTCAAGGGCAGGGCTCCTAGACCTTCACAGATTTCCTCTTTATTCATCATTCAAAACGTGGATGGGGGTATAAGAGTGCTAGGAGGGAAGACAGGTCACTCAGGTATCCAGGATCCCAGGGCTTTCTAAAAGGGAAGCTTAGCAGGTGGATCAGCCTGGATCTCTCTCTCGATTTCTGCTTGCAGAGCGCGCAATTTGTTTGCTAAAGTTGCACAGCTTCGAAACCAGACCTCAGCAATTAAAAACTCAGTGTCCGGCACTAAAACTACAAATGGCTTTCCACTGGTCAGCTTTGTGTCTACTGGACTGTCCCACTTCCCCAGTAGTCCAGCATCTTACCTGGCATTTATACCTGCTCAGTTTCACGTTTCCTAATGCAGATGGCAACACTGGCAGGCCAGAACAAGTTCTTTGAGTCAAAGGTGGCTGACTTTGGAATGATGTCTCTCTATGACTCACCTCCCTCATCCTCCCCAAAGCAGAAACTGGCAGACAGTCGAGGCACTGAATTTTAAGAAAAACTAAGTCTTTTATCTTTGCTATAAGCAAGAACTACAACTTGGAGCCAGGATCACTTCCCAGAGAGATGGAGAGACAGGCGCATCCACCTTTTTCTTCACATTTTAAAGGGCTAGCCCCAAGGCCCCCAGGAAAGATATTCCTGGGAAACAAAATAGGTGAGATTTATTTAGTTTTTTGGAAGATTCATACACATTTCAGAGACAGAGACAGGATTCTAAAGGAAATACTCAAAGAAAAGCAAAGGAGTTCTCTTTGCCTTTTGGCATTGAGAATATCCTGTTTATTTTTATTTGTCTTTGCTCTAATACAGCCTAGGAAATTAACAAGCAGTTAAAGATTCCTTGAGGGGCAGGGCTGCCTGGAAGACTGGTCCCCCAAATCCCATGCTAGCAGAGCTCCCACAAGCAGACATGGTGGTCTTTCTTTTCCACTTACCAGCTGTTCCACTTCTTGGGCTGCTGGCCAGTCCTAGAAGTACCATCTCCTAAGCTTCCACAGTGACCTGCAGATCAAGGTTCCCATACTTTTCTTCCTTCCCACTCCATCTCTGTCTGAAACACAGGGTATCCTCTAATGGGGTGACCTTGGAAACACAAATGGCCTTCTTAATTTTGAGCCAAGGGAATCTGAAATAGTTCAAGGTGTCACCAGGTCCTGGGAAATGGAACTAAAATTTCGATATCTGTGTCAGCCTAAACATGCAGGCAACAATGCAAATGGCAAAGAATATTTTTCGAGCGTGAAAAAATTGCAATCTGGGGTAGGTCAGATACAAACTGCAAATGTACTCTGAGGAGAACTACCCAGAGGTTTTTATGGGAACAAAAGGGGAAGATGAAGTAAGTGGTTAAGGAAATAAGTTAGTGTTAACAAGCTTGAACTATTCTTGGCTGCCTGTACTTTGTTACTGATTCTAATCTCTGGAAACAGTTCATAATCACTAGTCCTTGTGATTCATATGACTTCCCAAACAATTGTTTGCTTGATGATTTATTTTTTAAAAATATTAATTGAGCTAACTTCAATTTACAAAATAATACAAGTCCATAGATGCAGGCTCGCCATTAGCTAACTATATGATAAACAAAAACCCCTTCACCGCTGTCCAGTGGACCCCGCCACACCGGCTCCTGTCTCCCACTCCTTTCCCCACTGGCAACCTCAGTTGTATTGTCAATGTCCAAGGGTTGGTTTTTGTTTCATCTGTGTATTTTCTTTATTTCTTTATATCCCACATAAGGGTGATATCATCTCAAATTTGTTTATCTCCTTCAATCTATGTAGCGTAACCTTCTATGCTTCTACCCATATTGTCATAAATGACAGGACTTCATATTTTTTAGGGCATGTAATATTTTGCTGTGTATATAAACTGCAGCCCTTTTTATCCATTCATCTGATGATGGGCGCTTACATAGCTTCCAATTCTTGGATATTGTAAATAATGTTGCAGCAAGCATGGGGGTGTATATGCAATGGTCATTTGAACAATATTGATTCTTCCCATCCATGAGCATGAAATATCTTTCCATGTCTTTATATTTTCCTCTATTTCTTTTAACAGTGTCTTATTGTTTTCATCGTATAAGTCTTTCACCTTTGTTAAGTATATTGCAAGGTATTTAATTATTCTTGCTTCCATTGGCAGTGGAATAATTTTGTTCATCACATTGCATATAAAAATTCAACAGATTTTTGTATATTAATTCTGTATCTTGCCATTTTACTGTACTCAGTTAATTCTGGGTTTTTTTGTGTGTGGAGTCTCTAGAGTTTTCAACATATACTTTCATGTCTGCAAATAGTAATAGTTTTATTTCTTGTTTTCCAATTTAGATTCCCCCTTTTTTTCTTTTTCTTTTTAAAGGAAAGGCAAAGGCAAGAATGAATGTGAGTAGACAGGAAGGAAGAAGAACTTTCATTTATTTCATTTAGTTGTTCATTTTGATATTTCACCCCTACCATACCACTCCTCCCTGAGCTCCCCTGGCCCTGAGACAAGAATCAGAGTCCTTGGGATGTATGTGGATTGCACCCAACCACTACTCCACCATGGCGCGCCAAGATTCCTTTTTTTCTTGCCTAATTGGTCTGGCTGAGCCCTCCAGTATGTTGTTAAATAGCAGTGGTGAAAGTGGACAGCCTTGCCTTGTCCTTGATTTTAGAGGAAGTGTTTTCAGCCTTTCATCATTGAGTGTGATGTTGGCAGTTTGTTCATCGTATATGACCTTTTTATGTTACAAAGTGCTCCTTCTACCCCAATATTACAAAGAATTTTTATCATAAATGGATGCAGAATTTTGCCAAATATTTTCTCTGCATCTATTTATATGATCATATGATTTTTCCCTTGCTTTTGTTGATGTGATGTTTTACATTAACAGATTTGTCTATGTTGAATCTTCCAGGCATTCCCAGGATGAATCATACTTGACCATAATGGATGATCCTCTTCTTGTATTGCTAGATTCTGTTTGTTAACATTTTGTTGAGGATTTTGGAATCTATATTTATCAGAGATATTCGTCTGTCATTTTCTTTCTTAATGACCCTTCTGTCCACTTTTCATATCACTATAATGTTGGCCTTAGAGAAAGGGTTCCCCGATCTTCAATGGTTTAGAAGCAGTTGAGAAGAATAAATATTAATTATTCTCTGAAGTTTTGGTAAAACACTTATAAAGACATCTGATCCTGGGCTTTTATTTTTGGGAAGCCTTTTGATTACTTCTCTAATTTTCTTGCTTATGATTGTTTTGTTCAGGTTTTCCATTTCTTCCTGATTCAGTATTGGTGGGTTGTGTGATTCTAAAAATCTGTCCATGTCCTCTAGGTTGTCCAGTTTATTGGCATATAGCTGTCCATAGCAGTCTCTTACGATGATTTGTATTTCTGACTTCTCCCCTTTCATTTATGATTCTAGTTGTTAAGAGTTTTCTTTTCATCTTAAAGTGTCTAGTCAATTTTGTTTATTTTTTCAAAGAACCAGCTTTAGGTTTCATTGGTCTTCTGGGTTGTCTTTTTAATTTCTGCTTCATTTATTGTCACTCAAATTTTTATTATTTCATTGCTTCTACTGACATTTGACTTCCATTGTTCTTCCTTCCCTAGTTGCTTATGGTTGGGTTAGATTGTTTGTTTGTGGGTTTTTTTAATTTGTTTGTTTGTTTGTTTTGTTTTGTTTTGAAGTAGAGCTGGATTGCTATTAACTTTCCTCTTAGTACTACTCTAGCTGTATCCATATGTTCTGGCAGCTCCTATATCCATTCTCATTTGTCTCCATATACTTTTAAACTTCTCTTTGATTTCCTCTTTTGCCCAAAAGTCATTTGGGAATACATTGTTTAGTCTCCACATATTTTGAAATTTTCCAGCTTTTTTCTGGTGGTCGATTTCTAGTTTTATGCCATTGTAATTGGAGAAGATGCTTGGTATTTCATTCTTTGTAAATTTTTTAGACATGTTTTATTTCTCAACATATAATCTATCCTTAAGAATGTTCCATGAGCACGTGAGAAAAATGTGAATTCTGTGGTCATTGAATGAAGTGTTCAGTATATGTCTATTAAACCCATTTGTTGAAATATGGCATTTAATGCTGTGTTCCCCTGTTAATATTCTGCCTATTCATTGTTGTAAGTGGTTGTTGAAGTCTCCCCTGTTATTGTATTGTATTGCTCTGTCTCTTGTTTTTTCAGTAATTGACATATATTTCTTTGCTTCTTCATTTGGGGTATATATGTGTATGTATGCATAATATATGCATAATGCATATATGTATATGTGTGTAAATATATATAAAATATATATATATATATAAAATGTCATGTCTTCCTGCTGAATTGACCCCTTAATCATTATACAATGTTCATCTTTGTCTTTTCTTACCTTCTTTAGTTGGAAGTCTAGTTTATCTGCTATAAGTGCATGGTTCCTGCTTATTTTAAGTTACTTAGGGCTGTCTTCTACTCCGTGACTTTGAGTCAATGTTTATCTTTATAAACTAGATGATTTTCTTGAATGCATAAAAAAGTTGAATTTTTAAAAATTCATTTTAGTGCCTTTTGAATGCTGATTTCAATCCATTAACATTTAGGGTGATTATTGATATGTAGCTGCTTATTGCCATTTTGTGAATTGTTTCTGAATGTAGTAGCACAGTGCCTTTGTGTTTATTCACTTCTTAGGTGTTTTGAAAGCATTTATATTTAGTTTCTCTTTTCATTCTCTTATTTGTTTTTTCCCTGTAGTTATGTTTTGAGCTTACCCTGGGGTTTGCATAAAAGTGTCTATGCTTATAACTTGTTTTAATTTGAAAGGTAATTAGTCTTGAGCTCATTCTAAATATCCACATTCTTACTCTCCTCATCCCCACAATTTATGTCTTGCTGCTCCTAGGTGGTGTTCTTTTTATTTTATATAACTATCTTTAGTATTTCCTGTCGGGTTTGTTTAGTGGTAATGAATTCCTTTAACTTTTGCTTTTATGTAAAGCTCTTGATAATTCCTTCAGTCCTAAATGTTAATCTGGCATGGTGCAGTATCCTGGCTGGAAATCCTTTTCTTTCAGCATTTTGAATACATCATGCCATTCCCTCTGGCCTTTAAACTTTTTGTTGAGAAATCTGCTGATAGTCTTATGGAGGTTCCTTTGTGACTAGTTTTTCTCTAGCTCTTTTTAAGCTTCTCTCTTTATCTTGTATGTTTGTCATTTTAATGACAATGTGTCTTAGTTTAAGTCTGTTTAGCTTTCTTTCATTTGGCACTCTCTCTCTCTGCTCCTTCTGGGACCCTATGATGGGAATGTGCTCTTGTTGATGCTACTCCATAATTCTCAGACCCTGTCCTTGTTTCTTTCTATTCTTTTTTCGCCTTGATGGTTTGCTGGGCTGTATTCTACCTTTCTATCTTCTAGCTCTGATTCTATTGGATTCTTCTTTCAGTCTAATACTGAATCCCTCAATTATATTCTTTAGCTGAGCTCTTGTGTTCTTTAGTTCATTGAATTCTGTTTGGAATTGCCTCATATTTTTTTCTTTATTGCAGTTATCTTTTTGTTCCTCCATTTTTTCCCTGATTTCAGTGAGTTTCATTAAACTATTGCTTTAAAGTCTTCATCAGGTAGTTTACTTAAGTTTTCTGCATTAATATTTTCCCCTTGGGTTTTGTTTCAATTCCTCATTTTTTGAATATTTCTCTGTCTCTTTGATCTGTTTGGTATTCCCTGTTTATTTCTATGGGTAAAGCTTTGCTGTTGTAGAGGCCTGTATTAAGGTAAACTACTAGGTTTCTGTAGTTTCCAGAAGAACAGGAGTTAGTGTTCACACCAAGAAGTAAAACAAATGTCCCCTAGTTAAGGGGTGGAAACATCTGCTTATACCATTCATCAAAGATTAATTTGCTATAAGGCCATTTCAGTAAGGGAGAGAGATTTTGGATAACTTTGGTGTAGTCTTCATTTTATACTCATCTTTCTTCATTTCATTCAATTTTTAACATGTAATTCATGTTACATTCTCAAATTTTGGCAATATGATTACATTGCTTAGGAAAAGGAAAGTCAAACTCATGAGAATAAAAAACATCATTAAACAATTTCTGTTCATGGCTAACATTCTCATGGAATCTTCAAAGTTCCTGAGATGAAATACTGGTGATTAAATTCAGCAATAGCTTTCTTCACTCTGTTCCTAAGTCTGTAAAGGAGAATGATTCATTCACCAATCAATTTGAAAGCAGAATTCCCTAAGATTGAATATTAGAGATTTTAGTTTGGGGTTAAAGTCCTGGATGTGGTTCCAGTTTCACTGAAATCTCGAATGCCACCATCTAACCATCATGGAGTCCACAGCTGAGCTGCAAATTCCTTCTTCCCAGTAGGTGGCAATATTTGCTGTTCCATCCTCCACCATGGTGTAATGTGTCCCCTACAGGGAATGGAGGTTTCTTCTCCTATCAACCTGTTTTTCTTATCTCCATCCTGGTCATGGGAAAAATGTTTCTCACGTTTGAGAAACCAGCAAGAATGGTGGTTGCATCTCTTTTTTATCTAAAAAACCTTGACCAGTCCTGGTATCCTCATCTTATCAGACATTTTAGCTACATTTACCTTAGTTAACACCCTATCTTTTTAAAGATATCCAGTAATATATACTCCCTTGATTTTCCTCCTACTTCAAACTCTTCCTCCTCAGTCTCCCCTCTTTCTTCATTCTCCTGAGAAACTGACTATACTATGGAATATACATACATACATACATATGTATATATATATATATATATATATATACATATGTATATCCATGACCTGCAGAAACTTGTCCAGAAAACCAACCAACCCCTTATTTACAATAACCAGCCAGCCTAGGAAGTTAGCCTGCTTTAAGTTAGGAATACAAGAAGTTAAACAGTAATTTCTCTAACAAGTGACCCTCAATGACCAGCACTTGATTAATAACATATAGCTTCCCCAATTTTATCCCTAATTCTAACTTAGGGTCAACTGGAAAAAGTTAAACATGCTCCTCTAACCAGCCACATAGCACACACTCTGCTTCTAGTTAACGTGCCTCCAGCTGCCCCAAGTCCATAGCCCCACAGGGTACACCTTTTCCACTATGAAACCCTCCTATTCTTTGCCTGCCTTTCAGTCTCTGTCAAAATGCCAAGGACAGTATTGACTTGCTTAATACAGCAAGCTCTGTTAAATAGTTTGCTTTTGGGTTGGTCTTCATTTACTTCCACAATTCTTGAAACGCTAACCTCTGGAGTGCCTCAGGACTCTATCCTCAGACCTCTCTTCTCTAATTGCTCTTTCTCCAATCTGGGGGTGTGTGCAGGGTGCTATCTCATTCAGAGATCAGTAATATGCTGACAGTGCCTAATAACTGGGTATCCTACAGGAATAGGACATTGAATCTGTATGGTGAATCTGAGCTCAAGACTCACCATACAACTGCTCACTTCTAGACTTGGACCTTGGAAAGCATCCCATACCTAACACATTCAAAAGACAAATGTCTTGATCTCCCCCATCCTCCCCATCTCGGTTAATGACACCAGCCTCCACACAGCTGCTCATGTCAATCCTAGTTGACACCCTTGATTCTTCTTCTCACCTCTGGGGTTCTGCCACATTATTCAGAGCTGCTCAGTGACTTCTGATATCTCTACCTGAAAATGTTTCTCAGATCTCTTTGCCTCTCTCTCTCTTTGCAACCAGTCGAGTTCAAACCCATCATATCTCACATAGACCATGTGGACCAGCTCCACTCATGCTACAAAATAAACGAATGAGCTGCTGAATTATTTTCTCATTGACCTCTGACTGTTCTCAGGAGTTCTAAGGAGACTTGTCAGCAGATATAATTTATCTTCCAGGAAACTTTGAGATTATATCTTTTCAAAGATATGATGTTAATGTTAACAAGAGGCTGGTGAAATGCAAATGTCATTAGTCTTTGAGTTAGAACTCTTGATGAAAAAAGAAATCAACGATTTCTTTTGCAAAGGATCTGTAATTCACTCTGCAACACAGATGACAAATATCCATCACAAATTAGTCGTTAATTCTCCTAGGCTATTACTATTTATTTTGTAACAGTTACATGTCCTAATAAAGCTCTGTATACATATATAAATATATATATATGTGTGTTCACATATGAATATGCACACAAAAACTAGGAAAAAATATAGAATATCATGACTCTCCAAGTAGCTAAACTCAGCTGTATCATAATTTTATATTTTGTAGTATGAGCTTCAGATCTTACATATGTATATATATATATATATGTATATATATATATGCATATATATATATATAATAGAATAAAGTGGGACCCTCAATCTTTTTTCTTGATTCTATTTCCCTTTTTCCCTCTGCAGTGGTAACTGCTATCATTTTTTTTTTTTTTATAATTAACATGTGTTTTTATACTTAAGGTAAATTTTCTAAGTCTGTAAGCAAACAACTTTACGCTTAGATGTTACAATTTTTAACTGGCATATTTCTGGTATTACCTGAAAAATTACTTTTTAAAATGCAACATCCTTTTTAATTTTTATCCATGTGGGCATCATGATTCATTATTTTTGAATTCTTTTCTTTCTACCACTGAACTCTATTTACTTGTACAGAAAAGTACACAATGAATGCAAACTCAATTAATCCTCATAAATTAATATACTCATGTAACCACCATTTAGACCAAGGATCAGACTGTTAATTATACTTCCAGAAGTTCTTCACATAGCTTATTCAGTCATCATAGGCTCAATTTTCTTAATTTCTCATACCAGTAACCAGTTTTAAAGCCTCTGGAAAGAAACAGAATTCATAAGCTTGTGTCTGGCTTATTTTACACACCTTTATAGTCAAGATATCTATGTTTTTTTGTATAGTCACAGTTTGCTCATTAACTTTTTTTTCTTTTTGATAGATTATATTTTTTAGAAATAGTTTTAGAATTTCAGAAAGCTTGAGAATACAAAGAGCAGTTTCCACTATTATTAACATCTTCCATTAGTGTGGTACATTTGTTACAATTAATAAACTAATATTGCTATATTACTAATAGCAGTTCATAATTTGTTTTTGTTTTCCTAGTTCTTACCTAACACCCCACATTGCATTTAGTTCTCTGTGACGTTGACAGTGTCTCATGGTTTCCCTTTCCTGGAATCCCTTGAGAGTTTTGATGAGCACTAGTCATGTATTTTGTAGGATACAAAATGTGACATTTTTGTGACATTTTTCTCATGTTAAGACTGAAATTATAGGTTGTTGGGAGGAAGTCCACAGAGGCAAAGTGTTATTTTCATCACTCATGGAGAGCTACACACTGTCAGCATGATTTATGACAGCTGATAATGGCCTTGGTCACTTGTCTGAGGTAGTGTGTGACAGGTTTCGCCATTGTAAAATGATTCTTTTTCTCTCCCTTTCCATATTGTACACTTGGAAGAAGTCATTATGTGTAACTTTGGGGAGTTTTACTACTTCTCCTTGGAGGTAGAGTATTTATATGAATTATATGAATTCCTCTACATGGGAGATATTTATCTTCTAATTTTACTGCTTTGTGTAATTATTCATATCAATATAGACTTATGGATTTACTTTGTAACTTTGGTTGTAATCCAATATTACTTCCTAGCTTTGGAAACTCTTTTAGTAGACCCTTGTGACATACTCTGATCAATATTTTGTTTTGCTTTGAGTTCGTCCAACTTAGCCTGGGGCTCTCCTGGCCCAGTCTGAGAATCAGTCATTTCTCCAACCCTGGTTCCTTTCACAGGAGAACAGAATTAGAAATAAAGATCTGAACACTAGACGTGCTCGTTGTTACTGGGATATTAAAATGACATCGTAGGGTGGACAATAATTCAATCTGACTATTGTACTTACCAAAGATTATTAGAATATTCAGAGAGATATACCAGGGATATTTGCACTCAGAGAAAAGGCCATGTGAGGATACAATGAGAAGGTTGCCATCTCCAAACCAAGCAGAGGGTCCTCAGGATAAACCAAGATTGCAGACACCTTTTCTTGGACTTCTAAATTTCACAACTATGGGAGCATTCATTTCCATTATTTAAGTCACTTAGTATCGGTACTTAATCATGGCATTCCTTGCAAACTAAAATAATCACTTAGTAATCCCATGAGATTTTTGTCAATTCTTATGAATTTTCTCTATAGATAATCATATCATTTGTGAACAAAGACAGTTTTTATTTCTTCTTTCTGAGTTATATATGTAATATTTCCGGTTGGGGGTGGTTTTTATTATAATCTAGAACTCCCAGTATGATGTTGAATGCAAATGTTGAGAGGTGGATATCCTGTAGGGGGAAAAGAATTCAGCTTCTCATCATGATTTAACTGTAGGTTTTTTGTAGATGCTCTTTATGAACTTGAAGAAATCCCTCTCTATTCCTCATTTGCTGAGTTTTAATTATAAATGGGTATCAAATTTTTTCATATGATTTTCCTTCATCAATTGATATAATCACACGATTTTATTTTTCAGTTTGTTGCTATGATAGACTCCATAAGTTGATTTTCAAAGGTTGAAACAGCTTTGCATACTTGGAGTACATCTCATTGGTTTATGGGTGTATAATTATTTTATACATTGTTAGATTCAATTCACTAATAGTTGATATGTTTGTTCTATGTTCATGAGAGATATTGGTCTGTAGTTTTCCTTTCTTGTAATGTCTCTATATGGCTTTGATATTCGTGTAACTCGACCTGTTGCTACTGACATGTTAAATGATGCCTTAGAGGGGAACCAAAGAATGAGGTAGAAGTTCCCTCTACTTCCATTTTCCAGAGGAGATTGTAGAAAATTAGTATAATTTCTTCCTTAAATGTTGGCTAGAATTCACCAGGGAAATTATCCTTTCTGGTAGTTTATTTTTGGAAGATTTTAATTCTTAACTCAATTTATTTAGTACATAGCCTATTCGGATTATTTATTACTCCTTGAATAAATTTTGGTAGTCTGTGTCTTTCAAAAAAATTGTTCATTTCATCGAAGATAACAATCAACTTTGTGGGCATAGAGTTATTCACAATATTTCTTTGTTATTCTTTTGGTTTCTGTGGAATTAGTAGGGATGTCCCCTCCTTTATATCTGATATTGGTAATTTGTACCTTCTTCCACCATCAATCTATTTATTTTCTTATACTTGATTTAGGCTTAAATTGTTTTAGTTTCCTAAGGTGGAAACTTAGATTATTAATTTTTGATGTTTCTTCTTTCTAGTAAATATACTTAATGCAATAACTTTCTCTAAAATAAAATTTTAATTTTATTTTCACCTAATTCAAAATATTTTAAAATGTCTGTGAGAATCCTTCTTTGATCCATATGTTCTTTAGAAGTATGTTGTTAAATCTAAAAGTACTTTGGGATTTTCCAGCTATCTTTCTTTGGGTGATTTCTATTTTAATTCCAAGGTGGTCTGAGTACAAACATTGTGTGATTTCTATTCTTTTACATTTGTTAAGATGTATTTTAGACCCACTAGGTAGTCTATCTTGGTGAATATTCCATGTGAGTTTGGGAAGAATGTATATGCTGCTGCTGTTAAATGAAATATTCTATAGAAGTTAATTAGGTCCAGTTGATTAATGGTGATAAATTATATCTACTCATTTACTAAATTTCTATTGCTGAAGTCGCCAATGATAATAATGAATTCATCTATTTCTCCTCACAGTTTTATTAGTTCTCTGCTTCTTATATTTCATATATATTTCTCTGCTCTGCTGTCAGTTGCGTACATTTTATGGATTATTAGACCTTCTTGGAGAATTGATCTCTTATCATTATATAATGACCCTCCTTACCTCCTTGCTCTGAAGTCTGCTTTAAAATTAATACAATTATTCTGCTTTATTTTGGTTAATGTTAGCATGGCATCTCTTTCTATATTCCTTCATTTTTTTTGAGAAAGAAGAAGCATTTTATTCATTTTTACTTAGTTGTTCATCTTGATTGTTCTTCCAGCACCGGAATGCAAGCCCATGTCCTTGGGATGTACGTACACAGCACTTTTGGCCAGAGCAGTGGCCCTCACTGCTCCACCAGAGTGCACCTACCCCTTCCCTTTCAATCTCTATTGTCTTTTTATTTAATGTTAGTTTGTTATAAACACCATATAGTTAGGTTTATTTCTTTTTCTTTTTTTTTTAAAGAGGAAGGAAAGAAGAGGAGAAAGAAGCATTTAAGGAAGGAAGGAAGAGAAGGAAAAATAAATATATTTAGTTGTTTATTTTGGTTTTTCACCCCAGCCCAGGTCACAACTCAGGTCCTTGGCTTTACATAGTCCACACTTCAGTGCTCCAGTTGCTTGAGTCACAAGGGTGTGCCCTGAGGTCTCGTTTGTCAACCCACTCTGGCAAATTTTGTTTTTTAATTGGTGTGTTCAAACCACTGACATTTTTTAAAAAAGCATTGACATTCAGAGTGATTACTGATTTCATTAAAATAGTATCTGCCACATTTGTTACCAGTTTCTATTCATTGCCATCTTTGTTCTTACTTTTGTGTTCTACTCTTTTCTGTATTTGTGGTTTTAACTGGACATTTCATATGATGCTATTTTCCCCCTTATTGGCATATCAGTTATATTCTTTTATTTATTCTATTTATTTATTTATTTATTTTCAGTTTTTAAAGTAGTTTCACTAGAATTTGCAATATACCTTTATAAACAATGCAAGTCCACTTTCAAATAGCACTATATCACCTCGTGAGTTAATGAAAATGTTTTATAACGTCAAATATTCGAATTCTTCCTTCCTCTCCTTGTCTTTTGCTGACTGAGTTTCTTTATATCATGTGGAATATAATGCAATGAAACAAATAAGCAGACAAAGCCCAGCAAAAACTCTCGGGACCCAAGATGAGGGCTTCTAGTGGGGCAAGATGGGGGGGGAGGAGAGAGGGAAGAAGGTGGCAAAGGACACTGGAACTCTGGTGGCGGGTGTGGTGTGAAATACCCATGGACTGAGAATAGAGTCCAATGTTTTAAAATGAGTATGGATTTGTAAACAAAAGAAATAATAATACAATTTTGTTTTATAAAATTTATTATTAATGTGTACTTTTTGAAGTAATTCTGCCTGACATTTTTAATATTTCTTTTCCGCTTTATTTATTTCAAAAATTTTATTAAATAAAAACAAGAAAAAAGAGAAAAGAATCACTGTACCTTGGATTTCCTTCACCACTTCTCCCACTCCCCAACCTCATGTCCTCTGGTAACCAGTTATGCTGTCTAAGTCAGTTTAATTTTGCTTTATCCATCCATTTGTTGTCTTATCTTATACATACAGTTGTAATCAACTGATATTTGTCCTCCTTCTAACTTATTTCACTTAGCATAATCCCCTTGAGTTCCTTCTATCTTTCTGTAAATGGCAAAATCTTACCCTTTTATGGCAGTTATATTATTTAATCAGTGACTTAATTTTTAATCAGTTTTGGAAATTTCTCAGTCCTTATCATTTTAAATACTGTTTCTGCCCTATTCACATTCTTTTCTACTTCCAGGATTTCAACTGTACTGGTGTTATTCCTTTTATTTTATCTCAGGGTCTTAATTTTTTGCATTTTCCATTATTTTTCCTTTGGTGCTTAATCATAGTATTTTCAACTGATTCATCTTCTAATTTACTAATCCTTTCTTCAACTAGCTAATCTGCTAGTAAATCCACCCATTGAATTGATCCTTTCTATAGAATCTGGTTTTCTGCAGAACTTTATTTACTCATGAATTAGCTTTGGAAGTTTATTTTTTCTCAAAAATATTTTTTCATCCAAATATTCAAATTGTATTCTCAAGTGACTTTTCATCTGGCTAATCCTTTATACTTTTCTTTGGTTTCCCCTTTTCTGTTCTTAGTCTGACATTTAATTTATTTTTTCTTTAGTTTATCTCATAGTTCTTTTTTGGCTTTTTGAGTTAAATTTAACTTATTTTCTATCACTTTCTTTTGAAAATTAATTTGATGATATGCATTTATGTCTAAGAACCACTTTTTAACCTGAGGTTTTCATATGTAATCTTTTCTATCTCAATATTTCTACAATGTTTTCTTCTCTTATAAATAAATTATATAAACATGTGTTTATTGGTGATTTATAACATTTTTAAAAATAAAAGTGAGACTTGGTTTTTCTATTATATATCTAATCCTTGTCAATAGACGGGAAAATCAAGCTCCTTATAGACTCTTGATAAAAACAATTACAACTTAACTACAAAAAGAAAATAATATTAAAAAATATAGATGTCTGTGAGTAATTGAAAACAATTCATACATTGAATAGGTCTGTGCTTTCTTCTTACTGTATTCAAATGTCCCCGTCCTGCTGCCACTTTGCACAGATGAAGCCCCATAATAGCTCTTCAGCTTCATTAACAGTCCTATCTCTATGCCACTGTATGGTTTGATCACATGCACCATGGTATGATTTGATTTTATTATACCCCAGAACAATGGAAAAGTAATTAATTAAATTCTTCAAACCTTTGTTGAGTGTTCACTATTTGCTGGACACAAGGCAGGCACTGGGTAGTAATTCTGCTGATTCTGAGAATCATAAATGGTGTTTAGAGTTTTCTCCCTCTGTGATGAGAGGCTGTTTTCTGGGAATAAGAGAACCAATTTCTCCTCCCACTTATACTACTTGGAGTTGGCACAGAACACTCAGATCCTGGGAAGGGGCGATGTTCTCTCTTTTGATGGTTGCCATGGAAGAACCAAGGACTGTTTCTAGATAACTATGGAATTTTCTTTGTGATCCACTAAGTGATGTGTCTCCAAAGGGTTCTGGGTCATGTGACCAAGGTATGAACTCTTCAATATGCAGGTGAAATACACGTAGAGAAGCTTTCTTGATGACCATCACCCATTGCTTGGGATAAAAGAGACATTGTTGTTACATATGTGCCAACCATCGTTCAATGTACTGAACCTGATGGGAAAGCCTGTCACTTCCACAGTCATAAGTTGCAGTTCTTGATTTTCGGAGTGGCTCTAATGGCAAGGATTGCAAGGGACTCCTGTTTATTCAATGTGACTTTTACTGCTTCTGTACCATAATCATCCTTAAGGACTGAATGTGGAAACAGAAGAAAACCACTACCCCATGTGTCGGGAGACAGAGTGGGATGGACATGAGGACATACTGCTTTGTTCTCCAGGGGTACAGTGTCTGATGACTGTGTGGAATCAAATCCACCAACTCATTTCCTGCTCTACTGGAATATGCCTGTCCCTTTACAGCCCTGCAGCAAGTCCTCCCTCTTGTCTTCTTTCTGTCCCTTACAGGAACACGGTCGAATAAGCAGAGGCAAAATGTGAGGAAAATGCCGTACCATCTCCTGTCATGCTGGTTCTCAGAACTGCACACATTGACAGAATTTTAATTGCATTTGGGTCTAGAACCTAATCTATCTAGAGCTGATACTCGAAAATTGGTTTCCACAGTACTTGTCAAGAGTGCATATTCTCTCTTGGTTTGGTTTAGGATTATCTATTCAATAAAATGTCTCAATTCAACTACTCAAATATTCTTTAAACTTAGCTTTTAGTTTAGTTTAGTATTTTTTTTTTCTGGAGTGTGGGAGATCTACCCACTTTTCAGAGAAGTGTGTCAATCCTCTCCCCACAACATAATTCCTTTTAGTATAGATATGCCAATTTTTATAAATCTGCCACTATCAATTTGTATTTTTTGAGTCTTTATTTACATAGATGCAAACTCATTATTTTAATATCTCCCTCATGTGGTGAACTTTGAATCCCACCAATCACTTGAAATTCACTTCTCTAATATTATTATTTCTACCTTAACTTCCTGTAGTTAAGCTTCTGCTTAGTATGTTTTTTCATTACCTAATGTTCAACTTTTTTATTTTGTTTTACTTTAGATGTATATCATGTATGTGGCATCTAGTTAGATTTTATTTTGTTATTCAATGTATTAACACTATTCTTTTAATGGAATCACAGTCTATTTAAGGATATTATGATTGTTGATGCAGTTGGATATAGTTCTATCATCTTTTTTTAAAGTTTAACAGATTTTTTTTCTTATTTTTCTTCCTGCTTTACACTGGTATTTTAAAGCATTCTGCATTCACTTTTATTTTTAAAAGGGAACTATTATATTGCTTTGAAACTTACAGTTTTCTATTCTTTTCATAATTACCCATACATCTTTGGCATAATTAGTAATGAATTTAATAATTGTCTTGAAAAATATCTAGTTATTTAATGCCTCTATCTTCTTCCTGATCAGATTAAGAAACTATTAGCATAAAACATTTACCCATTAAATTAATCAAACTCTCTTTTAGATCCTTAATCATTATGTTATTAATTTAATAGGTAATTAAATGTGTTAACATACTTTATCAATTTCAGTGATTGCTATTTCATCTTTTTAAAAAATTCTATTGAAGGAACATTGCATCTTAACATTATATAAACTTAAGGCATGCATCACCCTAATCAAATATATATTGTATGTAATACGTTAAGTTTACCATCCATGGTCCAAGTCTATCCTTCACCATATGATTGACCTCTTTTACTCTATTTATCTAAATCTCCTACTCCTTCCCTTCTGGTAACCACTACTATGGTTTTATAGACTTGAAGTTCCTTGTGGTTTGATTTGATTCACTTCTTTGTTTGTTTTCTCAATATACCACACATGACTCAGTCATGTGATGTCTTTCTCCTTCTGACTTACCTAAGCATAATTCTCTCCAGTTCCTAAAATTTTGTTGCAAATAGCAAGATTTCATCCCTTTTGATAGCTGAGTAGTATTTCATTGTGTATATATACCTTATCATCGTTATACACTCATCTGTTGATGGGCACTTAGTTTGTTTCTAGCTCTTGGTTATTATAACTACGGCAATGAATATAAAGGTGTATATATCTCTGCAAATTAGTGTTTTGGGGTCTTGCAGGTAAATACTCAGAAGGGTCATATGAAATTTCTATTCTCAATTTTTTGAGGAATCGCCATACTGCTTTCCATAATGGTTGTTCCAATTTACATTCCTACCAAAAGCTGGCACATCCCGGCCAACTCTTGTTTTCAGTCTTTTGGATAATAGCCATTATCACATGTGTGAGATGACAACTCATTGTTGTTTTGATTACTATTTTATGTTGAATTTCACACATTCTCTCCAAACTCCTTTTCTTATTACTGAAGTACAACCAATAATAGTTTTTTTAGCCTATGTGAATTCTCTTCATCTTCGGAATTATTTTTTTTACTGCTTCTCTATTTTCCTCTCCCCAAACAAAACTGAACATAAGCTCCATCAGAAAAGATATTTTCTGTCTGCTTTATTGAACCCTGTCTCTCAGTACCTGGCATGTAATCGGTGCTCAATATGTAGATATTAACTAAATAAAGAAAAAAATCTCATATGGTTTTATACTTTAATTTGTCATTTAAATACATTGGTTAATAATATATACATTAGTCAGAGTCCTCCAGACAAAAAAAGCAATAGGAGATTGTCAAGGGATTTATTTTAATAAATTGACTCTCCCAGTTACGGAGGCTGCTCCTAACTCTGCGGAGCCCATGTTCTAGCTTGAAGGCTGAGAGGGGGACATAGAACTTGGAAGAGCTTATGTCCTCCTTTTAAGAATGTTAGTCAGTTGACTTTTCTCTTACTTGGGGGAAGAGTTAGCCTTTAATTCTGTTCAGGTCTTCAATTTATTGGGTAAGACCTACCCATATTAGGGAGAGCAATCTGCTTTTTCAGTCTATAGATCTAAATGTTATTCTCATTCAAAACACCCCCACGGAAGTACCCAGAATAATGTTTGAACAAACCTGGATGGTATGATTCAAATTGTCACATAAAATTAACCATCTCTTCATAATATTAATGCTATTAATCTGTTATCACATCCATCAATTTTCTTATATAATACCACATTAAAATAACCTGGCATTCCGGGAATAACTTACCTTTGTTTTGATATAGTGTTTATTTTAGAGTTGATAAATTCAGTTTGGGAACATTTTCTCTAGCATTTTTACATCTCTTTTCAGGAGTGATGTTGGTTTATGATTTTCCTTTTTTGTTCTGTCCTTATGTGGTTTGGCACAGAATGTTCTAGCTTCGTAAAATGAGTTGAGCATTTGGGGCAAACTTTAACATTAGTTTTCTTCACAGGTTTCAGAATTTTTGTTTCTAGGTTCATTTGGAGGAGGTCTTTGTTGCTGCTTTCTTTTCATTTTCCCACCCACCTGACCCCACCCCAACCACCCAGTCATCCTTCCCCACCAGCATTTCATGATAGTTTCTACTTGGACTCTGGGCTTCCAGCCTGGGCAAGATTTCACAACGGCAGTTTGGGATGTCTCTCCCATGGAGATCCTGGAAACCGCCATGCTAACATGAGTCTAATAGATTGACTTGGCTCAGTTTTTAGCTGGGAGTTGGGTGTCCATCTCCATATTCCTATACCCTCATTCTTCTAAAACCATGGTCTCCCATCAAAGGAAAGCCATGAGCCCTTTCTTCCGGGTCTTGTTACACAAGGATTTAAAGAATCTATTTCACTTCATCATGTCAATACAGTGAGTCAAATCGATCAGATATTCTTGCCAATTCATTATGACAAATGAACAAAACAGGCAGTGGAGAGTTCAAGTGCTTTAGTTTGTAGCTAGAGAATCAATGGTGCAGTGGAGAGCCTGGATCCCCATACAGGGATGCAGAGTCCAGTCCACTTTCATCTTCAGGTTACTCTTGCTGCCAAGAGAAATAGAATTCCGAACAGTCATTGCATTTCTTATGGATGATTTCCTTCCCCAATGCTTATGATGCCTTGATTATTTTGTGATTTTCAAAAGAATGCCATCAGAGGAAAAAAGGTCTGACTGACTGTCAAAAGCAATGGATTTTAATTTATATACTGTCATTCACACATATTCTTCCTTTTACCCTTCTCATCCAAATTTCTGTTCACTGACATTCCATTAAATTCATCTTGATTCAACAAATTCTCACTGATTCTCTGACATGCTCAGGCACCACCAAGTGATACAGTATGATCTATGACTGGTCCAGAAAAGGTGTCTTCCAAATCATGGATAGATGAGCAACACCTATCCATTTGAGAAATACCTATGAATCCTTTTCAATATGTCAAGTTCTTCTGGTCACATAGAGGACTGAAAGAGGGCCTCCTCTGCAAGAGTTCAGAGCTTGAGGAGAGTTAATGTGGCCGTTGATGATTGACACGTGAGATGGAAAACTAAGTGTGGTGAAAGGGACCTTCAACCAGGACAGATGGAGATAGCTGGTCTGGGACCAGGAAACTAACCTAGAACTCTTGCTAGATTCTTGGAAAAAGCTGATACAGGCTGGTCTTTGGTTGTAGGTTCAGCATGAAAAGAAATAATCCTGAGAGTGGTGGGAGACAGTGTCATGGTCATCGGTGACATGCTGGTACTGTTGGAAGCTGTGTAGCAGTCTCCAGTAGGGAGGGACAGTCACCCTGCCAGAAAGTCTTTGTGTTTGTGCTGATGAGGGGCAGACTGAAGAGAGAGCAGAATTCGTATTTAAGCTTATCCTATACTGTGGGCAAGTTTGGGCATTTAATTGGGGGCCTGCACTCTGTTTAGATAAGAACTCATTAAATGCCAAGTTGAACTGACAGTCATCAAAAGAGAACATTTATTTACTGAGAAAAAATTTAAAGAAAAGGGTCTGAGTTACAATTAGGACATTATTTAGAATAAGGAGTCTGAAAATCAAGGCTGTCATCAAAATCATCTCACTGTTATAAATTTGGGGTATTTTGGAATTTGCTCTCCTAAAGATTCCTTTTGTAAATGTTTCCTCTCAGCCTCCTTTGAGTCATGCCAGACACCACCTCCGAGTTCTTCACTTGTTCAGGCGATTCCTGTGGAGGATCTGTGGCAACTCACATGAATCCAGACTCTCAGGCCGAATGTTCTGCTTAAAATAACACACAAATCATGACTGCAGCTGTGGACAGTCTTGTTTCTAAAAAGTGACCTTCACACACATACCCAGAAAGGCTATGTACACTCGTTTTAAATCCAGGTTTGCCAATGTCCTTCTGTTTGGGGACACAGTCACAAAAGTGCTCCTATGCTGTCAGCAATTGGAGACCCACCAAACTATTATTAGACAATCAAGTAACTGAAAAGATGTTAATCTCATTCTGGCGTCTCTTTTGTTTTTTGACTAAAACACCCAACATACTGTTACTTGGGTGAGTTTAAATCCACAGCATTTAAAAGGATTATACAGATGCCTTTGTAAACTGGACCAACTGGATGCTTTTTAAAAAAAAAAAAAAAAATAAGGGCAATGTTTGTATTCAAATGTCAAACATTGTATGTGTAGACTTAGTGTTCTTTCTTAGTCATGAAAGCACTCCAGACAGTCATTAATTTATCCATGTTCCTATCAGCAGAGCATTATTCCAGGACAAAAACGGGTGGTGAGAGGTGGGGGTGGGAGGGAGGAAAACCTTTCTTAATTGGATGTGTGCTCTTTCCACAGCAAGATGAAGTTTGTGGCTGTTGTCAAATGAAAGGACAGCTGTGATGCCTGGACTCATGGGTCTGTAGCAGGCTATGTTTTCTTCCTCGGATGACTCAATTATGTCATTAGTGCAAATGCTCTCAAGACCTAGATGGGCAGCTTAAATGACCACTGAATGCCCATTCTTACTCTCTGCCTGTGTATAATAGTGCCCCATAGAATTGACGCTCTACAGTGGGTGTAGTTTATGTCCTTGCTCTAAATCAACAGTTCCTAACATGGCAGCCAGAGCCACCTGTCACACCAGAGGTCCTTAAGTCTCCTGAATTCAGATAAAATGCTGTCTATGTGTGCAGTTGGGGCTGGGGGGCATGGGGAAGGAACACCATAAGAATCTGAAGCAACTGAGAAACATCACTCCAAAAGGACACACAGCACTTATACCTGACACTTGCAATGCAGCAAGTGATCAAGGAAAACAATCCCACGAGGAAAGGAGTCCCCAAGTGTACAAAGTGAAGGGACAGCAGAGAAGGGGTGACAGGACCAGCACCTACAGAAGCAGACAGACATCCAGTAAGTGGTACTGTTAAGTGTCCTTATGGCAGAGAAGGTGGAGTGGTGGGGCTTGTGGTAATTTCTCTACATTGTATTTTGTTTGGAAAGGGACTGATATCATCAGTTCCTGCCATCTGCTGCTCTACCAAAGGGGATTTAATAAGAGCTGGCAGTGTTCCCTTTTCTTGGGCCTTTGCTGTAGATGTGGGACTTGAAAAAGTCCTGGGCCCAAGATGGGGGACAATAGTCAATGCATGATTTGTGAAGCTGGAAATAGACAACAGCCGCCATGGAGAAGGGTCTGAGGGAGGAGATGAGTTGGGCACGGAGAAGAGAGGCATCTCTTCTGCTGGTCTGGAAGATGGGAGGAATGTATCATGGAAACAAGGTTGGGAGCTGGAATGGTTTGAGTGCCTTCCTTTTGGAAGGAGCACTGGTCTAGAGGTTGAGGAGCAATCCGGGACACAGAAATGCTCTGGGAGGGATGTCTCTTGATTGAGGATTCCCAAAGAGGAGTCCTGGGAGGAAACTGAGGCAGACCTCCTGTGACCAAGTGAACAAGGTGGAGAGATGCTCACCAAGGAAGAGTGACAGAAGAGACTTGAGAGCACCAGATGGCCACCTGAGAAGACAGGGACATGTCAAGCTACCCAAGAAGACATGGCTATGTCAAGTCATCCACATGAGACAATGGAGTTGTGGACTGAACTGGGGTGGGGGTTGGGGCCGACTATCATTCTGTTGCTATTACCTATCACGGTGTGGGGTGGGGAGCGTGGTCGGTAAGATGGAACATCAGTGCCCTCCTCTTTGTCCTCACAGGTAAGGAGTGTTGTCATTTTAGCAGACTACTGCACTGGGCTATGCTCAGCTGTTACTAAAGAAAGGGTATTTATTTGCCTTACAAGTGTTTCTCACTGAGAAATAAGATTTGCCTATGGGGAGAGCAGAAGCCATGGGGACAAGGGGACAAGAAGCAAGAAGGGAGGGGATCAAAGAGCAGGGAATGTCCCCAGGCTAATGCATCCAGTGTCTGGACATGAAGTGAATGTCAGCCAGAGGGAATAGCAAGTGTCTATATGGTCCTGGAATCTGGTCATCCTGGGTGGATTACCTGAAGATGGTCTTTTTGGTGACAGAGTCTTTCTCCAGCAGCACATGAGCTGGGTGAGAAGCATAAACATAACATGGAAGATGCAAGGTGAAATCTGAGATTTTGCTAAGAAAGAATGAGAATGGGAAGTGATGGTGGTGGTGGCTTTGGATGCCACCTGCACTGAGATGGGTGCTCACAGAAGATGAAGATAAACCACCTCAAGAAGCAGAGGGTCATATTTGTCATTCCTCTCACAAGGGACAGTCCCCACTAAAGAGGCCAAGAAGAATGGAGAGGAGGGAGACACAGAGAAAGGGAGGGAGGAAGACACCAAGAGCTTTGTAGACTGTGGCTCTCATTATTTCGATTATTTAAGATCAATCATACTGCACAATGGGAGGAGAGAATGAACAGAAGAAAAAGAAGAAACGATTTCAAGGTCACCACGCTTAAGAAAATACTTTCTCATCTATAATTGTGTCGTGTTTATCATAGGAAATGACAACAATATCACCATCATAAAATAACCATCATATGTGGATGGAGAGAACCAAGAAAGGAGCCGCTAGGAAATTTGGCAAACGTCACTTGGGTCATTGCACGGTGTGGCCTGTGGGAGTGTCAAAGCTTGTGTGGCTGCGGCGATTGACTCCTGAGCTGGGACCCCACCAGTCTGGTTCACAGCTGCACCCCAACCTCCAGGCCAGACAACCAGACAGTAGGGGCTCGAAAAATGTTTGCCGAATCAATCATGTTCGCGACTGGGGTTCAGGAGGCTGCTCACAAGGGTCCGGTCTTTGAAGTTATCGTGCGGAGCTATTTGAGCAGTGTTTGCCCGGGCTGGTCGCCTGCAGCCTAAGCTCCTGCGGGAAAGTGATCAGACTTCCTACTGGGCCCTACTGGAGCCAAAGCTCAGGAGCCCGACACAGAGTGCAGAGGACCGGGTGGGCTCTGTCCACCTGGGCTCGCCCGGGCTCGGGGCGGAAATCTGACGCGCGGGTGGGCGGGGCTCCAAGAGCACCCGCCCCTCGCACTCGCCCGCGGAGCCGCCTGGGGGTTCCCTGTCCGCCCGCGCACCTGCTGGCTGAGTCGCCTGGGGCCTCCCCGCCAGCTCACACACCTGGCCCGCGGAAGCGCCTGGGGGATCCCCGCCTGCCCTACGCACACTCTGTGGCTGGGACTCAGCTGCGTGCCCCCTTCTCCTGGCGCCCCAGACCCGGTGAGTCCAGTGGCCGCGTCTCTGCGTTTCTTGACCCGTGCCCAGGTGCCCCAGTAGGGTGACTCTAAGGGGGCTGCAGGGACGCGGGTCCTGCTCGCAGGCGCACAGCGGGCGCTCCCCGGGCGGGAGGCGCCGCACCAGGCTAGTGGCAGCCTGGATAGGTGGATTGATGGCCCGGCTGACGCCCCTTTCTCTCTGCTCACTGCTTTTACTTACAGAACAAATGCGCTCTTATAGAACAAATGCATAGGAAATCATCTCACTACTCTACGAGAAAGACGTTCCCCCACTGATTCACATTACAGACATTCTAGCAGAACATTCAGAAAACACCTAAAAGCATCTCAAGAAAGCTCAAACCACCCAGGAACCCAGTCATCACTGAGTGTCATAGACCTCCCGAGGAGTCAGTGCACAGACACGGGGAAAGCACCCACACGGAGAGTGCGCGTCTGATCCTGACCGCGGTAGCTGGGGGAACGTGAGGCGGTAGCAACCTTGTGTATCTGCCCAATCTGTCACCTGTTGCATGGTCTTCTCCCATTTGTCAGGTTGCTGTCAGATTGCAGTGTGTAAATGGACAGTTTTTTTTTTTGCGTCCGCATTTAGATGAAGAAGAGCTTCCACGTCCCGTCAGTGACCGTAAGTGCCACCTCTATCTGGGTGGGGAGCTTGGTGGGATTGGCACAATTGCTTTCATTCATGAATGAGGAGCTACAGGAAGAGCCTTACTCAGGTCTAGGCTTGCTAGTGACCCTCCAAAACCTGCTCTCTGGTGGGTTTATTGATGTTCATCAGAGGTGAGGATGGGTCTGAGAAAGGCCTTCTCAGTTTCCGGAATATTCGAATACATCTTGCTTTGGACAAGTTATTAGAATGTGGACTGTTTTGAAAATAGAGGACACTTGGAAGTCAGACTATCAGCATGATGCTGTCATTATAAGTCTCTGAAGGTAATGCTGGTGAGATAGTTTCTGTGTGCTTCAGAACTTTCTGATAGCTTAATGGGACATTTATTCAGTCCTGCATCCATGCATGCATGCCTGTGGCCTGTGAATATTTATTGTTCTCCTAGCAGAAGCCAGACAGTGTTCGAGTGCTGGGAGTATGATGGGAACAGCACTCATCAAATCTCTGCCTTCAAAACCTTACATTTTGTTGGAGAAGATAATAAACATAATAACTAAGAAAACTACATTCTATTAGCAGGTGACAAGTACTATTATGGAAAGCAGAACAAGGGTTACAGGAATTGGGAAGGAGAGATAAAACATATACTATTATTAACAATTCCTGACAGTCTTAAATCTTTTCAGAAATAAGGTGGGTTTCAGGTGTACATATAAACTATATTAATTATACAAATGGTAATATATAAAATAAATAATGTTAATAAAGTAAATAAACATTGGTTTACATTTTATTACCTAAGAACAGTCTACACTGAAAGAGGTTTTCATTTCTTTTCAGAGTATATTCTATTTATCCTTATGTGCCCTCATATTTCATGTTGTAGATGCATTGAACCTAATACTCTGCATTCCCATATAATTCAGCAGTCCCTTATTGAATCATTCTGGGTGCTGGTCTGGAGACAAGGTGAGCAAGACAGTTTCTTAGCTTTCTGAGCTAATTTCCTTGGAGGAAATTCCCAGTCAAGTCTACAAATGATCCTAACACAAGTTGATATGTAAGCACTGAGGCTCAAAGGGGCCTGGGAGGTGCGGGGGAACACTGGAGGTGGGGCTCACACACAGGCAGACATAGGAGTGGGCTTTTGGAGGACCAGTAGAACTTTTACAAGCAAATGTGGTAGTCATGCCTCTTTTGCAGAGCAGCAAAAACAAAAGGTAGGAAAATTGTGGGCTAAGTTCACGTCTCACGAACTCTGTAGTAGAATCAGGGCAGATTCTGTTATACCCAGTTTTCAGATGGGAGAACTAAATTTCCTTGAATTGATCTGATTTGTGGAAGTTGTAGTTCTGCTTCCCTTCTACATGGCTCCAGCTGTCCTCCAGCATGAGCATCGCCTGCTGTCTATGCCCATGCCAAAAATTCTTGTTCTTTCCCTCATCCTGAGTTTAACTGGGTGCTTTTCATCAGCTCACTGGTTCATATTTTCATTCCTCTCTCTCTGCAACCTATGGAGGACCAGAAAGCTCCTGACCTTATGACCAGATTCAAGAGTCATATCTCACGTCTAGCCGGCCATTGGCAGAAAAGTTCTCTCAGACCTTTGAGGACAGTTGAATGCTGTACCTCTCTGGGTTTGACTCTGATTTCTGGGGACCCTGACTACTTTAGTGAGGTGAGAAGACCGAGACAAGGCAGCTAACAGCCTCCTTGGTCTCTTTTTTGCTAGGAGTCTCCAGAAGTTGGACATAATGTTCTGAAAAAGATGAAAACAATTGACAGATACTTCCAAGGGAAATTTGACTCAAAATTCTGGACTCAATAAGATCATATTTCCTCAAACTAGGCTTATCCATAATTGTTTTCACCCCAATTCTGCTCCCTAAAGCAAATAAGCCCTAGTGATGATTTCAAGGCTGGATGTTTTTTTCAATGAAATGTTTAAGTCCGGTAGGAATGTTATTTCCATTTTACCTAAATAAGTAGACTTTAGTCCAGAGGAGGCCAGTGGGTTATCTAGTTCTCATCGTGAACTCCGATTCCAGAGCACTAAATCTGACTTTCCCACCCCTGCTCACCCCCAGAATCCCTTCCTCTCAGAAGAAAACTTAGAGTTGGCCACAATAGTCTTGGCTGCTGAGTAAATGCTTAATAAAAGAATGAGAGGCAGTGGTGGTAGCTACTCTGTTCTAAAAGCTTCCAGTCTGTTCTCAGCACTGACAGGCAACCTAGTTGGAGCATGTGGAAGAAATGCAGAAGGGGGTTGTCTTCCAGGGCTTCATGATGTCTAGTCACTGTCCCCTCCTTCTCAGAGTCCGTCTTGGGGTTTCACTGCACCCAGGGTGTTGGAGGCCAGGTCAGTCCCCATGCACAGCCCTTCAACTCAGCTCAGGTACCCAGAGCCTGTACCAGCAGACCAGCTCAGTCTGAGCTTTGAGGAACACAAATACACTCACTTCAATTGGGAGCAGTGTCTCTGCCTCATGATGAATCTCAAGGGAGAAGCAGAGACTTCAAAGAAGTCCTGCTCCCCACTCCCCTTTCTGGGACCAACAAGGCCAGTTCGAGAATGTTCAGCACAAACATCAGCAGGATTTTATTTGGAGTTGGACTTCTCTGGTTCCAGCTGCCTCTGCCTCCCGCAGCCCCCCACTCACTGTACCCACCACAAAAATCATGGTTCCCCTAACCCCCCAGGGGAGGTGGGGAGAGTTTTTCATGGTGTGTTTCTGTCAAAAGTCAGTCCCCATTTGAGTTGATCCAGTTTTATCAGATATGAGTGGCTGGTTCCTCCATTCCTTTGAACCTAAATGCAGAATATGTTTCCTCTCTACAAGGTCCTGAGAACTCCCTGAGTTAAAAGACTCTTAGTATTTTTGAGAGGAGACATAACCTTGGATGAATCAGTTCGCCTTGATGTAGCCTAGTCTTCCGTAAGTTGAAATGTTGGATCAGTTGATCTGAATCCATTTGAGTGTAAGTGTCTGAACCCACAGCTACTAGGCAGAGCTTTGGCATTAGAGTGCTGGTGAACTTAGAGAATGGGTCACACACTCCCAGCTGACATGCAGATTGGGTTCCCTGGCATTTATACCATACAGACTATTAGAGGACATTGTCAGCACATTCTGAGATTCATTGCACAAAACAACCACATGACCCAGCCTGCAGGCCTTGCAGGTGCAGAGGTCATCCATCAAAAGCAATACAGCAAGTTAACTATAAAGTAAGAATGATGTTTTTCTGTAAAAATTCCGAGCATTATTGGAAAGGCAGTTAATTGACTTGAATTTTCTGGTTCATCATAGAGCCTCTTCTGGACGGCAGCCAACTTATCTAGGTAAGATGGTAATAACACTTCTGCCATCCTTAAACATTTCACTGAAAAAGCATCCAGCCTTGAAATCATCACAGCATCATAATTTAAGCTGCTAGCACTAGTTAGGAGGGAGACAGTGAATCTATAGTGACGACTGGAGGATTTCTCTCTTCAATTTCTATTCAGATTACATCAGGGACATGCAAGACCAAAAAAGAAAATCTTAAAAACAAGGAGGGTCTGAAAATCAAGTTATGAAATTGTAATTTCTCTTTTTATAAAATTCTTTTGAATATATTACAACATGAAAGACTGGTTAATTTCATAAGATCCCACAGCATAGTCCAGTGGTCTCAATCTTGGCTACAAATTAGAATCACTTGAGAAGCTTTTAAAAGTCTCAGTGTCAGAGAGGAACCCAGACCAAGAATATCACAATCTATGGAAATGGCATCCAGGCATCGGTATTTAAGTTACCAAGTGAGGTCCCCTTACTCATCAGCATTACCTGGGAATTTGTTTGATATTCACATTCTCAGGTCATATTCCAGACCTTCTGAATCAGAAGTTATAGGGGTGGAGCCCAGCAATCTGCATTTTCACAAACCTGCTAATGTTTGAACACCACTGCCTTAGAAAAAGGCTGGGAATGATTGACCTGGCAGGTTTTCAAAGCAGATGTTCCTGGTTGCTTCCTTTGGTGAGAGAAGCCCATCTAGCTTTAAGTAACAGGTCTTCTCAGTGAGCCCACCTATATGAATTTATTGTACACGTCACTCTTACGTTAACTTGCTGTGTGGGGCTATTTGTTCTAAACCAGTTGACATTTGAATATTGCCTGCTGGAAGTCCAGTCTCACGTGGTCATTAAGCAATAAGAGCTCTCTGATAGGAACTGAGAGCAGAATTACTTGCCATTGTGGTCTCTCTGGGTTTTGGGGAGTGGGGAATTATACTGACATCTCAAAGCCTGTCTGTTTCTGGGGCACAGGTCTGTGCATTCATAGGTGGTCTCAAGACACTTAGAAGACAATGTCGAACAGCCTGTCCATAAGCTCTGCTGCCCAGAGCCCCATATCTTCAGTGATTTCCAGTTGACCAGCAATTCTGGGGCTACAATCTGGGTCTAGCAACAAAATTGTTACCCAATAATTCTGCTACCCCAGTGGTTAGAAAGAGGAAATATGCTGGTTTTGTAGGAGAGTCAGTAACTGGGAGTCTAGCTTATCCCCGGACAAATTTCAGGGCACAGATGCAGAAGTCCAGGAAAAGTCAAACACAAGTACAAATAAATGTGTTTTTTATTGGTGCCCAGCTTCTCCACGAGATAATGAGTGACCCACAGTGGTCAGCCATGGAAAAGCTAAACCTAAAGCCACCCCCAAATCCCCAAACCCCTAGGCTGCTATTTCTTTAACAAGGTAGAAAAACCAACTCACTCATTCTCGGAAAACTGCCACGTGCTTCTGTCACACATTCTGCGCACCTGCTCAGTGACTCAGCAGCACAAAGGCCAGTGTTGTTTCTCTGGACTTTCCCTTTGCCTAAGGGAGCTGACCAGAGTCCTGAGACTGGGAAGCACGGTGTCCGAGTCCAAACTCGGTGGAGATGAATTCCTGCTCGGAGCCCTCTCTGCAACATCAGGCCAGGTTCAGCAGGGAAGATCATTGCCTTCTGGAAACAAGATCACTGTACATTTGACAGGTTAGCCGATTCTACCAAGTAGCTCTAGGTCTAATCTGGAGTGAAGTCACCTTTCTGAGGTTGGCTTTTGTACTAGGCAAGACAATGATGTCATGGTTCCCATTCTAGCTGGGAGTCTCCCACTCCCCACCCCCCAACCATGTACATTAGAATTTTCTCTCCAGAAACTATGCTCTCAAGCATCCTTTTCATCCTCAGTTACAACAGCCACAAGTGTGTCTTGAGCATGTGCTGTATTATAGTCAACCACCTTAAAGGGCCTGGGAAATGAGTAAGGTCACATAAGTCTGATCAGCTTTCAGATCCTTTCCGACTGAGTTTGGAGTATGGGCCCATCAACATAACCATGGTACTTTTGTTTCCCAATAAGAACTAGGGGTTAGAGGCTGGCATTTTCCCAAACTGAAAAAATGGGTAAAACCTGCTTTCGCTTATCAGTGATCGCAAGACAACCCAAAAGAAGAGGTTTTAGAGTGCACACTTGTGTGCCTGTGCGCGCACACGCGCACACGCACACGCACTCATGCACACACACAGAATTTGAGTCACTTGGAGACAACTTTTACAATCGCCAGCCCTGTTATGTGGGTATTCAGGGGTAGTGACATCCAAATTAAAGTGATGGGGAAACTCACTTTCCACATGGCCCATGCAAGACATTCAGTGGAGGGTGGTGGGTAGACGGGGGACAATACAGCCCCTTAGAGGGGAGATCTTAATGAAATCTCACCATTCATTCCAGAAACTGCCATATCATAGGGTGGGTCTACCCCCGGAAAGAATACAGCTTCCCTAGAGGGGGGTGCTGTCCTATTTATCTCTTAGGATGCCTGATGCCACCTCTGTCAGATGAGTCCTATACACCACCAGGTACTAGCGGCACAAAATATATGATTTTGTCCAGGTCCATGGATGAACAGAATGAGACTATTTGTCAGCCCTTCATTTATGGGGTTAATGGCTTTAGGCAGAGAGAAGTGAATGTATGCTGTGTGCACTTGGCAAGAGTTGGCAGTAAAGAAATGTACATGTAGAAACTCGCGTGGGTCACAGTGGGGAGGAGAAAAGGAAAAAAGGCAGAGAAACATAGACATGATACCATTTTTGGTAGTCCCTTCAGGCTTCCCTAGCAAAAAACTAGACTGGGAGCTGAAACAATAGAAGTATATTTTCTTACACCTTTGGAGGCTGGAACATCCACAATCTAGGTTCAAGCAGAATTGGGTTCTCAGTCAGAACTTGCTTTATGACTGAAGAGGATTGCCTTTTCACTGTCTGTAAATGGAGGAGCGAGATCTTTTTCTCCTCCTCTACTAAGGCCACAGTCGTGATGAATTATAACTCCACCTTTATGACCTCATTTAACTTTAATTACCTCCTAGAAGCACAACCATAGCAGGTGGGGCTTAAACATAAGAGTTGAAGCGACAGAATTGAGTCCATAGGACATAAACTAAAATGCACACATGTACCACACACTCTGATGATCACCTAGAGGTGGGAGGTGGAGTTGGTGGATGGAAATGAAAGGGATCCTTTCTCAACCGATCCATCAAGAGAGGGCATCTCGCAGATCCGAGGGGGAATGTGCTGTGGACTGAGGAGTACCTGAGGGTACCCCTTCTTCTGAGATTTTTAACAATGTATGCATGAAGTTATCTTTGAATCGGTGACTTTGACCAATATGTGCTTTTTGATTTCATGTGGCACTTTTCGACAGTTTTCCATGTCCAGCAGCAGTAGAGCCTTGGAGCCCAGGATGACCCTGTCTAACACCACAGCCACGACACCTGTTGTGACCAGTCTGTGGCAGGGGATGACTCAGCACAGCAGCAATGCCTCTGTCCTGGCCCGCAGGCCTCCCGGCGGCAATGATGGAGAGCTGGAGGCTCTCTACATTCTCATTGTGCTAGGCTTCTTTGGCTTCTTCACCCTGGGCATCATGCTGAGCTACATTCGCTCCAAGAAGCTGGAGCACTCCCATGACCCGTTCAACGTGTACATTGAGTCCGACACCTGGCAGGAGAAAGACAAGGCCTTCTTCCAGGCCCGGGTCCTGGAGAGTTTCCGAGCGTGTTCTGTCATTGAGAACCAGCTGGCTGTGGAGCAGCCCAGCACATACCTGCCAGAGACAAAGCCGTCGCCATGATCCCACAACTGGTTAAAACTAGACAAATGCTCCTTGACCACTGGATTTTTCTATGCCTCTTTCACTCCTTATTGTATAGAATAGTTTTTTGTTTTTGCTATTTTAGAGGGTAAAGGGTAAGCACTCTATTTCTAAAATGACATTCCTACTGTAACAGACCATCAGCTGCTTCCCACTATGTCCCTGCCAATTTATTAATAGCAATGAAATCCCAGAGTTCATGGCCTTTGAGAACAGAACTGTGGCTCCCGGACTCCTTGCAGCTAGCAAGGTCATGTGACCAAGTTCTGCTCCGTACAAGTGGGAGTGACCCACGTCCCAGTGGCTGGGACAGGGAGGAGGTGATGAGCCAGCGCTCATCTGGCAAAGGGCAGTGTAGTCACAGATGGCAGAACAACGAGGAGTCTGGGTCCCTGACCAACACCACAGGGCAGGATCCCCTCCTTTCCTGGACTGATAGTTCAGAATTTATAGGAAAGAAAAACTAACTGGATCCTCCTTAAGCCATTGCTATTTTGATTTCTGTTAAAGTAGCAGAATCAGCATTTTAATTAATATACCTACCTTATGGGACAGGCCAAAGGCATAGTGTTCTCCTATTTGTCACAAACACACACTCCCTCTTGCTATAGGACAGTAACATTCTACCCTTGTCACTCTGCCCTGACTAATGTGGCCCTATCTTCCTCTTTTCCTCCTGTCTGCCTCTCCTCCCTTTCACCTCCCTTCACACATCTCCTTGCAAACACACAGACACACCCACAGAGATGCACACATAGTCACACAGAAATGTATACATGCACACATCACACACATACACACACGGATGTACACTTCCTACTCACATGTCCCAATCTCAAAGGAACTTGCTCTCTAGAGAACTGAGATACAGGTGAGAACTTTCCCTCTAAGAATCTGAACCAAGAGGAAGGTGCTCAGTTATCATGGCAGGAGGGAGTTGTGTCCCCACCACCCTGTGAGCCCAGGAAGAAGTGACTGTGGGCAGCTAGTAGCCTGTTGTGTTTGCATTGTGCCCCCACAAAAGACACATTCAAGTCCCAACCCCTGGTACTTGTGTTGTGACCAAACTTGGAAATTCAGCTTTGCAGATGTGATCGAGATATGGTCATGGGAGCAGCGGTTGCAAATCCAATGTGACTGCTGTCCTTAGATGAAGTGGGAGCTTTGGACACAGACACATGGGGAGTGTGCCATGTGCGGACCGAGGGAGAGACTGGGTGATACAGCTGTGGGACACGAAGGACTGAGGGCCACATGAGGCTGGAGGAGCCAAGGAGGGATTCTCTCCACAGGTTTCAGAGCACGTATGGCCGGGTGACACCTTGATTCCGACTTTTGGGCTCCAGACTTGTGAGATGATGACTGGCTCTTGTTTGAAGGCACCCAGTTCAAACCCCCGCTGTTCAGGGGCCACAGTCCTGGGAAACTCGCACAGTGAGAAGCAGCTCCTTTAGAGCTCTCCTCCTCTCAAGTCAGGGTGCCTGGAAGCTTCCCTCATGGAGACATGGGAAAGGGCTGGGGTGGAGATAGAGGTGCTGGAGGGAGCTCATGAATGCTCTGTCATGATGCGTGACGGGAATCAGAGCACGACTGGGCTTCCATCTTCTCCAGCTGCAGGCGCTCTGCTGTCTCCAGAAATCCTGCCTGCTTGGCCATTGCTGGCAGGGTGGAATATTTAAATAAAGCATAACTGTTTAAAACCTGACATCCTATAAGTGAAAGTCACATGTAAGTGTTGTTGACATCCTCAAGTGAATGACTGGGCCCAGTCTGGCTGTAGTCCCCAGCTCATGTCATCGACAGCCCTAGCTGAGGACAGCTCTGGGCAGCACCCTGGCTTGAATGACTAGCCCTCAACGGAAGTGGTCTTTCGGGTCACAGAGTCCTTTGAAAATTGAATACAAGCTGTGGCCCTCTTCCCCCAAGAGTGTACATAGATACCATATTTGGCCTACCACCGGGGGCTCACGGGCCTCTGGAAGCCCACTGTGGACCACTGGCATCTCTCAGCCCCTGTATGAGTCCCTGCTTCTCACAAATAAACAGCGTGGTTTGGAGAGGGACCAGCACCCATGTGACCTCCAGCATGCCCACAGAGGCACGCTGACACTGATATTCCAGCACTGGGTTGGCCCTTTATCACAGTCTTTTTCATCCACTGGGGTTCCTGTGAGGCAGAGGGAGATCTGTGAGCCTTTGTCCTCTCAGTGCTAGCAAGACGAGATATTCAGCTCCCCTGCATATCAAACCTCTTCTAACTCACAAATATTCAAATGTTTGTTGCCTGAGTTTGCTATTTGATATAACAGACATAGAATGCTTGCTATGTGCAGGTACTTTGCAAAGCTCTTAAAGAACCACAAATTCTTTCGAATATTTTATGTGTTCTTTGGCTAGAATTGCATGTATTTTGGGGTATTAATAAGGTTGTTTTAAAAAACGAACATCTTGGTGCACCCTGGTGGAGCAGCAGTTAGGTCAATCGCCTCTCAAGCCATATACCCCTGGGTTCAAGTCCTGAGCCCGGGAGGGAGCAACCAGTGTGAATAACTAACTAAAAATAAAATGAAGATGCTTCTTCCTCCTCTGTCTTCATGCCTGCCTAACTACTCACCTTCATTCCTTTCTGTACCTCTCCTTAAAAAAAATAATCTTATGATCTGAGTTGTGTGTTCTGTTCACATCTCTAAGATACTTTGGAAAGTAGATGTCAATCCTTGGGGGTCCCTGATGAGGCAGCCCCACGGATCAGGGACCAGGAGGTAGGACAGCCTGACGATAGTTAAACTCTGCCCTTGATAGACAGAAAGAACAGAAGCAAAGCCCAGGTGGGCTGGAGGTAGCTGGACTCCCCTCTGAAGGAAGTCCACCATGGCGGTTCAACTGGGGCTTTTCCAGTCAGCAGGGAAGCAGGCACGGTATTGGTAGAATTGTGGGTTTTTAAGAGAAACTGAAAAGAAAAGTTGGGTATTTATTTACAATCTCCTGGTTTTCAAATATTGGCAGGTAACTAATTCATTTTAAAAAATTGTGTGGGCCAAACAAAATATGATCTCGAGTGGAATTCTACCCAAAGACCACTGATTTGCATCCTCTCTCTGTTTTTTTTTTTTTTAATCTTTTTAAGGAAATGCAGAAGCAGGAATGAAGACAAGCAGGTAGGCAGGAAGAGAGAGCAGGAAGTTATTTTTTATTTAGCTTATTTATCTATTTATTTATTAGTTTTTCATGCTGGTTTCCCCCTAGATCCAGGATGCGAACCCTGGTCCTTGCATGCACATAGACGGCCCTCCTCCAGAGGTGTCTGGCCTAACTACTATTCCACCAAGGCACATACCTGCCTCTACTCTAAAGAGAAATAATAGTGTCTGGCCAGTCCCAGGACGCACTCACTTAAGCAAGTAAAGTCAGACAGGGAATCCTGAATCCTGAATCTGAAGTGGTGCACACCTGTCTTGTAGAAGCAGGCAGGGCCGCTGGCAGCATTCCCTCCAGTGTGGCCCTGGGCCGATGATCCCAGGTCCCTGCCCTGTGATCAGACACATCAGGTTGTCTTCACCCGGGTTCATGTGCAATATTGTTTTCATCTGACTCTCCCAGTAAGACACCAGGCACTTCATTCTGTCACTGTCAGCTTCGATTTTGCTTTTCAGACTCTTGGAACCAGTGTAGAAGTGTCCCCTGGAAGACTGTCCCTCTCTATGTACAAACAGATCAGGCTGCGAGAACCTGCTGCGAGACGGGGGCAAACCATGCACTGGGGGACACCAGTCAGCACGAAGGTTGTCATTCCCCCCTCCAGCTTCAGGAACAACCTGATCTGGCAGGGCGAAAGGCTTTAAAACCACTTCAGAATAAATATGCAGCTTGTTGGGTGGTTGTCCTTGAAAAGCAGGCTCCATGACAGTTAACTAGACCCTGGTTATTACTTAACAACTGAGGAAACTGAGGCTCAGGAAGGCTCAAGTCACCAAGTTCATCAGTGCTTAAGGAGGAAGCCAGCAGGAACTCGGCTCCCCTCGTTTCCAGTCTGCTCTGTCCCACAGCTGCTTTAATAGGTCATCCTGGAGGTCTGCAGGGTAGGATGGTAATTGCACTTGGTCATAAGAGACCAGACTTGGCGAATACTGCAGGCGGGTGGGGACTGGAACTGTACTTTTTTTCTCTGGCACACACAAACGCAGCTCGATAAAAAATTTTATGGGACTATGGGCGCCCCCTGGTGGCGTAGCTGTTTGGTCGCCCACCTTCACCAGTGCAGTTCATACACATTCGAAGGATCCGGCTTTTACGTCCCAGGGCCAGGGGAAACAACTAAGATGAACAACTAAATAAAATAACTAAGTGCTTCTTCCTCCTCTCTCTTCCTGCCTCTTCTTGCCTTCATTCCTGTCTGCACCTTTTCTCTTAAACAGTACGGGATTATGGCTTGGAATATTGTCTTTGCACTCTCTCTGAAAGCCAGTCTCCCTTCAGAACACTATTGTAATTCAGTAGTAGCCACAGCAAGAGTTAGAAATACTAACAAGCAGAGAAAGCTGCTATTGAGTCTATAATCTTTGAATATCCAGGCAAGACTCTGTTGCATGTAGTCTAATGCATGTGACTCTCTTGAGAATATATTCTATATTAAATCCACATCAGTAGGTGACTTCTCTATGGGCATAATGAAATATGAATACCAAATCAGACAAAAGGAGATAACAGGATATAAAGGCTTGAGGACCAAAGAAATATACAGAAAGCTATGAGTAGATTGATAAGAAGTGGTAAATTCTTTAAGCAAGAAAACTCCCTGGAAATATAAAGCAAGCATACATACAAGAAAGAGTTAGGAGATTTAGAGACACTGGCCCTCCAGGTCCATTGGTGCATCTGTGTACTCAAGGCAATTAAGTCAAGTGTCAGCCATCAACCAAGGAAAAATCAGCAGCAGGTAAGGGAGAAGATCTGTGCCCCAGCTCTGCAGCCCCGCCCCCAGTGACTGACATGGGAAAGGTATCACAGGTGAGGAAGAAGATGCCCAGCCCTAGTGACAGCCACAGAGTACCCTGCACTCTCAGTGTTAGGAAGCTGGGAATGATTACAACAGCCCCCACCAAGGAAGTAAGCCAAAGAGAAAGAGAAAGGACTTCTTGATCAAGGAGACAGAGGCTATAAAGGCCCTAACAGAAATGTATAAAAAAATATAGCCAGTGAATCAAAAATAAATATGGAAATATTCATAAACAGACTTAATCTTGCAGAGGAATGAATCTCAGGAATTGGAAACAAGAACACAGAGGTCATGGAAGAGGAGAGAGAAACAAGACTGAAGAAAAAGAAACCTATAGGAAATATCAGACACAATGAGAAGAACAAACCTAAGAGTAATAGGTTTTCTGGAAGGTGAGGAGAAAGAAAGGAGCAGAGAATGTATTTAAATAAGTAAGAGCAGAGAACTTCCCACATCCGTACTAAAAAGTAATCAGGAAGTCCAAAACACTGATGTAACATCCACATTCCTAAATACACCAAGAAACATCATAGTAAAACTAGCAAAAGTCAAAGATAAAAGAAAAATTACAAGTGTACACCAATCAGACTATCATCAGACTCCTAGCCAAAACTCTACAGGTCAGGAGAGCAGAGCAACATAGTAAAAATACTAATGTTGTAGCTGTCTTTGCCAAATGTTACCCTTTTAAGTGGCTATTAATCTTGGAAAACTGAATTCAATAGCACAGTAAAAATCCATGCATCATGATTAAGTGGGATTTATTTCAGGAAAGCAAGAATGGTTAACATATGCAAATAAGTATAATACACCATACCAACAAAAGATAAATAAAAAAATCATATGTTCATAAATGGGGGGGGGGAAGCATTTGATGAGATTTAACAGCTGTTCATGACAAATTTTTAAAAACCTCACCGAAAAAGGGAATAGGAGGCACATATCCCAACACAGTAAAAGCCATATATAACAAGCCTTCAGTTAACATCATACTCAATGGCAAAAAGCTAAAAGCCTTTCCCCTACTATCTGGAACAAGACAAGGATGCCCACTCTCACCACTACTCTTCAACATAGTTCAGGAAATTCATGCCAAAGCAATAAGTCAAGAAAAAGGACTTTAAAGAAATCCAGTTTTAAAAGGAATATTTGTGGATGACATGATATTATTCAAAATGTTATTCATGATAGACTCCACCAAAAAACAAAGAAACAAAACCGAAAAAACAACTGCTAGAAACAATAAATGAATACATCAGAGTGGCAGGGTATAAAATTAATACACAAAAATCAATAGCATTTCTACATAATAATAATGAAGTAGAAGAAAGAGAAATTAAGAAAGAAATCTCATTCACAGTATTGAAAAAAAAAAGATAAAATACCTGGGAATAAACTTAACAAGGGAGGCCAAAGATCTCTACATTGAAAACTACAAGACAGTAAAAAAAGAAATAGAAGAAGACACAAATAGATGGAAGAACAGCTTGTGCTCATGGAATGGAAGAATTAACATAATTAAAATGGTTGTCTTTCTCAGAGTATACTGATTTAATTGAACAGACCATACTGAACTGTGTAAAAAGGCTTGAATAGCCAAAACTACCCTCAGAAAAAAGAACAGTGAAGTAATCACACTCTCTGACTTCAAATTATACTACACAGTGATTTTCATTAAAACAGCATGGTTTAAGAAAAAAAAAAAAAAAAAAAAAAGATGAGTATATATAAAACTGAGATTCCAGAAAGAAAATCACACTTATATAGGCAGTTAATCTATGACAAAAGAGCTAAGAACGTACATTGGGGTAAGAAAAATCTATTCAACAGATAATTTATGGAAAATTGGACTGACAGCTACAAAATATAAAACTAGATTATATTTACTAGCACTATAAACATGAATTAACACAAAATTAATCAAAACCTGGACATAAGACCCAAAATCATAAAATACATAGAGGAAATGTAGGAAAGACATCAACCTAAAGGATGTCATTGGGGAAGGAACACCTACAGCAAAAGAAATTAAAGGAAAACTAAACGACCATCTCACTGAAAAGCTTCTACAGGGCAAAAGAAAATGCCAATAAAACAGAAAGAAAACTCATTGAATGGGAGAAGGTATTTGTACAGTATACATCAGAGAAGAGTCTAATCTCCAGAATATATAAAGAGCTCCTGCACCTCAATAACAAAAAAGTCAATGACCCACTCATAAAATGGAGGGTTGAATAGACACCTTTCTAGAGAAACACAAAGATGGCCTACAGACACTTGAAGGAGAGTTTTACATCATTGACCATCAGAAAAAGGAAAATAAAAACACAATGAGTTATTGCTTCACACCAGTGAAAATAAACTATATCAAAAGAACTAGAAACAAAAAGTGTTGGAGGGCGTGTGGAGAAAAAGGAACTTTTCTGTACTGTTGGTGTGAATGTAAATTAATGCACTTTGGAAAACTGTATGGCGGTTCCTTGAAAAAATTAAAATGGATCTAACATTTATGCCAGGAATCCCACTTCTAGGCATATACTAAAGAACACAAAAACACTAATCAGAAAGAATATCTTCACCTTATGTTCATACCAGCACAGTTCACAACAGCCAAGTCATGGAAACAACTTAAATATCCTCCAACAGGAGACTGGCTAAAGAAGCCCTGGTGTATATAATCGATGGAATTCTATGTGCTGTTAGAAAAGATGAAATTGTGCCTTTGTAACAACATGGGTGGAAGTGGAAGAGATCATGCTAAGTGGGGAGAGAGAGGGGGGAAGGGGGTTGACAGGGGGGTTTCCACTTAAATGTAGAGTATAAGGAAACAAAACAAACAAAAATCTCAACAAAAACCACATTCGCACTGCTCAAGACGGGCTGCCAGCGGAGAAGGAATGCTAAAACACATACAGCGATGCGGACAAGACAAATAATAAAGCCAAATATTGAAGCTATTTCCAAAAGTACCAGAATTTTGTTTAAGAGAGAAAGGAAGGGAGAAGAAAAAGAAGCGTTTTTAAGAAACGAAGAACTTTATTTATGTTATTTTTGACTGTTCCGCCCGGTTCGCTAACCCGGGTTCTTGGGCTTTAGGTGGTCTGCATAACAGCCTCTGGTTCAGCGCCCGAGCCACCAGGGTGACTCCTAAATGCCAGATTTTGTCAACCATTTTCGAAAGGTGGAGGAAGGTGTTCTGGAGGCTGCCCCCTGGCGATCACGGTGCAGGTAGTTCTCAAGCACAGGGCGCCCTAAGAATCTGGGGTCAGGTGGATGCGTCTTGGGGGCTGCGAGATTAGACTTTAGGTACTCCCAGGAGACAAGGTTTATATCTGCATGTCCCGCGGGAACCACAGGGAGGCAGGTAGTATGTGGGGCAGGGGTCGGGGGGCACTGTCCTGAGCCGGTAGGATGAGACCTCCACAGGGAACAGTCTCTGGGAGTGGCGAGGAGGCCCTCAGGTCAGAATCTTGGCAAGTTTATAGGACACTCCCCTGCCTCCTTCTGCCTCAGAAGTGTTCATGCCGTCCCCTTTCCAGAAATAGTTCCCCACCCTCCTTTCTTTCTTTTTTTAAGATCATCCTTTCCGGTACCTGGAAAATGGCCTCTCACCTGGAGGTAAGCCACAGGCTATGGTGGAGGAGGGTCTGTAGCCGCACAGCATTGACTCCCGTGAAGTCTAGGCCACTTTCTCCCCTCCCTTGGTGAGGGAGGCCCCCACACAAGGTTAGAGGGGTACTGGACACTGCTCAACGCCACAGGGGGAAATGGACAGCAATCTGTTTGTCACATATCATCACACTCAGAGAGAAGACGTCTGCATGCCATACTGGGCACACTGGGGAATAGACTGAGAGGCAAGGCTGGGGGCCGCAGACTTTGCAGTGGCAAGTTGGTGGGCGGCCCTATTCCCAGGGAGGCCAGGATGGTTGTTTGAACAATTCCATGAGCTGGGAGGGTGCTGAGACCTACTGCTGAGGAATAAGCAGGCACTGGCTCAGACAGAGGAACGTGATCCACAGGAGGGGGTCCGCGGTAGCAGGCAGTTCGCCAGTCAGGCCCCAACTCCACCAGATGTCAAGGTCACATAATCTTGGGCTCTGCCCTTAGGCCTTACACCTCCTCTGGGGAAGGCCAGTCAAGTGTGCACTGACTCCTACACAGGGCCTTGGGGGATCAGCGGGGGGTGAAATGCACCCGGGACCACGAGCTAAGTTCCGGGGCTGGCCCTGGACTGACGCTGCCACAGAAGGGGTGCCTTTCTCCAGCTCAGGGCCTTCTGCGGGCTCGCTCGCAGACTCTGACCCGCCTTTGCCTCTTGCTTCCTTTGCTCCTCCCACACGTGCCACCAGCGCCGACGACGTTGGGCTTCACAGATCACGGTGCAAGCACCGCCACCACCGCGACCTCCAGGGGCAGGGAGAGAGGGACACATTTGGCGACCAGTGGGGGCAATCCTACTGCTTCCGACATCCTCCAGAACCATGAAACCGCTGCTGTCTTTATGAGGATCAGCCAATTCAGGCAATAATAAATTGTTTGAGGGTCCTGGTTCAGAGAGTCTCGCTGGAGGAATGGGAAAAGCTGCTTCTGTCTAAGGCCCACTCCTCGGGGTCTGGGCGTCCACCTCACACTCACCGGGCCTGCTTTCCCTCTCTTCTCTCTCCACTGGGCCTTTCATCTCGCACTGGACAATCCTAGAGACAGGCTCCTGCCTTGCAGTTTCAAGATGCCTAAGTGGAAGGAGTGCGAGGAGGCGGGCGGGGGCCAGATTGACTGCTGGGTCAGGTGCGCCGCTCCAGGTCGCGGGACTTGGTCACGGTGCTCAAGAGCTGCGGCCGCCTGTTATAGCAGCCTCCACCACCAGGGGGCGGAACACCCCGGTCCACAGTGCCCTGCCTAGGAGCCCAGGAGTCTGAGTTCCCAGTAGGGGTCCGGGCCTCTGCTTCTGAGCCCTGGCTCTGCACTGCTGTTATCAGGCAAAAGAATGAAACACCCAATTTCTAAAGGGTTTTTAGATTAAAGTCCAGACAACTTGCAATTTCCACATCTTTTGAGTCTTGTGAGGTCGGCTATTCTCTTACACAAGAGAACATTTCTACAAGATGCAAATCAGGATTAGAGAAAAATGTCGATGAAGTGTATGTAAAGTGTTTGAGAGGGAGAATTTCAAACATTATAGCATAGAAATGGCTGATTCCCTGCAAAGAATTACCATGTTTGTTGCAAACCCATCACTTGTTTTTTTTAAATTTTATAGCAATGTTTTTTTCTTTTGTTAGCAATACTGTATTCATTTTAGGATATTGAAATTGCATCTAGGTCTATATTTCATACTTACTAAAAAGTAAAATTACTCTTTTTAAAGAGTAATGCGAGTTGCAAACTCTTTACTCTTAAAAAAAAGTAATTTCACTTTTTAGTAAGTAACGGTAAAAACAAAACAAAACCCAACCATTTAAAAGGATAGCACCCAGAGGCAATAAAAGGATTTTGCCTCTTTTCAGTTATATTCTATGCGTACACAAGAATACCCAGCATCTATATTCAAAAATACATCACACAGTAATTAACATCATGTTTGTTTTTTCCTCATTAGCTGTGTATTGAACATCGCTCCTCATCAGTGTATAGACACCTGCCTCATTCCTTGGAATGTTTGCATAGGATTTCATGGTGTGGATTTCTATACTGTCTTTAACTAGTTGTCTCTTGATGGACATTTAGATGATTTCCAATCTTATGTTGTTACAATGGGACGATGATTAGACCTGTACATGTGTTCTAGCTATTTCTAGAACTGGACCTCCCCAATTTCTTAGAAGATGACTGAGCCATCAAAAGGCGTGTATGTTATAAAATATGAATAATTCTAATTATCCTGAATAATGGTAATACCAATTACCTGACCTGTATGAGTTGTCACTGTGTATCACACCATTCTGACTCCTTTGAGTAACTTAACTACACTGTGGCAAAGATAGAACCATTCTGTAGATGTACTTTTCTTGTTTACAAGTAGTAAATTAATGCATTTATAACTTAAAAAACAATTTTCCTGCCTAGTGGTGGGTCTTAAACCAGGATCCACTGGTTTCATAGCCTGCATCTTATCCCCTGAGCCAGGGTGTCAAAATCTCCTTATAATTTTAATTTGCTTTGTATTACTATAAGTACTATAAGAGAATATATATGAAGGGCTATGTTCATCATAGCATTATTCACAAGAGTTAGAAATGATCTAAGTGCCCATTGGCTGAGTGGATAAAGATGATGTGGCATATTGCACAAGGGAGTACTAGTTTTGGTTTTTTTTTTAATACATGAAATCTGCCATTTTCAACAGCATGGATGAACCTAGTGGGCATTATACTTAGAAAAGGAAGTCAATGGGAAGACAAGTACTGTATGATTTCACTCACATGTGGAAATAAAGTGGCAAAACTAATGAACAAGCAAACAAAACAACAAACAGACTCTTAGACTATCAGAACGAAACAGTGGTTACAAGAGGGAAAGGGAAGATGGGTGGGAAACTGGGGAAAGGGGTCTCTTTAGGCAGAGGGATGGAAACTAGATTCATGGCAGCAAACATTGCATAGTGAATGCCGATGTTGATTTATAATGCTGCAGCCTGCGACTCATATGATGTCAACCAATATTATTTCCATTAAAATGTTTTGAAGATTATAACTAAAAAGAAGCCTGCATACTAATGTATGTCTTTCCTGTGACTTGTCATTCCTGTCTTTTGGCCAACTTTCCTTTCAGTTGCTGATCTACTTCTTAATATTAAAAAATCTTTGCTCAGAAATATGACACTTTTGTATATTTATCTCTTGACTCTGCTGAAAGTGTTTTGTTTCTGTCACAAGGAAATTTTTCATTCTTCTGTAGCTAGATTTATCAGTCTTTTCTTTTGTGATTTCTGGCTTTTGTGTCATGCTTGGAAAGACTTCAACAAACTGGAATTATGAAAATAAATCTCACATGTTTGTTCCAGCACTTTTCTGTCCCTATTTAAAATATAAAAAACTTAGCTCCAACTGGAATTTATTTACTACCTATTTATTTACCTGTTAAAATTGAGGTAACTTTGATTTCCAAAATAATATAAGCCCATAAGTGCAGGTTCGCTATTTATCAAATATATGATAACACACCGCACCAGCCAACAAATTTCCAATAATCCTTTACCATTGTCCATTGGACCCCACTACCCTTTGCCTCCAGCCACACCCCATCCCCTCTGGTAACCTCAGTTCTATCGTCAATGTCCAAGGGTGAGTTTTTATTCTGTCTGTTCATTTGCTTTGTTTCTTTATATTCAACGTATGAGTGAGATCATCCAGTATCTGTCTTTCTCCTTCTGACTAATTTCACACAGCATATTTCTCTCTAGTTCCATGTCATCATGGTAAGATTTCATCTTTCTGTTTTAGGGCTATGTTGTATCACCTGAAATTAATTTTGATGTGAGTATTAGAGATTCAGTTTTACTCTTTCCCTGATGCCTGGTCAATTGTCCCATGCATTTATGTGCTAACATATCTTTTGCTTACTCAAAATAGTCCCTTTATTTTATACTATTTTTTGAATGTTTTGTTTCTATTTCTGAAATTTATTATGTTCTACTGATGTGTCTACTCATGTTTATGCTAAAATCAAGCATTTTAATTTCTACAGCTTTACAATATGCTTAAGATCTTGCAGGGGCAGTATTTTACTATCGTGTTTTCCTAGGATTTTCTTGGTTATTTTTGTCTGTTCAATTTCCCATATCAATTTTAGATTCACTGGTGTATGCTAATTTGAATGACACACAGCTCTTTTAAGTCTTTAAGCAGTAAGTGTAGCATTTCTCTACCTCATACCTCCCATGACAGAAGGGGATGGAAACAACCAAACAAACAAAAACAGAGTTCACAAACACTTAGACGTTTGAGAAAATCGGTATCAACTTAGATATTTCTGCCAGGGTCAGCATGAGAAGGCAAGATGTCCGTCCTAATGACGGTTTGGGGGCAGTTAAGTTCCTTTTCTCAAGGCACAGAAGTAACCTTGGGACTCCAAGTAAGTCACCTATTTCTTGGTTGGAATAGCATCTATATCTAAACAGGATGCTGCCTATTCTTTTCTGTAGGGCACAAAGGAATGTTTTGTTCCTTTTGATTTTGCTGTAATTTTTCAAGTCAAAAAGCTGCAATTCTCTTCTTTGGAACTAAGAAGAAGAGAGATGAACCTGAAGAGTAAAATGAGAGTAATAAATTTATTAATGCACGAGTATGGGCACAGAATATTTGGCATTTAGTGTATTTCTGGGAAATAATTGAAACCTCTGTTGATGCTTTTATTGGTATTTTGCTACATCTTTACCCTGATTCAGGAAGAATTATCTTTACACTAGTGAGTCTTTCTATCTAAAATCAGGAAACATATTTAGTCAAATCTTTCTTTATGTTCCTCTGACTTTTAGATTTCCTTTGTATGAATATTGTATATTTACCACACTCAGGTGTTTTATCCTTTTGGTTACTACCGTAAGTAGAATCTTTTATTTGTATTTACAAAAGCATTGCTGTGAATATGGATTCTTGTGTTGTTGGTTTTTTAGTGTTTATTTTCTACCCACTGAGTTTTCTGAGCTAGCCTATTATGGCTAAATAGTTTTGTACATGAGTCTCTTAATTTTTCCAGTCATACAGTATTACCATATTACAATGGTAATATTTGCCTCTTCCTTTTCAGTTCTTAAGTTTCTTGTGTAATTGAATTAGATAATCCATGCCCCACAATAGTAAATGGCAGAGGTGACAGTGAGTGATTGTGTCTTATGCCTGGCCATGCTGCAGGGCTCGTATTATTTCACCATTAAACACAAGACTAGTTTCTGACTTGAGATATATGCAGTCATGTGTATAAGAGACTTATCCATTTTTAATAAAAATGTTAAAATCATAATGGAATTGAAATGTAACAAATACCTATATATTATCTATGAAGGTGAGCACATTTTGTTTAGCTTCATTTGTCTGGAATATAACAGTGATTTCCTAAGAGCAAACAAACTTTCCTAACTGACATGACTGCATTGTAGCATATTATTTTTTAATGCATTGTTGGATCTATTGGCTAATATTTTAAGTAGAAACCTTACATCTACACTCATAAATGATGTCTGTATTTTTCCTTTATTGTGATGGTTTCAATGTTAGGCTATCATTGATCTGCTAGCTTCATTCAAAAAAAATGAAAATTTTCTTCTTTCTTCATGTTCTATAGCAGTTTGTAAAAACAGTATTTTCTAATCAATAAAGATTTATTGAGACTCATTTGTGAGGCTTCCTGAATTATTTGCTTCTTTGGGTGGGTGATGCTTAAGAAAGTTTTCAGCATCTTCTATGGCAACTGATGCTTTTCTGATTTTTAAAATCTCTTTGGGGTCAATTTTTGTCATTTATATTTCCCTTGGAAATCATTCATTTGGTCAAGGTTTTCAAATTTATTTGCACAGAATTGAGCAGAGGAATTGAGGAATCATATAACGTCTTTGATTTCCTCCTATCGATTGCCATTCCATACACTATTTTTATTTTGCAATTTGTTTCTTCTTTATTTATTTATAGAGTAGCTATAGGTTTATCCATTTTATCTGTTTGATTTTTTTTTTTCCCTCCAAGGAATCAGCTCTTAGATATATTATTAGCATCGTTGTTTCTGGTTTCTAAATTCTGCCCTTTTCATTTAAAGTGATCACCACTCCCCTCATTTCTTTGGATATTTTCTTATTCTTTTCCTAATACCTGGAAATAGGTACTTAAAATTAAAAAAAAATTAGAGCAGTTTATTGAAACACTATTTATATACAATGAAATAGACCCACTGCAAGGGTTCAGTGTGATAATTTTTAGGTAAATCTATGCAATCGTGAACCATACCATAATTCATTTTTAGAATATTTCCATCAGCTCTAAAAGTGGCTTCATTTCTGCTAACCTCAATTTCTGCTCCCATCTCTAGCCCAAGATAAATGCTGATCTTCTTTCTATCTCTAATTTTGCTGTTTCAAGTCATCTAAATGGAATTGTGTAACAAGTAATTTTTTGTGTCTGGCTCCTTACACCCAGCATATTGCTTTTGAAATTCATGTATATTTACTGCTTTCTTTGTAAGGATATTCCACATTTTGGTTTTCCACTTAACAACTGATGGACATGGACTATTTCCAATTTGTTAAGTGTTATGAATGGCACTGATGTGGACATTTATGTACAAGTATTTATGTGGACATATATTTTTTCGAATAGATACCTGGGAGTGGATGCTGGGGTATTTGGTAAGTATGTGTCTAACTTTTTAAGAAGTTGTCAAACTGGTCAGCGCTCTACCTTTTAGCATTCCCATGAGCAATTCACAAGATCTTTCTCACCACATCTGTGCCAGCGTTCAGTATTGTCCACTATTAAAATTAGAGTCATTTTAGTGGGTGTGTACTAAAATATCATTGTGGTTTTGATCTGTATTTCCTTTTGACTAGTGATGTTGACCAACTTTTCATGTGCTGATTTGTCACTTGTATATTTCCTTTGGGAGGTATCTGTTCAAATCTCTTTCTGATTTTTTACTGATTTATTTGTCCTCTTATTATTGAATTGTAAGATTTTTTCATCTGTGTGGGATACAAGTCATTTATCAGATAGATATATGACTTACAAATATTTTCACTAGCCTATGTGTCTTTTCTTTTCATTTTGTCTTTTGAAGAGCAAAAGTTTCACATTGTGATGAAATAAAGTTCACCAGGGTTATTTGTTTTAATAATTATGTTTTTCTGTTATGTCTAAAAAGCTTTATCCTAGGTCACAGTGATGCCTATGGTATGAGGTAAGTTCATTTTTATTTTATATGAACATCTGGTTATTTCAGTGCCTCTTATGGACAAGATGATCACTTCTCCATGTTTATGTAAATCTCTTTTTTTATCTTTCCTTGGCTACTAATTTATTTGCATCACATGGGTCCAGATACAAATTGTCTTTAGTTTATTTTATAGGTATCATTTTACTTTTAGTTTTGACTTTTCTTTTTCATTCAGAAATTTTTAGGCATGAATTTCCAGGTAGCAAGATGTATAGATTTTATTTTAATTTCTATTTTTAGTATTATTAATAGAGAATATTTCTACTTTAAAAAAATATTCTGTGGTGCACCCTGTTATCTTAGCGGATAAATCTACAACCTTCGGCTGACATAGTCCACAGACATCCCAGGGTTCATGACCCAGGGCCTGGAGGGGCAACCAAGATGCATCACTGCCTAAAATGAATGGCTGTTCCTTCCTCCTCTCTCTTCCTGCTGCCTGCCTGGAAGCCTTCATTCCTGTATGCACCTTCCCTTGAAAGAAAAAAAAATGTTCTGAGATGTCCTTTATAACCAAACGGATGATCCTTTGAGTGTGTCAAAATTCCATGTGTTTTCTGTACTTGCAGGATAGAGTCCAATATTTTATCAAATTAGTTCTACCTTGTTAAAAATATCATGAAATATTTCAATTTCTACACCTTTATTAAATTATTTTGTAAATTTATTCTATTATGGACTGAGAAGTAAGTTAAGATGCTTGCTTCTAAATTTTTCTACCTTCCCTTATTTCCTACAAATTTTGCTGCATGAGTGTTGAGTCAGTGCTGGCGCAGAGGTAGTCATGATGTTAGATGATTGCATTTATGAAGTTATGTTGATTATCCAAGATCGTGTCTCCCTTTTTCTTATTTATTGATTTCTATGCTGAATTAAAGATAAAGGACATTAGCACAGAGATTTCTGCTTTCCTTATGTTTTATTTGCTTTGTGTGTCATGCCCACTGTTACTTTTAATATAATTAGCAATTTATTGTAGTTAATGATTCGAAGCTAACTTAGATTATAGCTAGCTCATGGCAAGTATTATTAAGAGTTTGCTAAAAATAAAAACAAACAAAACCTCTTTGTATCTCCTAGGTACAGACTTAGTTGGGTTTTGTTGACAATTTAAAAAAAATTTATAATCTGTGGACGGTGAAAATATATTTAGTCTTGGTTCATCATTTGGTTTAAAATCAAATCTTTTATTTTTAATAATTTTATCTTTCTTATTTGGTTGTATTATTTGCTATGTATGTGTGCTCTCTCTGATAATTTGCAATTTTTATCATCTATATCTTCCAGTGGTTATTGTTTTTAAATTTTTTCTTTCAGGTGGAATTCACATAATATAAAATTTGTCCTTTTAAAGTATACAGTTCAGTAGCATTTAGTACACAAACAAAGTTGTGCAACTATTTTCCAAAATGTTTTCATGTCCCCTAAGGATATCTCATACCCATAATGCAGTCAGTTTCTCCTTCTTCTGGTCCCTGGCAACCATTTTGCTCTCTGTTTCTATAGAGCTGATTAGTTTAGGTGACTTGTATACATGGAATCATATGCTATTTGCCCTTTTGTGTGTGTTTAATTTGACATAGCATGATGTCTGCAAGACTCATTCATGCTTTAGCACATGTTCCCACTTCATTTCTTTCTATGACCACATAATATTCCATTGCATGGAAATACCACATTTTGTTTGTCCATTCATCCAGTGGATATTTGGGTTGTTTCCACTTTTTGTCTATTGCGAATGGTGCTGTCATGAATATTTGTGTATGAGAATTTGTTATAATACCCAGGAGTGGAATTGGTAGAATACAGGAAATTCTCTGATTAACTTTCTGAAGAACTGCCATACTCTTTTTCACAGTGCATGTTAGCAGTGTATGAGGTTCTAATTTCTTCACATCCTCATCAGTTCTTATCCATCTTGTATGCATATGAGTATGTGTGTGTATACGTGTGTGTGTGAGAGAGAGAGAGAGAGAGAGAGAAGTGGTATTTCATTGTACTTTTTATTTGCATGTTCCTACTTACTTCTAATGATGTTGATCTCTTCATGGGCTTGTTGGCCATTTGTTCCAATGATAATCTTTAAATGTAACTTTTATTATATATATTTTTATATAGCTAATGCTCTGTTTCTCAGATAATATCCATGAACTATTTAACATGGGTGAAGATAAAATTAGGAGACCACTAGTGGTCTTGCCTCTCCTACCCACCTTTTCTGATGATTCTTTCTGAAGAAATTCTCCTCCTGTCTTGTCATCCCTTGTCTCAACATCTCATTTCCTTTATGGTTTGAAGTTCAGTTTTTATTACTTTTTGATTGTTAATGTGTTTTCTTCTCTCCTCCCACTAGCTGTAAGCTTCGCAAAGGCCTGGAATCTGTCTGCCCTGTTCTCCTTTCTAAGTGCTGAGACACTTAACCTAGTACAGTGCATGACTGGGATACAGTTAGTACTTAATAAATCATTTTTAATGATATTTGAATGAATGAACCGAACAATTCCAATTTTATAAGTGACTCCCTATTATCATGATAATGATAAATATAAGGATTTATATTTATATCCAATTGAATAGTTTCCCAAAACTGCTGCAATAAATTGCCACAAACTTCACAAACTTGATGGCAGAGATTAAACTCTCAGATTTATGGGGAACAGAAATACAAAATCAAGGTGTCAACTGGGCCACACATGGTGGCGACTCTAAGGAAGAATCCTTCTTCATGTCCTTGGCTTGTGGCAGCATCGCCTGAATTCTGCCTCCATCCTTGTGTGGTTCTCTTTGTGCCTCTGTTTGCAGTCTCCTTCTCTGTCACCTGTAAGAGCCATTGAATTTAGATCTACTGCGATCCAGGATGACTGAGATCCTTACCTTAATTTCTTCGGCAAAGGCCACTATTCCAAGTAAGGTCGCAAGCTGACGTTCCAGATGGATGTTTATTTTAGGGGAACAGTACCTTCGCTTGTTTGAGTTCCCATAACATAAAAGCAGAGACTGGGTGGTTTAAACACTGAAATTTATTTCTCACAGTTCTGGAGGATGAAAAATCCAAGATCAAGGTGCCGAAAGATTCAGTGTCTGGTAAGAATTCTTCTCGGGTTTACAAATGATCTCCATCTCACTGTGTACCAGAGTGGGCAGAGGTCGCTCTGTTGTCCCTTCTTATAAGAGCACTATTCTCACGATGAGGGCCCCATTTGCATGAGCTCATCTCTATCTAATTACCTCCACAAGACCCCTTTCTAAATATCACGCTGGGGGTTAGGGCTGAAACACTTGAATTCATTTCATACGTCATCATCTGACCCACTACACAAAGTAACTAAATTCTGTACAGTCTACTTCCTAAATATGTCTTGAATCATTGACTTCCCCCACCAGCCTTGCTCCCACTACTTCTTTAAAACACCATTGTCTCTTGCCTGGACGAAGCTCACACCTGCATGACAGGCCTCCCCTTCTTTAATCCACGTTCTGTTATACAACCTAACTGACCTAGGCTAGGTGGCTTTTGTCTTTTTCTGAGAATGTGCTACCGACTGGCTCAATTATTAGACTCCATCCCAGTTCTACGCGATTTCCCAGAGGAGGTAACTGATTCTGAGGTATTCCTTGTCATATTTCCAGCTGATGAGACAGAAAAGAGCCCACTTTCCCTTCTGGTGGCAGAAGCATTGGGGTGTGAGTCTGAGCACCACGAACCACATCGTGTGGAGGAGGCCCTTCTGCACAGGGAAAATCAGGCCACACATGCAGAAAGACAGCGATAGAAGACCAACACAGGCCCTCCTCCCAGATTCAAAACCCTATGTCAGCTCTACCCTTCCTCTTTATTGCTTACATGAAACCCTAAAGTCTCCCTTTCCATGGACACTTGTTGAAATTTGGCCCTGCACCCCAGAATACCCATGACAGACAAGACTCACCGGATGATTTTCCTTGAGCTTCCACCATGTCTTTCATTTTGTGTCTCAGCACTATGTGGGGCTTGATCTTTCTCTCCGATGATCATGTTAGGTGGGAAAAATGGTCTTAACTCAGTGATGAAGATGAGCAGTCTCATGTCATAGCCCAAATTCTGAACTTGACTCAAGTAGCAGCTCCGCCCCCGTCCCAGTTCAGTCTGCAAGGGCAGGAGAACCACAAACAGTCAGGGAGGTGGGCCTGGGTGGCTGACCTCTTCCTTCATCAAGCTTTTCTGCATCCCACCCCGCACCAGGCCTACTTGCTATCTCTGGTGTCTGACCCCTGCAGCACAGAAGCAGGGGAAAGAGAGAGCTGAGGGAGCAGAACGGACATATTTGTCTAGTCTGTGTGAACCAGCAGCAGGCAAGTGTTTAGAGTTAATGGCGGGTCTCGTGAGCACACTCCTGAAGTCTTTGAAGAAGACTTCGGCATCATCTGACAGACTGTTCGACACCAGTGCTCAACAGTCGCCTTGCGTGGTAGCTGGAGGCAGCTGCAGCAGAGGAGTCTGCATTGAGGGAGCCAGGACCTGAGAGTGCTGGTCGACTAGGAGACTTCAAGAGGGATAAAAATATATAATGTCCTGCTGACTAAGCAGCTCAGGGCTGCTTGGTTGGAAGAAGAAATGAAGTACGGCCATTCTTTCCCTTGGGAATCATTCATCCCGGGACAATGAGCCCTTTTTCACATGGCGATTGAGGAGGGTGAAGTGCCTTGACCACAGTCCCTCAGCTAGTCAGCCATATTGCTCTGACCCCATGGCTCGGGTGTTAAGTCTGCAGCTGTGTCATCATCCACCCAAAGCCTAAGGACCTGAATTCACAATCCGGGGCCAGAGGGAACAATCAAAATGATCAACTGAATAAATATGGATGCTTCTTCCTCTTTTCTCTTTCCTGTCTGCTGCCTGCCTGCTCATCTTCATTCCTACCTGCCTTCCTTTCTCTTAAAAAAACAGAAAGAGCTCTGGCCAAAACATGGGTCCTCCAATTCCAAAGGCTACAAGCTTTCCCCTGAACTTCCCTGGAGACCAGCAGCGGCATTAAGTGTCCCTAAATGCTGGAGAAGACTATAAAACTAAAAGGGAAAACAAGAACTACATGTTTTGTTTTGTTTTTTTTAATTTGTTTTTTCAATGTGCGAAACATCTTTTAAATGTCCTCTGGAAGCTGGCACTGCCTGCAGAGTTGGAAACCGCTGAAAGCTACACTCCTGAGGAGGCCTGACAGTCCTTTGTCTGGATGGCTTGAGGAAGAAGGCAAGTTGCTCTCCACAGGACTGCTGTGAACAGTTGTTTTTTTTAATGTCCGTTTGCATTGCAGGGTGTCAAAGTTGGTGGGGAAGGTCTGCCTCCCTAGAAAATAATCCTTAAAGAGAATGTCAAGAATGAATGTAGATCTTTATTGACTGACACATTTGAAAGGCCCTTTTTGGACCGTGCAATGAAACAGTACTTGGTTCTTTTATTCCCTCCCCATCCCCGACCTTTAACAAAATTTTTTTGAAAGTCAGTTCTACATCATTGCCACTCTAGCTCCCAATTTAGCCATCTTAAGGGGACGGGCACTTCAATGGACACAAAAAAACCATGGCCTGCTGGGGAAGTCCGACCTCTAACTTCAAAGGAGCCAGAGGGTATATTGGGGTTCTATCCCAGAATGCAACTCAGGCAAATATTTACTGGGTGAGTGGCTGTGCCTGGTTGCATTTAGGTCAGTGTTTATCTAGACTGAACCAGAAGGCCATAGGAGACATACACAAGTAGGAAGAAATTTCTTAGCCCTCCTGCTGGTACAGATTGTCCCATTTCACTGTTATGTAAGCATTCAGGAATGACAGAGTTGACACTATCCACACCATAAGAAGCCAGCAGCTGCTGGCCCCTGTGACTGTGGTGTAAAATCTCTGCCACCTCCTGGGCGTAGGATTCTTCTCATTAGATGCTACTACATGGCCATAATCATGGCAGAACCTAGAGTCCTTTTCAAAAATAGCATTTGTATTTTTCTATATAAATCTTAAACTTTCCCCCCATAACTTATCAGGGCTCTCCATGCCCAAGAGCTAACAGGGAGAGGTTTCCACTGGAGTGTGACATATATGCAGAAAACGGGCCCCAGTGAACACACCCATGACACAGGACATGACTGGCCCCTGAAGTCCCTTTCATATCCCTCTGGTCGCCCTCTGCAAAGCATACCCTTAATTCTGACTTTTAACATCATAGTTTAATGTTGTCTCACAGAGAGTTTTAAGGTCAGGGGTGTGACTCGGCAGTGACAGCTACAATTCAAACTTTATGCAGCTTAATTAGGAGAATTCGTGGCAGCCTGGGGTCAGCTTGAGGATGACATTCAGGGCATGGAAGGAGAAGTCTTTGGTGTCAGACATCCCACTGCTGGCACTGACCAGCTATATGCCAAGTCACTTCCCTGAGCCTGGAAGGGTGTCCTCTTCTTCAAGGAGGAATAATACTTAAGCCTCACAGAGATTTTGAGAGGAGGAAGCCAGGTGGGTCTGATGTGGATGAGACTAGATGCTCCATGGGTCTGCGATGGTTGTTTAACAAAAGGCTGTCTTTCCTGTCCCTGATTTTTCTGAATCTTTCACTCCCCACACCCCATGTCAACATCCTACTGAGCTGAATGCGGGAAGCTTCTGACCTTCTGACTTCACAAATGACACCATCTCCAAAGCTTCCAGCCCCGGGCACCAGCTGCCCAGGCCTGCACTCCTGCTGCCCACATTGGCTATCCTCCCTCTCAGACACCTCTGCCAGGGGTGACTTTCCCCTCCTGCCCCAACTGTTTAGAAGGGTACTGGATCCTGCCAGGTGAGGAAATCATGACTCGGGGCGGGGACAGCACTTGCCCAGGGTCACACAGCAAAGACACAGACTTTTCACTGCTTCATTCCCCTTCCCATCCAGGACTTCATTTTGTCCCCCTTGTCTCATGTAGTCAGTATTGGAAATCCTTATCCATGTGGCAGAACTGACGTGCCCTGACTATTCACCCACAGCAGGAGAGAGCAAGGGCCTGATTTAGAACTTCTAAACAGCAATGACTGTATTTACACACACACACACACACACACACACACACACACACACACACACACACACTCCATTAAAGCATAAAGAATACGCAGTGAGAATTCTTCCTTCTGTTCTTTCCCTCCAGCTGCCTTGTTCTCGCCTCCTCCAGGTAACTCCTGTTCTGACTCTCTCAGGTCTTCTGTGTCTTTACAAGCAAAATCAGATCTATATGGTTTCCCTCCCACTTTTAAAAGTAGATGAAAACAAACTCTTTTCTTTACTGTTTGCATTTGACAATGCATCTTTGAGATCTTTCTTTGCACATCAGTGCATAAATAGTTTCCTCATTCTTTTTCACAGCTGCTTAGTATTCCATTGTATACCTATAATGTTGAAATGCAGTTCACACACCATAAAATTAAGGTCAATGGCATTTAACATATTCAGAGTCGAGCATTCAGCACTGTGATCAGCTGTCGAACGCTCCCATTAACCCCTCAGAAGAATACTTGAATCCCCTAATTATCACCTCCCACCCTCACCCAAGCCCCAGGCAATCACTAATCTACTTTATAGACTTGTCAGTTCTTGAAATTTCTTATAAATGGATTCATGAAATATTTTGATCTTTGTAACTGGCTTCTTTCATTTAGCATAACGTTCTCAAGTTTCGTCTATGTTGTAATAGGTATCAGTAAGGTAATGAGTCACTTAATGTTTTGGTCAACAACAAGCTGCATATATGATGTTGGTCCCAATAGCCTGTAGTATGAAGCCTAAATGTGTAACAGGATCTAAATTCATGTAATTATACACTATAATTTTCTTACAAATGAAATTGCCTAATGACACATTGCTCAGAATGCATCCCTGTCATCAAGCAATATGTTACTGTATTTCATTCCTCTTTATTACCTAATACCATTTATGGATACACCACATTTTATTCATCTACTCATCATTGGTTGGACATGTGGGCTACTTCTACCTTTTAGTTATTATTAATAATGCCATGAAAATTCACATGCAAGTTTTGTCTGGATGTCTGTTTCCATTTCTCCTGGTAATGAAATTGCTAGATCATATGACCTATTTTATCATTTACCTGTGTAGTCCCCCATTGATTGAAATTTGACCAAATACACTTTAATAACCAGCAACTCTCACAAGCTTGGCAAGTCACGGCTGTGTTCATGAAGATGCAGGAGATATGGGACTGAGAGCAATGACTGTGTTAAAGAGCCTGCCAAAGTCTTCAGACCTTGCTCCCATGTTTGCTTTTCTTTCAGACTCTATTCTAGCACTTTCCAGTTAAATCTACTTTGATTCCCACAATGTGGTCTGTGAGTCAGAAGTGTGGGAAAGAGAAGTGTCATTCTTCACAGCCTAACCCACAAGCCCACTGCCCACTGATCCCTGAGGGAGAACACAAGCCCACAGCTGTGTCCTGTTGTCTCTGCTTCTTCCTGTCTGGGTTTTATCCAGGAGACAGTCCAAGAGGAAGCTGATGACTCTTGACCATGGTGTTTCCTGGCCATCTGACAACAGACCTCTGCCACACCTGTGACAGGTGCAGAATAGGGGAATTCAGGAACCCTCCAAATTATAAGCTGGTAAACCAGCCTCAGGGAGAGCTTCCTGGAAGGCAGGATGGGATGGAACCTGGGAAGCTGGAGATTTCCTTGGTATCAGCATGATTTTTAAACACTTCTTTTCTTTAGACGTTTTCAACTAGTCAAAGCTGGGAAGTGTGTTTTTATTCTGAGCCAATAGAAGACAGATCAACTTAGATCTTCTGATTAAGTGAATGAGAAAAAATTCGTCCAGCTCCTTTCTGCTAAATTTCTATTTGGTACTGCCCTAAAATTCTTAGAGTATCATGTTACTCCCTACTCTGGAACCTCAGTGCAGCCTGACTTCAGGAGGACTGTGATTATTTGCAAAGAGGAGTTTTCCTCTCATCATTTTCCCTTTCCCTGGCAGCTGCGTAAACTTGCCTCTCGAAGACTCAAGGAAAAGACCACCTCATGGAAGGTGAGTATTCTGCTGCAATGAGAGGATGGCAGGTCTAGATTTGCTTACATAGTTCACATCATTTCAGAACAAGTATAAAACGGTACAGGTGAAAATTTGTCTCTTCTACAGGATGTATTTACCCATTAAGATACAACAATCTATTCTTACTGATTTTAAAAGAAAGGTAAAGAACACAGCGTTGTAAAAATTAATGTAGTATGTTTCATTCATGTGGAAAATTTAAAATAGCTTAATGTCCTGCAGTTCTTGGTTGGGTACATTTTAAAATATTTGCACATATCACATCATTCTATAACTATTCACGGAAAGTTCTACAAGTTTATACATGTGTTCCCAGTTTGTCTTACTACCCTAATAAGGGTTTTGATTTTCTTTACTGGGTTGATTTATTTTTAATAATTATGGGAATTTTCCCCCTTTTTTTAACTTTAAGTTCTCAAGACCTTTCACCAATGTGGAAAATAAAATTCCTGATCATTATTTTGTTTTTTAATGAGTGACCAGCTGGTTGTAATTAGATATGTTAATTTAGGCTGTTGTCCTATACAGTTTGTAGAGTTATTTTTAAATGGTTTCTCCCTTCATGAAAGTTAAGATTATTCACTCATTCTGGAAATTAAATGTAATAAATAATACCAGCCTCTCTGAGTTTTGCATCAGCAGAATGAATTAGCACCAAACAAATATCAAAAAGAAAGCATTTATGGGACCCCTCTGTCTACCCAGCAGGTTATGTCATTTACTCTATGTCATGTCTGAATGCATCTGTGTTCATGTGATAAGAAATAGATTTAACAACTTCAAGTGGAAAATGTCTCACAGTTGTATGTACTATTTTTCTGACTTTCATGCTTTTATTTTCATCTGAATATCCTAGAAGAGAAAACAGTTTTGAATTAAACAGCAGTTAAGATCTTAATCTTCTGGTCTTGGATGAGCACACAGCGTCTTTACCCATAGGCACTTCACCAAGGAGAACAGCAAAGGGCCCACTTGTACCCTCATTTTTAAATTAAATTTTTAAAAATAAATATACATGGTACAAAATGTGCAAAAGGACTTGCAATGAAATGTACATCTTCTTCCCCCAATTCTCTTCCCCATAGGCTGTCATAAGTACCAATTTCTTGTGAGTTCTCCTAGAAATATTTCATATATATGCAACCTCTAAATAAATGATCCACCCCTTAATTTACATACATGACTGCATAGTTCACAATTAGCTTACCTTTTCATTTATTCATGTTTTGTACAAAAAGTCATTAATTTTATGATTGCATAGTCTTCCACTGCATGGAGGTTCTAGAATGTATTAAACCATTCCTCAATTAATGCCGTTTAGGCTGTTCTTAAGCATTAATCACAAAACAATGCTACAATGACTAATGCTAAACTTGCATTGCTCCAGTGTATTTTTATGGTAAATTCATAAAAATAAAATCTCTGAGTCGAAGGTAAGTGCATTTGTACTATCAATAGATCTTGTCAGCAGGCCAGGCCCTCAATATTGGTTTTATGAATTTACACTCTCACCAGTTAAGCAGACTTCATAACCCTGCAGACATATGCATGTGATATATTTAGAAACATCATGAGTTTGCAAATCCAATAATAAAATGTTATTGCAGTTTTAATTTGCATTGTTAGTGAATTTTTTTTTTTAAATGTTCATGGTCCATTTATTTTTCTGTTACCTAATTGCCCATATCCTTTCATAGTTTTTCCACTGGAGTAGACTGAATTTTTTTCCTATAGACCTGAAGAAGTTTATTGAGAGGTTTAATGATATATATTGTATGTTTTCCTTTGTTTTGTTATTTGTCTTTTAGTTTTATAGTATATGATGACTTTAAAATGTAATTGAACATTTTCTTTCTACTTTCCCCTCTCTGAATTTTTGCCTCTGCTGTAAATGAGAAAATGATATTCTACTCTGAGATAATGATGGAAAAAAATCTACCTTGATTTTTTTCTAGTACTTTATATTGCTTTGTATTTTAAATGTTAAAATATTTTATTTCTCTGTACTGATTTTGGACATCAGTGAGAGGTGGGGATTCAATTCTTATTGTTTTAGTGCTAATTATTAAATAATCCATCTTTACTTTACTGATCCTACCCTTTATTATTCACCAAAGTTTAACTCCTAGTCCATGGAAGGAGTTTTCACTTTGTTCCATTAGTCTGCCTATCTATATATCATTGTTTTAGCTGTTGTAGTTTTATTGTTGTTTCTGCTACCTTTTAAGCAGAGTTGTGTCTAGTTCTGAAGAGCTACACACACACACACACACACACACACACACACACACACACACTTTGCAATATTTAATAAGTCACAGCTAAACTGTGGACAAATAAATTACTTATTTATTCCAAAAACTAAATTATTTTCTGACTTAGTCAGTTAAAATTTTCTGGCTAGGCTAATTTCCACTCAACAATGTTTTACTTTGTCTTCAGATTTTTCCTAATTAGTCTTGACAGTTGGTTTTTCAATATGCATAGTCTATTTCACAAAGACAATTCTACTGATGATTTTTATTACAATTATATTAGTTGTGTAGATTATTTTTAGTGACAACTGATGTCTTTGTGAAGTTGTATTTCTTATTCAAAATCTTGGTGTTTTGACCTCTTTTCATTTTTTTGAAATAGATTGACATGTTGCTGGGCTCCAGCCCTTTGAACTACACAAGGCTCTTAAGCAGTTTCACATTCTCCCACTGTGGGAGCCACACTGTTAGTTTGGCCAGACAGCCTTAACCCAGGATGCTGGGTTTCATCTGGTCCTCTCTGTTTCTCAGTGATCAAGTGGTCTCCTCAGAGAGGCTCCAACCAGACTCAGGCCAGCACTGTGCTGGGGAACCTGCTGCGGGACCACATGGAGGGAAAGAACAGCACCAACTCCACTAAGGCCCTGAAGCTTCCAGATGGGACCAGCGCCGCCTGGTACATCCTCACCATCATTGGCATCTATGGAGTGATTTTCCTTTTCCGGTTAGCCAGCAACATCCTCAGAAAGAATGAGAAGTCCTTAGAAGATATTTATTACTCAAACTTGACCTTTGAACTCAAAAAGAAAGGGCTCCAGACCAAGGTATCCAAATGCTCTGCATTGACCATCAGCAACAGGGCTCTTCTGCAGCCCAACCAGATGAACCTGGAACCAAGGTGTGGACATAGTGGGCCCCAAGGTGAGATCCAGGGGATCCCTTAAAAGTCAAGGCAAGTAGGCCTCCATGGGAGACCAATTTTCTTGCAGGGTGAGGAAGTAACTTTGGGTTTACCTATAACCTTGAGAGCAGAGTCAAGCCCTACTGGAGCTAACAGCTGTCTCTGAGCTGTCAGCACTTCTGGCCAATGTGGGTGTGAGCAAAAGTCAGCATCCTGTTTCCTTCTCAGCCATTCTGGTGCTTTGACAAGAGAGATTAAGGGCAGTAGCTCCAGTCATACTCACTTTCACTAGAAAAGCCCTACTCCAGGGAAGGGTGGGGGCATCCAGCCCTAGCATCCTGGGGGTAACCTAAGCAACTAGGGGTGTCTCTTGTGATGGAAATAAGCCTGAATTTGGAGTCAAATGCACTGGAAGAAAATTCAACTTATAGGGGATCACATGAACTTTTGAGTGGCTCATTACTCACCTGGATGGGAACACAAAGTCCCAAAGGGTCACTCATTCTACAAATTCTGATTGCAATATAGAACCAAGTTGTTAATATTATAAATAAGTCTGAAGTTCTTCATTTTCATGGAGAGAATGGGACCCACTGGGATGGGGGAGAGCATTCGTTTGGAGTCAGAAGACCCAGGCTCTAGTCTAGATTTGATTATCAATGACTTTGCAGGTGTCCCTGCACAAAGCACCTCACTTCTTTGGACTTTAGTGTCTATGAAGATAAAATGAGGGTAATGATCCCAATTCTGCCAATTTTACAAAGTAGGTAAGAGATCTTGGGATCATGTATGTGAATGTATTTTGAAAAGTAAAATAAATATGTAAATAGAAGCCTTGTGGTGGTGGTAATTGATGATAATTGATGTTCATGGTGGTGCTGGTGTCTTATCTAAGCGGTGGTGGCTGGTGGCTGGTGTTGGTAATGGTGGTGCTGGAATGGTAGATGTTGATGATGGCATTGGTGATGTTATTATAAAACAGGAAACAACTTGTCCCTTGATAATTAGTCTGTAAATCATGAGAATATTGCCTTATTCTACAGGAGAATCCAATGAATAGCAGTTGATGACCTGTGCTCTGAATCAAGTCCATGAGGTTCAAATTTTTCATGTAAACACAACAGTCAAGTTTAGATTTTGTCACATTAGATACCGTATAACTGACTCAAACATTTTACAAATATCTATTACTTCTAAACTTGTCTCTACCTCAAAAAAATAATGTATTTCCTAAATGACTGATTAATTTAGAGAGATTGTGATTTGTTGTATTTCTACAACTGACTTAAAGCATTCAAAGAGAGGAATTTCATTTGGTAGCAACTTCTATGAAGCTTATTTCATCTGATTTTTGGAGATGTCCTCTGGACCTCACATGAAATATTTTTTTTACCCCAAGTATAACCAGACCAGATGATTTTTATAAAGGTTAGAGTTAGACTGTAGCCTTTGTTTTTTGAGGGTGAGTTAGATCACCAAGTAGTCTTACTGTATATATATATATATATATATATATATATATATGTATATATATATATATATATATACACACACACACACATATATATATATGCATATATATATATATATGCTTCATCCATGGATCTGAGAAATCTGCAGTGCAGGACAAGATAAAGACTGACGACTATAATCCATAGTTAATAGCAATTCGGGATATATTAAAATGGGAGCAATCTTTCAAAATTCAAGTGAATCTGAAGATAGAATTCTTTCCTGTTGGTCGTTTCCAGCATACATTTCCTTCTTCCTTAACCCTAATTTGCATTTGGGGATCCATATGGTTCTAAGAATGTTGAAATTATTCCCAGCTGAGGAGCTTAAATAAGAGACCTGGGTTAATTCAATCTGTGCATTCCATTTCCTGGCATCACTAACTGGGTCCACGATGAACACACTAAGTTAGTCCCCTTAATCAGAAGGAGCAGAAAGACTTGAAGAGGAATTCTGGGTCACAAAATCTCTCTGTTGCTCTGGATGCAGATGTGAAACTAGAATTGCAGGAGCCATTTTGCTAGCATGAGAAAAGCCAGTCTGAGGACAATAAACAACATGAAGAAGAGAGCTGAGAAAGTTACACAGACTATAGTTTAAACTGTGTCTATAGTCTTAACTTAGCCCTGGACTATTTTGGGTTATGAGCCAATGAATCCCCTTGATGAAACTTGTTGGTAGTGGGCTTGCTGTCCTTCTCAATCAAAAATATTCTAAATAATTGCACTGGGACTGGGGAAAAAAATGTCTTAAAGCAGCATGCCTGTGTGGCTCAGGCAGTCGAGATGGCTGGGGTGTGAACCAGGTAAAGACTAAGGACCCAGGTTCAAGTCCTGAGACTGGAGGGAATCAAAATAAGCTAAATATCTTCCTTCTTTAAAAAACGAACAAGCAAAAACGCCCTGAGCAAATGGGCCTTGAAATAGATTTTAAAAGAGAAGCAATGTGGTGTGGTATGTGGTATATTAGGATCATTTTTTACCCAGATTTTGGTATTTATAGCTTTGTGTTCATATGGGAAATATATCTGATTTGCTTAGACTTAACACCATTTTTAGAGTTGAAACTGGAACCAGATGGAGTAGCACCGGGCATGGCAGTGGATGCGGGGGCACAGGAGGTGTATAAATATATCCTTGTGGGGAAGTCTGCATCCCTCTCTCCCTCTCTGAAAATCTTGAACTAGTTTGTTGGGTGTGTGTTTGCCCAGATTAATTTGTAGCAAAGTATAGTTGAAGCTGAGACAATTTGAAACTGGGTGGAATGCCAGGAAAACCTTTCCAAGCCAGGGCAATCCCGGTCAAACACGGACAGATGGTCACGTCAGATCTGCTTCTTCCGGCATGCTTCATTGATCGCTCATAAGCTTTCTCATTGCTGTGCTTCTCAAAGAGCATCCAGTGAGATTCTGTTCCGATTAGTCCCCAGTCTCTGGCCCTGTCACTAATCTGCCATGGAAACCTCAAGCGGGCAGGGCGGTCATGCTGTGCACTGTAGTCAGGGGCTGGCTCCAAAGGCATTTGCAAAGGAGCAAAAGGCATCAACTTCCCACTGATACCCACACGTAGTTACCCAAGATTGGAAGACATTCCACCAGGCATCTAACTGCTGCTTGATCCAATTTTACCCACTTTCTGGTTGCTGAGCTAAGAGTTTGTCTGTGAGAAGTGTTCTTATGTGGAACGAGATCTATGCAGTCTTCATTTTAAGCAAGACTGATAGGAGACAATCTCAAGTGTTATGGACATTATGTGCAAAATCCCTTAAATCTCAAACGCTCAGACTCAGAATAATGTTTGGCAAGCCCAAGTGCAGTGACAAACAGGAACTTGTGAACACACAGTGTGATTGTTAAAACTCAGAGTGGGAAAGAGTGTGCACGTGGAAACAGGAATAGAGCAAATTGATTCCCAACATTTCAGACACTTTTTCTTCCTTTGTCTCTCTAGTAAGTTTCCCCCAAGATAATGGATCAGGCCAGTTGAAGACCTTGTGCACATACGGAAATTTTTTGAAACAAAGAACAGATTCAGCTAGCTGTCTCTGGGATGGCTTCCTCTAGGAATTTATGATTGCTGGTACCTGGATTTGTACCAAATCAAATCCAGGATACCGGCGTGGGTAATATTCTGGATGATCAAGGCACTACTCTAAATAAAACTTGAATAGGTTACCTAGAATTTCACTGAGTATATAACTACAGCTCCTTTATGAATTTGTGCCCTTTGCAACAACTCGGATGGAACTGGAGTGATCACCCTAAGTGAAATAAGTCAGAAAGAAACATGGAAGTACAGGATGGTTTTACTCCTATGTGGAATATAAAGAAACAAAACAAGCAGACACATCTCAACAAAATTCACAGGATGCAGGACTGGCTAGCAGGGAGGTAGGAGGCAGAAGGGAACAAGGGAAGGGGTTAACGAGATGGATGGGGTGTGATATACACAGACTATGGTGCAATTAAATTTGCTAAAGTGCATATAGTAATGTAACAAAAGAAATAAAATGATTTTACAAATTCTAATAAGCTCAGCTGAATCATGATTTGTTTGTAATATAATTATCACTTTTCATTCAATTTCAAAAAAATCAGAGACTAAACATTTGTTAGTATTTATCCACTCTTCCTGGAGTAGCAGGAGGGCTCTGATTCTCATAATTGATTGTCAAGACCTTTGCTGGAGCAGAGAATACCAATTCTCTCTTCAATTAAAGTTAAGAGTTCTTCTCTTGGCAACAACACAAATCAACTCTGCCGGGCAAAAAGGAAAGAGGATGTGTGGGAAGGCAACCACTGGTAGCTTCCATAATCCTTAAACAGACAGTGGCCCAGGCTTCAGAAAGGAGAGGTCAGTGAGAGGTCCTCACTCTGTGGCATGGTTGGAGAACCTTCTTGCTAAGGTCTTTCCAGAAGATGGCTCAGCTCCCACACTAGGGTCTCTGTTTGCCTCTGTCCAAGTTTCAAACCAAAGGAGAGCACTGCATGGGATCAGAGCTCAGCAGGTGCCTCCCTGGCCCCATCAATGAGCCTGGTCCCCGGACAGGAGGGCTCTCAATGACTGGGTCATGTGCTCATTCAGGTGCTCTATGAAGCAAACAAATGAAAAGGATTGCTGCTCAGATACCACCTGTGAGACCCTCTTGACAGCATCCCCCTACCTCTCAAGTTTCCTTCAGGGCCGCTGTAGCATATTATAAATACATGAGTGGATTACAGAGGACATTTTATTGAAGAGAATTTCTCCAAGGATGGGAATTGCATTTGCTTGGTACCAGAAGTCCCATCCAGGAGTGTGGATGGAGCTCCCCTATGGGGCAGAAAGCAGAAGAAGTTGCTTCTTAAGAGATGGGGAAAGAAGTCGGAGGAGTGGTGCAGGGGTCTAGCAGGACAGCAGGGCACACTGAGGAGTCTTTGCAGGGGCTGGCCCACCACTCCTCCTGACCCCAATCAACCTATGAAAGAAATACTCAAAGTCAGTGACGTGGGAAACAGTGGAGAAGTGCGGTGTCCCGTCTGACACAGGTGGAGTTAAGCAGCAGGCAGATGGAATATTGGTAACAGAAATGCTGTAGTCTACTGTATGTTTTGTTTTTGATTAGTTTTGAATAAACTATCAAGAAGCAGCAAAAGTCATGGGGAAGCTGGCACCAGATCTCTGAAGAGAGGACATAGGGAAGAGGGAGGCATGAAAGTAGATGCTTGTAGGAAGTACCTAAAAGCCAGAGCACTCTGAGAGCACTTACAATACTGCAAGCAATGTTCTGTGCTGTATCCCCCAACTAATTGATGGGGGTATTAAGATATAGGGCACCATCTTATTAATCCTGACATCACTCACCCCTTGCAAACCACACAGTAACTATTTGTTGGATGAGTGAATGGTGCATACACTAGTGTGTCAATTAGTTATTTCCTAGGGTGCTGGTTCACTTGGGATGGTGGGGCCTAATGATGTTCTCTAGGCTCTTTGTTCTGATGGAAATGTCCACCCCCCAGGATATATAGATAATGCATGTGGAACTTGAACAAGGTTGTTCTTAAGTTCTACTTCCGGAAAGCAAAGGTAATTGGATTATTGCTTACAAGTTCTATATTTACAAAGTATTTTTCTCTTTCTATCTCTTTTCAGCCCTTATACCAACCACAGGAGGGTATGCTTTCTGTCTTGACCCTTGGCAGTCCCTTTCCACCCACCTGCCCAACCCTCTGCTGTCTGTCTTCAAAACTGCATTGGTAGCATTTCCTAAAGAAAACCTTCTCCCCTGACCTAGTCTCCAAAAGATGTACTAAGAAAAGCAAAACTTCACATTTTTTTGAAGTTAAAATAAAAAACATTTGGCATGTAGTAGGCACAAGCTATTCTGCATTTCATCTCTACTTCACTTGCCAGCTATTTACCCTCATGGTCCCCATTCTCTGTGCTGTCTTTATGGTGACACCTCAAACGAAATGAAGACAAACCATGAAGTCCTGTGAACTAAGGAGGTTTCATATAAAGAGACTTGGAAGGGAGCCCTCTCCCCTAGAATGGGATTCAGATCTTGCTGGAGAAGGCATGGTCACAGCACTGAGCAGAGAGGTATGAGGGGCTGCATGGGTCAGAGCGGGGCCACAGCCCACCCCAGGACCATCAGGGACAGGCGTCTGACAGGAAGAACAATTCAGGCAAGTCATTTTTAGAAAGAGTCATGGACTCTCCCAGGTTCTTCACAGTGTGTGGACACCTCCCCGAACTAGATTGCTCCTCCCAGACCTGGCAGGGTGACGACATCAGTGTGTGCCAGAGGAAAGTCTTCTACAGACTACAAACTCTGTAAGAAATGCCAGTATTTCAGAACAGTATGTTACAACAGGACTGAAAAATAGAATCAGCCTCAGGATGGGGCAGAAGAAAAGATGTATGCCATCCATCATCAGCCTTGGCAATATAATTTGACAGACTGGAAAACATAATAAAGTGAGACCAACAAGACATGAATGTCAAATGAAGCCACATCATTTCCATGGCATAGATTCTGCTTTACTTTTGTGTGCACACAAATCCTCAGGTTCTTCGGAGTGTGTTATTTTTGTAATTTTTTTTTTAGCCAGGAGATGCCAAACCATCTGCCTCTAGTCATGCTCTTCTTGGATCGTTCAAAATCATGATTATCTTGTGCCTTTTCCCTAAGCTGCTGCCATAACCCAACAAGTACTTTCACACACACACACACACACACACACACACACACACACACACACACACACACACACACACCTTCTCAGTGCACAGAGCAGAGGGGCAGCTCCTGCTCTGATCCAGCCAGGCCTTCATCCCATACCCCTGCCTTGCAAACCTATTGGAGACTGAGTTATATTAGGAAGTTTAATGAGCAGAAAGCAATTACATGGGGGTCCCCACTAGAGTCAAGGCTGTGTCCCGAACTCATTGGAGGTCTCTGAATAACTGTTGCCAGGGTTTTTTACATGAAGGACAGAGGGCAGAGCTCCTCCTAAGGACAAAGAGACAGAGCCTAAGTGCTGTGTCACATAAAGCCTAAGTGTCCAGAAGTCCAAGCAAGAATCCTGAAATTTTTAGGGGAATGGATTAGGTCATAAGCACACCCCCAACCACACTGAATGTTTGATTATCTTAAGTCTAGAACAGGAGTTGGTTTGACTTCTGAAAAAGAACCTGAGCATCCAGGATCCTTAGGATCCGAGCACTAGAAATCCCATCCCCAGGTTTAAAGGAAGAAGGGAGTACCAGAAGGAAGGAAACTTCAAGGTGGAACTGCAACCTGATTGCTGACTGTGGGCCAGAGACAAGCTGGATGCTACCTTTCAGAGCTGGGGTGCTGGGGGAAGGCTCTGCATCCCCCACACAAACTCCAACCCCATAGGCTAAACTCTCAGGTCCCAATGCAGGATCTACCTAAGAACATCAACAAATTCAGCCGGTGGTGACACCACACAACTCAAGAATTCTCAGTGTTCAAATCAAGGTCCAGGTTTCTCTGGTGCAAGTCGATACCCCACACAAGACCATCACTGCAGGGACCTAATCCACAGAAACATAGACAAAATACCAAACAGAACAAAGACACAGAGAAATAAATGCAAAATGATGGATCCAATTAAAAACCTATGAGAAAAATCTGGATACTATAGATGTATGCAAACTACCTGAGGATGAATTCAGGGCAACAGTGATAAACATACTCATGGAAATCAAGAAAATAATAGAGGAAGAGAAAGAGAACAACAAAAGAGAGAGAAGAAATGGAGCAAGATATCAAAGAAATGAAGAACATGATAGCTGATTTAAATAACTCAATAGAGAGACTCAAGAGTAGGATGGAATCAGTGAGCTAGAGGATAGGGCAGGGAAATGCACTCAGGCAGAGCAGCAAAGAGAGAAAATAAAGAAAAGAAATGAAGAAAGCATTCGTGATCTATGGGATAACATCAAAAGGAACAACATTTTCATGATAGGGGTCCCTGAAGGAGAGGATAGAGAAAAGTGGGGCAGAACCTGTATTCAAAGAAATAATCGCTGAGAACTTCTCTAACCTAAGGAATGAAGCAAGTCTCCAGGCCCAGGCAGTTCAAAGAGTCCCTAATAAAAGAAATGTAGGCAAACCTACACCTAGGCACATTGACATCAAAATGTCAAAGATACAAGATAAAGAATCTTAAAAGCAGCCAGAGAAAAATGGGCCACATAGAAAGGAATCCCCATAAGAATATCAGAAGATTTCTCACCTAAAACTCTAGAGTCCAGAAGGTGATAACATGATATATCCAAAGTGCTGAAAGAAAGGAATTTTCAATCGGGGATACTATACCCTGCAAGATTATCATTTAGAATTGAAGGAAAGATTAAATTTTTTTTTATAAGCCAAAGTTAAAGGAATTAATGACCACAGAACCATCTCTACAAAAAAATACTAAAGGATACTCTATAAAGTGTAAGGAAATCCAACTTAAAAACAGTAGGACAGCAAATATAAAAACTGGAGGGGAGAAGAGGAAAATAAAAATGTAGATGGTCAGAATGAGTGTAAGACTAATCTGCTTAAAAATAGGAAGTAAACATAGAATTCTTAATGCTAACCTCAGGGTAACCTCAAAATACATTTCCAGGGAAAAAGCAAAGAAAAAATAAAAAAGGAAACTAATCAAAACATAACTACACCCAACCCACCTAAAAAGAGACAGAGAATAATAATACACGTTAGAACTCTTGTGAGGGGAGAAATACTCATAGATTGAGATGCAATTTCAATATCCTAAAGTGAATATAGAAAAAATATAGAAACATATCATAAAATTATTATTAAAAAAAAACTAAAACTGTGAGACCAAAAAAAGTCCACAAAAATAAATAAATAAAAGGCACCACCTCTTGGCAAGCAGGTCAGTGCAGCCACTTTGGAAAACAGGGTGACACAGAAGATTTAAAATTGAGCTTCTGTACCATCCACAGCCTACTTCTAGTGCTCTGTCTGAAGATCATGGAAATGTTAATTCAAAGGAGTGGATACATCCTGTGTCCGTGGCTGCACTGTTCACAAGAGCCACGAGATGGCATCAGCCTAGTGCCTGTGGACAGATGGTGTCTAAAGCAGGTCTGGTGTCTGTACACACAGAAAACTGCACAGTCTAAAAGGATCAGATCTTGCCATTCCCCACAACACAGAAAGAGCTCAAGGATATTTTGTTGAGTGAAATAACTCAGAGAAAAAACAAACACTGGATGAAATAACCTATGTCTGGAATATGGAGGAACAACTCATAGGATAAATCAGAATAAACCTTTGGACCCTGACAGCAGAACTGAGGTTACCAGAAGGGAAGCGGGAGGGGAGTGGAGCGTCCTGTAGTCAAGGAGGCTTATTTATTATTCTGTCACTTTATTTTCCTCCTTCCTTTTTTGCATTTTTTTGGGGGGGTGGGGGATTGGTTGGTTTTATTTAATAAAATAAATATGTCAAATGTAAAAAAAAAAAAAAAAATAGAACCTGAGCATCATGGGAGATAGGTGAACAAGTGAACCAAACTCAGGTATTCCTGGGAAGAGGGTAGAGAAAGTGATATGTTGTAGGTAACGCGTGTCCATTAAAGGTGAGATGAGAAGGGAAGGACACTAGCATTTAGTGGACATTGCTAAACACTTGGTTCTTTGATGAATGCTAGCCCAGGTGGTTCCCTCACACACCTCATGAGTGGGCCATAGTAGGGAAATGAGGCTCATAGAGGTCAGAACATCTCTATATTGTCACACAGCTGGCAAGAGGTCGAAAGCTAGGTCTACCGAAGTCCATGTGCTATTTCTTTTAGGTTTTGTTCAAAATACACTTGTATTTTTATTCAAGGTGAGGAGTGGGAAGGTTGCTAGTATGAGCTAGGTTTATTTCTTTCTCATGACTCAGGCCCAGAGCAGGTAGCTGGGGTTCTGTCCTCACTCTGAGACCCAGGTTTCTGGGGCAGCCTCTCTCTGAAAGTCTGCTGGGCTCAGTGCTGGAGGGAAGGAGGGCTCTGGAGGACTTCACTTGAATGATTAACATTCCAGCTTGGAAGGGACACAGTTCACGCCCATCATCAAATGACTACTTCCAACACCAAGGTTGGGGGGCCATGCCACCATGCCTAATGTGCACCTAGAAGGGAGAGCCGCACATCTGGGGAATAATGCTAATGGATCTTACAGAGTTGAGTCAGATCCAAGGACGCAACCATGTGTTAGGGACTAAATGTGCCCCCCCCCCACACCCAGTTCAAATATTGAAGTCCTTACATCCCAGGTGTTGGTATTAGCAGGTGGGGGCCTTTGGGCAATAATTAGGTCATTGACGAGACTAGTGCCCCTATAATAGAGACCTGAGAGATTGCCTCCTCCTCTCTCTGTTCTCCCCATGGGAGGGTACAATGAGCAGATGGCAATCTGCAAACCAGGGAGTGGGCCTCACCAGTCACTAATCTGCCAGCTCCATCATTTTCTACTTGCAGTTTCCCCACCAGGCCCTGATCGGATTTTGTTCTAAGACAGGGGTTCTCAAATTGACTTCACCTTAGAATCACTTATAAAGATCTCATTGATGTCTCACCCTGGTGGCTCAGGTGCTAAGCTGGCAGCTGGGGCATAGACAGCCCAAGGACCTGAGTTTGTGACCTAGGGCAGGGGGTTGACGGGGACAAATAAAAATTTTTCTTTAATTTAAATAAAAAGGAAAGTTGCTTTCTCCTCCTCTTCCTTCCTTCCTTTCTTAAAAAAAAATATCAATAATGCCAAGTCTTCACCCAAGACTAATTCAGTTAGAACCCCTGGGCATGGGGTCCAGACATAAGCAATTCCGTAAAGCTTCCCAGATGATTCCTGAGGTACAGGAGTCAGGACTGCTGTCCATGCAGAGCCCTGAAGAAATGCTAAGCCATAGTTGCTTCTCATCTCCCTGTGAGGCTGTGGGAGAAGTTGCACACGGGAGTTTTGCCAAATGAGGCAACAAGTGAGGAGGGTTGAAGAGGATTTGGTAACTCCCCTGACTAATGGCTCCAGCGCCTTGTAGCAGGGAGCTGGGAAAAACAGGGAAGTGGGCGGTGGGAGGCGTGCGGGGAAGTGCGTCACTTTGGGAGAGGCTGAGGAGGGCCTCAGGCCTGGAGCCACTGGTGGGAAAAGAGCAAGTGCATCTGGAGGGAGCTCTGCCAGCAGGCCAGAGCTATTTAAAATTCACACAGGCACGTGTGCACTCACACACGACACAGGACACAGACACACATTCATTCATACTCCTACACCCTACAAGCATTCAAACCCAACAAACATCATACACACATTTATGAATTACACGTGCACAATCACATGTGTAAATATAACCCCACATATACGCACTCACACATGTAACACACCATACACTCTCACACATTCACACATACAAACCCCACAGCATACATGCAAACACATCTTCATGAATTACACACACAAACACACATTCGTGAATTACACACACTTATACACATATGTAAATGTAATCCTACATAGACACACGTACATATCTTACACTGAGAGAAGGATGGAAAGGTGGCGGGTGACACTTGATGCCCCTTATTGACCTCAGATCAGGCCGCCCCAAGAGCATACCAGCTGATTTGGATAAAAGAAACAGCCAGTGAGTGAATGTTACCCTAAAGATCCCTTTCTCCTAAAAACAGGAGTTTTCTCTGACTCCTCTTCTCCCCGACTCGCTGAAAGCAGGAAATAAATCTTGGACGTCCCTTCCCTGGGCAGAGATGGAGAGACAACCTGATGGTGTGTAAACAGCCCTGCTTAGGTGGCTAAATGAGCTGTCCAAACCAAAACTTTCAAGAAGTTCTTTGTTCTGTCTGTTCTTTGCAGATCTACTGCTTCTTTGCCTACAAGTTACATGAACAGGCTGTTTCACTAGGCTTCATATTTTATGGATCTCCATGCACACAAAAGTAAACATGTCTTTTCTCTTACTAATCTCTCCGGTGTCTGTTTATTACTGGTCCAGTCAAAGGACCCCCAAAAGAAGGGAGGGGAGGTCCCCTGAAAACTCCCTGCACCTGTCAACGCTCTGGGTTTGGGAGCTGGGTAGGGAGCCCCAACAGTGCCCACGTCCAATGTAAATAGATACACTGGTTCCGGCACAACTGAATTTGTGGAAGAAGGTTCAAACTAGCACATGTGCACTCATACCGCGTTACATCTGCGGCAGCTGCTTTAGTCTGGGGGCTGTTTTGGGAGGGTTGGCATAACTTGCTTTCAAATGTTCCCTTTTCTTTAACGGCAAGCATGTCTGTGCCAGAGGAAGCAGTGTGAGGGAACTCCACACTTGGTGGGCTCGGAGCTCTCTTTCCACCTTTGAGCCCAGCGAGCTTGATCTCCCGTCACACGAAATCAACGTAGATTAATTTCACGTAGCATAGTGTTCTTCGAATGTGCGTTGCCTGAGCAGTGAAGAAACAAGTTCAGAAGTGTTGTCTAGAAAAGCAGACAGTAGTTGGTCTTAGGACCCAGGGAGAAGGCTGTGACTGGGAGGGGGTCGGGTAGGGTTTCTGGGGCCAGCAAAGTTCTATCTCAGTTCTGGAGGGACTTTTGAAGGCGGCATCACTGAGACATGGCTTTACTGCCTGCTGCGGTCCTCCCATCACCCTCAGAAATCCCTGGGAAGCCTTATTTCTCTCCAGAGCCCTCACAGCCCCCAGAGGAGCTGCACGCAAGGCCCGGAAGTTGGTGTGCCCTGCAACAGGGGAGGGGAAAGGAAGGGCTGGAGGAGGGAGGGAAGCAGGGGAAAAGCAGGTGGCTAGAGCGAGGCCGGAGGAGGTTGGCAAATGCAGTAGGTTCTCTGAGCTTCTCGGACCTTGGTACAGTGATTTGCTGGAGTCTGGGCATGATTTGGGATATTTCCTGGCCCAGCCCCATGCTGGCCAGACCTCTGCCCAGGTGGTGAGGGTGGAGTGCAGGAGTCTCTGTGGGGGCTAGACTGCTGGTCCCTCTTAGGCTGAGGGTCTCAGGCACAGTCACTATGTCCCAAGGAGCAAGATCAGTCAGGGGACTACCGCAAGCCCCCGAAATCCACTCCCAGGTTTCCATGAGTCCTTTGACTGGTTTCCTCTAAGGCGCTGGCCCTGTGCCCACTCTAAGGTGACACTCTAGAGTGTCTGAATTTGTGTGTTTCATATCAATTCCTCTTGTCATTGTTTTTGTATTTCCAGATTTACTCATCATTAATGAAAAAAATAATGAAATGGCATTCAGCTGGCAAAGATTATAGTTTTTGTTTGTTTTTGTTATTTTTTTTTTCAGAAAGAGACACTTTATTTTATGTAGTTCTTCATCTTGGTTGTTCTCCCAGCTCTGGGACCTGAACCCAGGTCCTTGGGATGTGTTTGGACTGTGTTGACCAAAGGCAGCTGACCAAACTCCACCTGTAGCGCCTAAGGATTTTTAATATAAAGTGGTGGCAAAAATCTGAAGAATACAAATTTGTAAAAGTTTTTCAGAGGGTGATTAGGCAATATCTACCGATATTTCAACCACGCCTGACCTTGACCCCTCTGTCTGTGTGTATGTCTATGCATACACTGAAGAGGTGTGGTGAGAGATGGGCATGGATGGAGTGGAGCAAGTGACTAGAAATTATTTACAGCATGCATGTGCTGCATTTAGAACTTAAAAGGTAATGAGAAATTTTTTGAAATTTCATTTCTGACAGATTAAACAGTCTGCCCATTCCTCACTCCCAACAGCCTTGGGGGACCCCTGAAACATAGTGCGCCTCTGGGGGATCACAGGGTGTTTCCGGCCACAGCAATAGGGTGACTGTCACAATCAGTGAGTGACAGCCTTCTGCTCATGTTGTGCTGAGGTGGTCTTCTCTCTGGGGATGCTTATGTTTGAGTGCCAAGAAAACCTTTGTAGATGGAAAAATCTTTATCCACTCAGCAATCGAGCACAGGACGCCATCTATCATTTTGTCCATGTCTTCCTTTATGGGAATCCATTGTGCACAGATATGAAATGCCTTTAACTCTAAGTAAGGAGACAAGTAAGTACAAACTCAGGGAATGAAGAAACTGTTAAGAGTTTGAGCAAGCTGTCATTTTGCTTTGAGTGTATAAAATTAAGAGTGCTTTCCAGATGAAGGACCGAATCAGTTCAAGAATTGGTAGCCCCTGTGAAAGATAGGTATGTAGGCTTTCTTTTGCTATTTTCCATACTTTCCTACCACCTAGAGAAACCACCCCTTGTCTGTGACAGAGAGTGTGCTGCTGGCACAAAATCCCTGCAAACACAGACACACACCACACAGATCCTCAGGTCTTACAGCACGCACGACCATACCCTTGATGCCTGACACAATGCCTGAGGCAAAGTGGGCACTCAGTAAATATTTGTGGAATGGAGGAGTAAATGTAAATATTCCTCTCCATTCTAATGAACCGCATAGAAATGAGTCACAAACTTGACTCATCACTGTTAACAGATTGCTATTATAAACTGAATTGTGTCTGTCACCCCAATCATATGTTGAAGTCCCAAGCTCCTGTGGAGACGGGGACTTTTAAAAAGTCTACGGAAGTAAAATGAGGTCATCAGGGTGGGCCTTGATTTAACAGGACTAGCGTCTATCAGAAGAGGAGATGAGGACAGAGACAGGCGTATAGTCAGGGGGAAGACCTGCCGAGGACACGGTGAGAAGATGGCTCTCTGAAAAATCAGGAAAGGGGCCTCGGGAGGAACCAGACCTGCCCGCTCCTTGACCTTGAACTTCCAGACCGTGAAAAAACAAATTTCTGTTTAAGTCAGCCAGCCTGTGGTAGCGTGTGATGGCAGCTAACAAGCACAGTTGCCAACCTCTGTCTCATAGTTTGCAGAAGCACTGTAGGAAGGTTTTACATGAATAGCACTCCTCATTTCCATATCCTATAAGGCAGATAGGAAGAGTTCTCAGGTTGTTTCATGATTCTTTGGAATTCAAAGTGTATCTAAGGGGACTGGTCCAGCTGTAAGAAAGCCCTTTATGAGGTCATCATCCCACTCTTGCCAGATCCTTACAGATGAGACACACAACTTCCAAAAACCCTTGAGGAGCCGCCATGCTTCACTTTGCAAATCCTCTTTTAAGAAACATTATTATCAGAAGCCCCTTTGACAGCTTCAAAATGAAGCAGTGCCTCCAATATTTGAAAACCCTGAGAACACTGCAATACGATGGATTTAAGGTTATATATTTTGGGGAAACCGATATTCCAGAAAGTCTTATAATGGGGGAAGATTTTAGTGATGGTTATTTAATACGAACTCCAACTTGGTATATTGTACATGCTGGCGGTAGTCGTGGATGGGTGCCTTGGAAATATCGGATGTTCCTAAGGGATGAGTTATTTATCAAACACGAAGATTCCGTCTTCTTTGAGTTCTGTGATGTGGTGAAAAAGGCCTATGGGAAGTGCGCCATTGTGGTCAAGGAGAGAACGCAGCAGGATGCAATGAGGCCCAAGGAAGACCAAGTATCGGAGGTCCAAGTCCACATCCCATCAGCCACTAATGTAACGAGCATCATGTGCTGTCCCGAGGTGGCCAAGTCCTGTGGCCATGAGCTAATCTATCTGCCCTCCTCTTGCAACTTCCTCAACCCTTTAGACTCAGCCTGGTCTTCCCTCAAGTGGTTTATTATCAACAACAGAAAGGCATTTTGTTTGCAGTCCGCTAACAATGTCTATTCTCACCAGTATATACTTTTCAGTGATTTAATTAGCAAAGGGATTGAAAAGATAAACCCAAGCAAATGGAGAACACTAACTAGCAAGGTGCGGAGATGGGAAAACCACTATCTTGGGAAATTTTCTTAAGGGTGCTGTCTCCCACAAGCAATGGGACCATACTGTGGGCGCAATCTTTACCACCTCCACAGGGATCACATCTGGACCGTGCATGGCAGTCAAGGAAACTTCGAAAGCAGCCTTGAAGGGATGCTAGGAGAACTGTGGCTCCCAAGGGTGTTGGCCAAGTGCTTTCAGCTTCCCAGAAGTTTCATTAAAAATTGTTGGTAAATTAGGGATCTCGACTCCCCTCTTGTTAAGGTCACTCAGAGGGCTGTTGGTGGGAGGATTAGGGCTAAGCCAGCCTGAAGGGGCTCCATGGCAAGCGTGATATCACGTGAACTCGTGTGCATACCTTGGTTTCCTCAGTTGTCATGGGAACTTGTGTCTCTGGAAAGAGGATTTATTCCAAAGTACAGACCAGACAGCACATGAGAAGGAAGGAGAGGTAAAGCACAGAGGTTTCATTTAGAAAGAAAAGAGGAAGCACTCCCAAAGAGAGAGAGTGGGTCGTCCAGAGAGGAAACCACCCCAGTGGGCTGGATACCTCTATTTTAAGGGGTCTAGCAGCATATTTTCCACCCTCAACCTGTCATTGAGCGTTCCAGGGTGGGGCAAGTTTTCTTACTGGCTTATTGGTGGTGTCTTTTTAACAGGCCTCCTATCGGCACCTTCATGATTGATTTCCTTCGATCTTTTCAGTAGCCCTGTGCCTTAGCACATAGGCTTGGAGTTGGCAGTTTCAACTACACTTTAACTGAATTATGTTGACTTTCTGGCTTCTGGTATGGTAACCTGGGTTGGCACCACTATGGTTCCATGCTGATGGCTGGGTTAAATCAATTATATTGATCTATTGTTTTCTGGCTCTAAGATTCCCTTCTCCTGCACTCTGCTCGTATCTGGCAAGCTACCTGTGGAGCAGAGGTAATCAGAACTCAAAATTTAGTCTGAGGGGGAAAAGGGGATTAAAAAAATAGTTTAAGTGAGGTAGTGTGGAAACCAGTTTCAATACAGCAAAAATAATCCACAAGGTCCAGCTTGCCAACAGCAGATGTGGTCCGGACAGTGGCTGAAAACAAGTTCTTTCCTTCCCATCACTGGACAGCCAGATGGTGGAGGGAGAACGAGAAGCATCCCAAGAGATAAAACCCCATCTAGACCCTCCAAGGCACATTCCCAAAAAGGAACCTGGAAAACTATGGCAGCGATTGTCTCAAGTGGGACGTGGTGGGTGAGAGCTGGAGTGAGTGGGGGTCGGGGGTCTGCAAAGCCCACTTCTCTAATTTATCTTCCTGCTCAACTCCAAGGCGCCCAACAGGAGACCACAGAACTTCACCATGAAGTTGTGTCTCAGGAACCCAGTAGCTAAGTCCTCTCTGCTTGTACAAGTTTGGGGCTGATGTAAGTTGTAAGGATTTGTGGTGGTAGTTTCCCCTTTTATAGAAAATAAAAAGACCTGCCTCCTGTTAAATACATCCTAAAGCTCACTCTGATTTATATATGTTCAGGCAGTAAGTTTACAACGAAGCAAATATATTAGGACCTGCGAAAAATAATGATGAAAATTTCTACCCAACTCCTAACAGACTTAACTATATATAAGGATGTGAAGTGAGAGGAGGTTCCTATGACCAGGTGCAGAAGGTGCCAGGGTCTTTGCTTATTATACTCTTGCTTGGATTCTCTCCTGTGCCTCCTTGTGGTTCAAAACACAGTCGACCCTGGAGCAAGCTGGGAGTCAGTGGCACTGACCTCCCACAGAGTGAAAAATCTGCATATGGCTTCGACTCTGCTTAACAAACAAAAGGCCGGTGTCCACTGGTGGCCTTACTAACAGCAGTCGGCTAACACGGGCCTTGTATGTGTTGTGTGCTGTGTTCTCACAATAAAGCTGGAGGAAAGGAAGCGCTGATAAGAGAGGAGCTTCTGTCTATGCTGTCTGTTTACAAGAAAGCCCGCAGGTGAGAGAACCCTTGCAGTTCAGGCCCGTGCTGTTCAGAGGCCACCTGCACTTTGTCAGAAGGAAACACGCTCCGTGACTTGCAGCAGCTATGAGGTGCACTGCCGGCATTTTGTAATGAAGTGTTCCACCTGGGGAAGAAGTGTGCCTGCCGCCAGCCCCGAGCCAGGTAGGGTCCCTTGTGTCGCCTACTTTTCAACCAAAGGGCTGGACTAGAATCTCTGGAACGAATCACCACAAACTTGCTGGCTCACAACAAAACAGCACAGTCCCTACATTCTGGAAGCCAGAAGTCTGATGAGTTCCATGGAGCCAAAGCCCTGTCGGCAGGGCCACGGGAGACTCCGGTCTTTGCCTCTTCTAGCTTCGGGTGGCCGAGGTCATTCCCTGATGTGTGTCCACAGCTCTCCCATCTCCACCTCCCTGGCCACATTACTTCTTCTTCTGTGTCGTTTCCCTCTGCCCCTTCTTATAAGAATACTTCTATAATGGTATTTAGTTCACCCAGATTACCCAGCATCTCCTATTTCAAAATCCTTAATCGCAAATGCAAAGGTTCTTTTCCCATATATGGTAACGTGCAGGCTCCGGGGATTAGCGTCTGGATAGCTTTGGGGACCAGTGTGCAGTAAGCACAGGTGTTGAAGGACCTCCTTCTCTGCCAGCAGAAACAGAGCATCCCTGCCAGCAGGTCACCTGTGAGCAACGTGGGGTGTTTGGCATGGTCTTTTTTCTCTACCTTCTTCACACATGCTTTAGGATTTAAATTCCCTGAGTGCAAGTAATAGGACTCAAAGACCCTTGGTGACATCAATGCACTGCACTGTGCAGGCCCAAGTGCAAGCCTGGCCTTCGGGATATGAGTGAACATCTGTGTCAGCATCATTACACACCGACCTAGAGTTCTGCGGAGAATAAGACTAAGAACTGCACATAATTAACTCCTACCATCCTCCAACAGTCTGTGATGTAGGAACTATTGTTACCTCCATTTTTCAGATGGGGCAAACCAAGGCACAGAGAGACTAAGCGACTTTCCAGTCCATGGAAGCTAAGATTCAAACCCAGAGTTCATACATAAAGCCATTATTCACTCCAGCTCTCTGCTAAAGAGCACCACTTCTTCACTCATAAGCGGAATAGAATGAAATGCAACAAATGAACAAACCCTAACAAAATTCACAGGACACAAGATGATGGCTACCAGGTGGGTAAGAGGAGGGAAGGAAGGAAAGAGGGAACAAGGTGTGATGATGGTGAAAGGCACTAGAATGCTGGTGGTGGGTATGGTGTGAAATACAAATTGAGATGCAATTTCAGTATCCTAAAATGCATATAGCAATGAAAACAAAAGAAATAGTAAAATTATTATTTTAAAAAAGAGCACCATATTCATTCCTCAATACAACCCCATAGGTGCTATTTTCCCATTTTACAGATGAGTAAACCAAGACATTCAGAAGTTGCTGGAGCTGTCAAATTCTCAAGCCCATGTGACTTAGCTATTGAAATTTAGCATTTTCTTTTTCATGCTCACAGTTCACATGCATAAGACTCACCTCTGACATCAAGACAAACATCAGCTGGCCAAGCAGCCATCTCCACTGGACACCAGTACAAAATTGCGTATTACACAATATTGAGTGACAGGCAAAATAGCCTTTAAAGAGGCGTTATTTTGCAACAAGAAAGAAAATGGAAGGTTTGTAGGGTGTCAGACAAGATAAACCAACAAGAAGTATTTTGGCTTGAAAACCAAAACAATCTGATAAAATGAGGTTAGAGTCTTATTCCTTTGGGGTCTACTCTAATCATTAGGAAAGCAAGTAGGGAAAGAGGACATCTACATAACTAGAGAGATTCCAAGGATCATCTTTAAGGGGCAGTTTAGCTGCACAATGCTGGGTTCATCATTAAGAAATGCTGCTTATCTAACTAAGCATGGAAACTTCCAGTGGGAGGTAATAGGAAACTCACTAGGTTTTGGGAATCCTGTGGACCTAGGTGACATCTCAGTTTTCCAGTTTATAAGACTTTGGATAAGTTTATTTACTTCCCTGTGGCTCAATGATTCCCTTAGGAAATCAGGGTCGAAGGCTTTAAAATGCTTAACATGTGCCAAGCACACTCTGCATCGTGTCTGGTATCCTGAGCCTCAATAAACTGAAGTTCCTGTTAACACAGTCCAGGCTGACATTCCAGCAAGTTTGTCCACAATGAGACCTAATGTCACTGTTTCCACAAATTTGAGGACAATTCTTGCATCCTTTTTTCAATTTTTTATCACCAAGGCACAATCAGAGCAGACACATCTTAAGACACTTTACTCGAAGGAAACTTTGTTCTCTGGCATTTCCTTTCAAACCAGCTGTGATAGGTTAGGGTATTAACGAGCATGAGACCATCAGAGGTGTCTTCCAGCGAGGTAGGCGAGGAGGAGGGAATTCATGGCCCTCATCTCTTTGGGAGCGGCCACCTCGTGAATGAAATAACCAGCGGGGGACTGCATAGCAACTCTGTATTGTGGGCAAGTCCTTTGGAAAAGAATCATGACATCAGTGTCTCTGTTTTCCTTCTGAGAGGTCAGCAGATGGAGCATCCTGTTCTCTCACGCCTTCACCACAGAGGTCACATCCCCAACCCCTTTCCACTGGGCCAAGGTGACTCCCGAGGAGGTGGTATGTTGGAAATGTGCTAGTATGTGCTAGGCTCGCCTAGGGTCATGCACACCTGTGGAGAGGAGGATGGGATGAGAATCAACGGTGTCCTACCGGAAAGCCCTCACACCTGTCTCTCACTGGCTTTGTGGATCAGTTAGGATTCGGTCAGTAGCAGAGATCTAACCACAGAGGTTTAAAGACAGTAGGAAGTTTCCCATTCCCACCAGTGAAAATAAGAAATACCAGAGTGACAGTTCAGGGCTAATATGATGGATCCACGATCATCAAGGAACTGGTCCTATCTTTGTATTCCACTGTCCCAGACTTGGTTCCATTGTCAAAGTCACCTCAGATTATAAAACAGCTTCAGAACAAGCCATTGCACTATCATTACAGGGAACAAAGGAGAAAGGGAAGAAGTAGCACTTACCTCTTCCCTTTTAAGGGCCCATCCAGGAAGCCCCTCACAATATTTCAATTTTGGGGGCAGTCTTGGTCACAAGGGAGGGAAGTTGGGAAATGTAATCTTTCCTTTGGGGTGGCAATGTGGCCAGCTGAAAATCAGAAGAGGAGTGCTGAGGTAGGAACAGTCTCTGACACGCCCCACTGCCTGTCTTGAGTGATACCAAAGTGAGTGCCATCCGCTCACCAAACATTCTATGTGTGCCGTCACAGAGGTGCCAAAGAAAACAAGCTCAGGTCCTCCAGGCAGCTAATCTGTGGAGGGGTGCACAATAGGTCAGTGAGGGCTGGGGGACATAGGTAGTGGGGACTCAGAGTCCAGGGTCTGGTGCTGGGAGCTGGGCAAAGCTGCAAGAAGAGGCAAAACTGGGGCCAAGGCCAGAGGCCAGAGGGGGTCCACCAGGGGAAAGAGGATGGTCAGGCAGGCAGAAGCTTGTGAAGGAGTGCAGAGCAGACCCAGTTCTCTAGACTTGGGGGTGTGTGTTTGTGTGAGTGTGCAAGAGACTGCAAGAGACTGTGTGTGTGTGAAAGACTGGGAGTGTCCAGAGCATCTGGAAACACAAGGACACTTATTAAGTCTATTTGAAAACTAACCAGTGTGAAAGGAAGGCAGCAGTAATCCAGCCTGGGGCACAGAAAAGCCCCAGGTTGGTGAAGGGAGAAGCTGTGATAAAGCCTGTGAGCTAGCCTGCACCCCAAGCCAGCACAGCCCGCACACCTGTCCCCGGAGACAATCACCCCTGCAATGCATGCAGTGCCAATGCACTCTCCTCCCTCCTATTTCCACCTGACAATGCCAGAAGGTAGCCAGCCACCTGCTTCAAATGAACTCTTTGCTAGAGATTAGTTAATGCATGCTGTTATGTGAAGACCTCATTTGTTCGCTAGGGTCTAAAAGCTGGGACCAGACTCCAAGGGATGGGACACAGATGACCAGACTATCTACACTATTTTCAGACCAACTCTGAAAAGTAACACTTTTATGAGCCTTCCTTATTCAGCAATATGATTTCAGTAATTAGCATCAGTTCTGTGTAACTAACATTTAATTCAGAAATAAGTGTTCCTGACTTTGTAGATACCCCACACACTTGAAATAATGATGCAAATACACTCTTTCCATTTCCTCAACCCTCCCATCCTCAGTGCATCACATCCTCTGTCCTGTGTCACTCATGCTGCTGTCCTGAAGATTTGTTGACCCACAACCAGAACTCCTGACCGGCCTCCCTTTCTCTGCACAGGAGTGAAGAGTACAGGCCTCAGAACTGGGGGAGGTCTAAAACCTACCTCTCACCAGCTGGGGGACCTTAAGCAGACAAGTCAATGCATCGGTTCCCGTCTTTGTGAGAAGGTGGTGATGACAGTTCCTGGAGGCACAGCTGTGAAGCGCAGGCAGCGCCAGGCTGGTCAGGATCTGAACTGTATTCTCACCCCTGCTCATCCTACTGCTCTAGAAGCCTCTTTCTCTGTCCTTCATTTAAAGTCCAAAAGGAGGATTGAAGCCCATCTCAGAAACCCCTGGGGTGTTCAAATGACAAAGTCCTGGCCTCTTCCTGCCCCCCAGGGTCTGGTGTGGTGGACTTGAAGTCCAGTCCAAGAACCTGCATTTTAAACACCTCTCACGCATGCTCACTCAAGAGAGTCCATCAATTCTCTTCCCCGCAGATCGTGCATCCCTGGCTTCACTCAGAGGAAACCTGCACTGAAGAGCCATCTCACAGACGTCATGTAGTTCAGGTAAGTGGGACACAGGGCTCGCTGGACAGGCCCAGGGATCTGCAGACCTTTAGGAATGTGTCATCCTACGTTTCCCTGGAAATGAGGCTTTGGGGATAGATTGAGGAAAGGTGATCCTTTTTAAAGCACCCGAGATTTTTTTTTTGCTTGAATTGCTCAGTTCCTAGAATACATTATGGATGTCTCTGTCTCACTATTTTAACAATTTAACCTTTTATTTATTTTTAAGAGGCAGGCAAGCAGATCAGAATGAAGACAGGCAGGGAGAGAAGGAAGTACTCTGTTCATTTTACTTGTTCCCCACCCCACCCCTCACCCCTGGGTCCTTGGGCTTTATGTAGACTATGTCCCAAGCATGGACTTAATGCCTGAGCCACCACTATGCCAGTTTCACCTTTTGTTAATGACAGGGTCACCATTATGAACACAGTGTTATGATGTGTGGTGTTCCTCATGTTGATCTATGGACTTCCGCACTGTCTGGCCCTTGAATCATAGAGTTCTCAGGCCTGGTTGATGATAGAAGACCATCCTCTTGTTCCATGTTAATTCTGTTGCCAACATATTTCTCCTTTCTGATTCTAATATGTTGTAAGCTTGGAGGGGAAAAACAGTGTTACTATATGAAGGATCCTGGGCTCTCCTGTGGGTAGAGAATATAGATTTTGGTTTATCTCTTTGAAACATCTTTCAGCTACCAAATCTTTTTAGTTCTCAACTATGGTCCAGACAGGTGAACAGCTTCAGTCATACAGGGTCCTGGCTGTGGGCTTTACCACTCTGTCCACCTATATTCACCCACATATGCATCTATTTAAGGTCCAAGGACAAATAGGCTATACGGAGGTGGAGTGAAATGGTATCAATAATTATGACTGTAACTGAGCACTCCCCCTAGTGGTAGAAAAGAGTATAGGAACGGTAACATGGAAACCACCAAACACTGAACGGAAAACACATCGGTGCAGCCAGTGTGTCAACCCAGTCCTCTGGTTGTCCTCACCGAATTTTATAAGATGGCCAGATGTTCTGCAAACTCCAAAACTGAGTTTTAAATCCCAAAGCCTAGAAAAGCACCTATGTTTAAAGTACACATGAAAAACCACTGTAGGCATGTGTAGATTCTTGAAGAAAAGCCAACAGACCCTCTCCCCTTAGATTTCTGAGGCACATGAGCTGCAGTGCATGTGGGACGAAGTTGCAGAGGGCCTGGGTGTGCGGCTAGCATGCTGGGAGCCAGAGACACTCTGCTTCTCCAGAGGGAAGACAGAAGCAGAGAAGAGAGTCTGCAGCAGGAGCTAGACCAGGGCGGTGGGCCACCTGCCAGGCCGCAGAGGATGCCCTGACAAAGGGTCAGATCTGAGTGCCCCCTGAGCAAGTCACGCAAGTGAGGGGCCAGGTCAGATTTGAGTGCTTCTCACCTCTGCTCATCAGTTCGTGCTGCAGGGCACCCAGGTCACAGCAGAGTGCTGGGTAATGGGGGGTCACCTCCTGCAGAGAGGCTAAGGGGTGAACCTTAGGAAAGTCCCCTTTGACTAGTATGGGATTTGTAGCTTGTAAGGTCAGAGCTTATACCGTGCTTTGACCCTGTGTAAATTTTGCTTTCTAAATTATGATTAAAAGCATCCAGCAATGATGGTAAAATTTGAGATATAATTCCCTTAACTGCTCACTTTTAACAGTTCTACTAATCTGGGCAAAGGTGGGGTGGACGTCTATTTAAAAACAGGCAAATTTTCCTTGGGCCACTGGCAATGGGCCAAAACCCTCTAATGCAGTTGAGGCTCTGGTTACTGCCCCCTCATTCCCAGCCACTCTGCTGTTGAATAGTAGTCTTTTAAGAGAGCTGTTAGGAGTCAGAAAATCTAATCAATATTTTTCCTGTCTGCATCTCCTGGTTATGCTCCACCTTCATTTATCAGCAGATCCACAAGCACACTGCTCTTCTCAGTCCTTCTAGCAGGAACCCACCAAGCGAGTTCTCCCTACATTTAGTACCACCCCACAGACAGTCCTCCTACCTAGGACCAGTCAACAGAGGCTCCCCTGGATGAGCCCACAGCCCAGCCCCACCCCAACAATGAAACACAAAGTGCAACAGTGCCTATAGGAGGGAAAGAGGAAAAAGGGGTGTGTGGAGGGCAGCAGATCAGAGCAGCAGGACAAGCAGCCCAGCCCTCACCCCCGCAGACACACTCCCCTAGGGCCAGTCTTCTGTGGAGGGTGCCTCTGATCTGGCACCCAGAGTCCTAAACGATGCTATCAGAGAGACCACTTTAGACCACTTTCCAAAGACCAAGTATCCCCCTCCCCTTTTTCTTTTTTCACAGTTATTTTATTCTAATGAAATTCTAGTTCTTATAAGAGCATACAAATAAATCACATCCTTTAACCATTTCCCATTTAGAAAAAAAAGTACAGCTCATTGCCACTTTAATTTTACATAAACAGGCTGGTTTCCAATGTGAAAACAAAATACAAAAACTGTTGTTGGATTTATTTCTAAACAGAACTTGTCTCTAATCCTCATGTGACAGAAATGTGTATGATGACCAGTATTTAATCATTTTCTTCATGTGGTAAATTTCAAAGCATGGAACCCCACCAAGCAGAATGTCAGCTTCTGCACAAAACATCGCATTTCTCCAGACCTTCTTGCCACCCTTGTCACTGTGCAAACAGCTAACTTGGCAGTGACCAGATGCATTGTTTCCCTGGTGGTGGTGGTCTTGGGGAAATGTCTTCCAGGCAGGCAGAGAGGTGTGACATCACCGGGGCATCAATGACCTGGAAGACACTGCTGCCCTGGCTTGCGATGCCTTTCCAGCATTCTTGCCATCGACGTCGGTCTGAAGTTCACATGGCGGACTGTGCAGCCCAGGACTGCTCTTCTTGAACGAGATGTAGGCGTTCAGCACATGTTTAGAAAGCAGCAAGAGTTTCTTATGCCAAACAATGTGCTTTATGTTCTCAGCTGGGTAAGAAGTGACCAGCCAAGTTCATCACTCACATATTCTCATTATAATCCACAATGACACATGGTTTCTTAGTTTTCTATCCATTTCTATTATCTGCTTCAACCACAGTATCATTGTGGAATGCTGACTACATTGTCACCTCCTTGTCACATCATTTCAGTACCTTAAGTTCACCACAGAATCTGGCTACACTCATCCCCTTTGCAATGTGTTTTTTTCCCCTAGATCATTTGGCATGTTTTCTGTTCAGACAAGCTGTCCCAATGCCTCAGTCCTGTTTTGATCTAATTCTCTGAAAAGCATGGGAGATGTATAAGTTATGGAGGAAGATACAATGCCTTGGCCAAGAAGGTCACTGACCAAGGTGAGTACAGTGAATGATGATTTCAGACCATCAGCTTAATCCTTCAAATTTATTTTGGGCCCCGTACGATCAAGTGCATGGACACGCAACCAGATTCACTTATGTCCTTATAGCTTGAGACTAAACATTGCTCATTTTGTCAGGATGTACTGCTTCATAGCTAATTGCCCCTTGGACAGCATCAGTGATTCTACTGCAATATTTCTGTTTGTAGCTTGATCTTCTACAATGAAATCCGGGTCTTTGATTGGCCAGCAAATATGGAAGAACTGTTGACAAAATGCAGGCACTGAAGCAAAAGTAAAACTCTTTCACTAGTCATAATTTGTCTAAGATAAGGTGTCTTCAAGAGGCTTTGTTGACCAAAACATCTCCCACTCACGTTTCTGCATAATACCTTGCAATAACATTACTGCAAAAAAAGACTTTCAGCTCATCATGTCAGTTTCCTTCCACTTATCCATTCGCAAAAACCCTTTTGGACTAGGTGGCTTTGAAGCCAACAAGGCAACTCGGGCATTCGTTTTGCTGGTAACTTTTTAAACTAATTTGTCAGTGGGTCCGTTGAATCATCACTAACATCGGCTTTTCTGCCGGGTGTGCCAGTAAAGTCATACCTGTGACGTGGAGTCACAGCACGAGCTGACCATTTCAGAGCACAGCCCAAGTCGGCTGATGTAGGATAATTTCCATCAGATTCCAAATCAGAGAGAGGTCTAAACATACCTGTCTTTTGAAGCACTATCCAAAAAATCATCAGCATCATCTCCTTCAGAAAAATCAGATTCAGCAAATGAATTTTTGGCTAACAACTGTTTAAGAATAATGTTAACATCAAGCAGACATGCTGCATTCTCTAGAATTTGACATTTTCAGCAATCTAGAATTACTATATTTTGCAAATGGAAAGAAATCACTACAAAAAGCAGAATGCTATAAACAGAATGGCATCTTTTATTTCCAAACACTATCAGTACACTAGAGTGAAGCAAAAATAATGATAAAAGTGTGGTCTTTCATGGCAGACTTTGGGGGTAAGATGAGGACTGTTATATGCAGGTCATCTAGAGGTGAACGCTGTAGCTGCAAGTGCGGCAGGTGGGTATTCTTGGGGCAAATGAGAAATGGGTTAAAGTGAAAGCTGTGTCTTCAGAGTCCGTCCTCTGACATTCAGTAATCCTTTCTTTTCGGCTGGAATCCTATGAAGCTAATATTTATAAAACTGAAAAATCTAAAAAAGGAAGAGCAAAATTTAAATATGAAATGTTTGCTAAATTAATGCTTATGTTCAGTCATTTAGATTAACCAACAGGAACCACTGAATTTTATCGATTCATGAACATATATTTATAATCACAATGTTCTTCAATGTAAAAACTCCTTTTGTTTAAAACATGCTCAGCTCATTGATAAGTGCCAGTCAGGGAGGGAAGACTCCCCGGTGGCTCCGCACCCAGCGTGTGAGCCATATACACTGCCCACTGATAGGTCTGCTAGACTTGTGGGAGGGAAGACCTTGATGACCTCACACCTCATCATCTTCTCAGTCAGATGCACAGAATGGCAACTCTGATTGGAACAGATATTCAATCTACACTTCAAGAACACTGTTTCCCCTCTTTTTAATTTCTAAGTGCTCCTCTTTCCCCACCCTAGTGCCTACTCCTGAGTGTTGGTCAGGAAAACATCTTTAAAGGTTCCAGGCCAGTAAGAGGATACCTACTGCTCAGGAGGACCTATGGGCAGATGATGGAGATCTTATTCCCACCTGGGATGGGGACAGGCAGCAGAATGTCTACCTGGGTTCAATTCTGGTCCTGCTCTTCGCCATGTAGAAAATGAGCTGTGTTTTTCACCCCCAATCTGAATGGGCCTCACAGAGTTGTCAGGAGGAATAACACTCTGTAGATGAAATGTTAGCAATATGCTGGAACAGAATAATCATTTGATGAGTGTCACTATTATTCTTAAGTAGTCCTTTAACCTCAACAAGTCTAAAAGTTCTGTAAGAGAATTCATGTCTACAGAAGCATGGAAGCTCAGTGTGAGAGGGGTTTCGTAAGTCACCATCTAGTGCTCCCTATGGTGACCTATTGCTAGGAGAATATGTGAGAATCGCCTACCAGTTTTCCAAAGAATAGATGTCCAGACTCAATCGCAGACAAGAGAATCTCTCTAAGCCCAGAGCCTGGGAATAAACATCTTTAACAAACAACCCAGGTAATTCTGATCATTAGCCAAGTTTGGGAACCACTGATTTAAAATCTTCTGCAACCATATACAATATACAAATCCTCTAATTTTTCAAGAAGTACAGAGGTTAACCTAGTAAGTGAAGAAACAAGATCAGCACACCAGAATTAAGAAAATTGCTAATTGTCATGTGTTAAATCTGTAATGAGGTTTAATAACTTTCTGGTGGCTTGTTACACCTGACAGGCTGAGTGCCTCCAGAGTGCTTTCTGATAGGCACTGGGCTACATAATGAGTAGGACTTCTTGCCTGGTGAAAAGGTTGTCAGGAAGTGCCCTCTGGGTCAAGGACTGAAAAACAAAGCCATAAAAGTCTACCATGGTCAAGGAATGGCCAGAAGGAGCATGGGAAGTGGGCAGCAGAGGGACAAATGTGACTTGGTCAATGACACATTGGGGAGGCATTTATATGCTACCTAGGAGTCAAGCTTTATCTTAAAGATAGCATATTTGTTTGATAATTTTTAACTTTTGCAGTGCTCTATATTCCTTGTCCTGGACAGAGACACCTGCCCAACACTCACTTTTGTCACCAAGAGAGGAAGCTCACCATCCCAGCCAAGTTACCACTGCCCCTCAATAGCAGAGTTCCTTAACCTTAGGTAGGGACAGGGATTTCAGAGGATCTGTGAACCCGCCTCCCCACCACCATCTGTAATTCTATGTACAAAATGCAGGTGTTTTTAGTATGTGTGCTGCCCAGGGAGCCTTCCCGAAATTCTCAGGAGAGTGCTACACCCCAGTCCTGATTAGGCACCCTGCTCCTGGTCAGAGGGAGCCCCTGCAGGCTGAGAGCTGCGGGTGAACTTTCCATGTGTGCTCTTGGCCAGGGTCAGGATAGGCACAGCGTCTTACACTGAGCTATTCCACTCAAATGCAGGTGGATCCCCATGCCCCTAAACAGCCTCCAGACCCGAGGAACATGGGTGTCTGTCTCGATAGCATGATGGGCCTGCCCTACCCACGAACTACTTTATGCTGGCATAGCTCCGGTACCTTTGACTTCCCTTTAGCTGTTTTTCTTCTCTGATTGCTGCTTCTTTTCTGCTTCTAGTTTTTGCTGTTTTGCATCCAGTCTTTTCCTTTGGTATATTTTGACGCCGGCAAATGCCAGACAGAGAATTAATGTTTTCGCCGCCAAGATGTACAACAGCAGGGGCACATGTTCAAGAACCTGAAAGAAAAGAAACCCCTCTAAATATCCTATCATTGAGAAGCAACACTTCTTTCATGTTCCTTCACTCAACAAACATGTTCCATACACCTGTGATCTAACAGGCACTGGGCCAGGTGCTGGGGCTACACTGGTGATCAGGACAGACAAGGTTCCTGTGTCCGTGTCGCTGACAGTCTAATTTTGGCTCTGCCCTTTATTGCTCCTTGCTTTTGGTTCAGAGAGGGCCACAGTGGACAAGAGACTCTGGTCTCTCATGACTTGACCATGCCCTTTACCAGCAAGCAGGTCCCCTGCTTCAGAGGCAGCAGCGGTGAGGTCTAATGAAAGAAGCAGAGCTAGAAGACCTGGGTGACAGCTCTATTCTGCCACTGATCGACTGTGCCACCCAGGTCAGTCACTGGAATTTTTTGAGCTTCTGCCTCGTCACCTTCCAAGGCAGACCAGGCCAGACTTTCTGGCTGGATTCTTTAGCTTTCACAAGCTACAATTTCCTCCTGGTTCCTACTCCTCATTAACACTGGCACTTGAAGGTAAAAGACGTGTTAAAAAAAAATACAATAAAACCTTCAAACTTATTACTTCACTGTTCCTGTGATTTCTTGTGGAAGGGAAGTTTTAACCCATCGGCTCGCATGAAGTCTGGGGAATAACTATGAATTTGAATCACTCACTGTTTTTTAATGAAATTTTGTGTATCACAACAGAACCTCATAATAAATATTATATGAGTTTTGTGAATGCACTTAGCACGACCTGAATGATAATTAACAGATTTTTGTGGATTAAAAATTCTTTCCCAAATAAAGTGAACAGGTATGCTCTTGCTGAGTGATCACTATTCTGTGAGGATTAAGGGAGACTTTATTACAACAAAATCATTATGTCAAATTGCCAAACATCACTTATTATTTGTAATTTCAATATAATGATTTTACAACCACTGGGAATACGTTTGTCTTTAACAACTTAAAAATTAGTGACATTTTAATAACTGGTGAAAATTTTAGCTGAGAAGAATATGCCCACAGGCTGGAAGGTTGGATAGGATTGTTTTACAATGAAGGAAAGCTCACGGCAGGTGAAAGGCCTGTCAACATAGCTAGTTGACACTGAGGCCAGAGCAGGAATGGGACATTCTAACTAGATAAGCTTTCTTCCACTGATTTTGGATTTTCAATGAAACAAATAATGAAATTACAGAATTACATATACATATACGACATATAAATATAATAGTTCTTATAATTTTATTCAAATTCTTTATAACTCAGACCTACTTGTAGATTTCAAGTTTTGATTAAGTGCCTTAATAGATTTTCCCCTTTAATCCTCATAATATCCTCATGAGACAGCAGACTTCTAATTTTGTAGCTGAGAAAATATCAAGTCCAGAAAGGTTAGGCCTGATGAGCTCTGACTCGCTAAAGTCTGAAGTCTTCTTCATTACACTCTATTCTATTGTGTATGTTGGTCTTCCTGACCCCCACCAACTTCACAATTAAATTATGCAAGTAAATAATGGCTTGCCTGCTGAATGTTTCAAAGGTAACTGGAATGATTATCTTTGAAGTTATTTAACTTGTTACTTATGGCTATAGGAGGAAGGGTGTAATGTGATACAACAAGAACAAAGGGAGGACTCTAAATAACAAAATCGCTTTAATTAAAATAGTAAGAACACCAAACACTGAGTAACGAGGCAATAGCGTTCAACCTCAAAATCATTTTAACAGGAAAGAATAAACACAACACATGAACTTCAAAAAGATCACTCTGGCAATAACATAAAAGATGAAACAAGTTGCAGAAGTGAAACTTTTATCCTGGCAGATATAAGCAGCTTAGAAGACAGAGTTGATTTCCAGGGTCTTCCTCCTTCAGATTTATGGTTAATCTCCCCACCCCACCCCAAATAATCCTCTAATTCATCTACTTCCCTAAATGTTAATGTTTTAAAGAGATGAGGCTTAACTCCATATTTATAAACCAGGTATGAAAGAAATGTTATTTATTCTACCTCATTGGAGGCAAAAATCCCCAGTTTGTTGATATAAACCTCTTTTTATGTTCAGTGGGATTTTCTAGACAGAGTACTGATTCCTAATGGGAAAAATTACTCTCAACTAGTCTCCAAATTCCTACAGATGTAAACACAACATTTAACTAGCAATTATAGGAATGCATATCTCAACAAGAAGGTAGAAAACCCACTGGAATGGAGACACATCACGAATGCAGGTGAGTGGTTTCAGTATTTTCTTTTTCAAGGTGCTGGAGAAAAGGCAGCAAGTGGCAGACATTTCAGCAGGAGATGGAGCAGAGCAGGTTAAGGGCACTTCAAGGGCTAAAGATGAGGATTTCAGGGACCCTTCCAGTACCACTCAGGTACTAAGCTTCAGTTGAGTTCAATCTTTCTTCTGATTTCTAACAAACCCCTCAGAGTAACTCTCAAAGCAGGCAACCCTTCAAGGAGGTAAATAAATATGATATTGTTGGGATAGATTAGATCGACAGCGATTTAAAACAGTAAAATGTGTGCAATGAGAAGGGCTGACTTTTTAAATGGTGAGCCACACACTGACGCGAACACACAGATAACTGCTGCTGACGGCCGCAGGCACACCCTGCCAGAAACGGATGGTTGTAGGATGCAGTAGAGCTACAAAACCCTCCAACCTCCCGGGGCTCACTTCAGTCAGGGAGAGGCGGCTATTCCTTTCTGATGCCACATGGAAGGACCCCTTTTTTAAATGAGGTTGCTCCCTGACAGGCAGGATGCTGTGTGCCTACCCAAAGTTGGGAAGCTTTGGGCAGATATGCTCCTGGAAAGGACTTTCGCAAAAGGAAAAGACTCCTATTGTCACCAGCAAAACTAGCCTGGCCAATCCTGGATGACTCTGTGGTTTTCAACAATCTGTAGCTGAAAAGAAAGTCTTCCCTGTGCACCAACATCACCTGGGAACGTGTTACCCCAGGCCCGTGAAACCAGAAACTCTAGGGGTGCGGCCTGCAACCCAGGCTCTAGCTGGTCCTCAAGGTGGCGACACACACTCAAGGGTGAGTCACTACCGGGAGCATAAAGCTCTGACCCTTGTGGCAGGGCCTTAGTACGAGCTGCTGTTGGGTATCTCCACTGACCTCAGGCACTGCAGAGGGTAAAAATCCTTCCCTAAATCTCATCTCACACTTCACTTTGTTTCTTCCCTTCACATCCATCCTCTCACTCTCGTCTTTCTTCCTAACTTTTGCACTGTGAATCCCAATACATGCTGAATAAACTCTCCCACATTTTTAACCCTTCACAGAATATTCACTCTGCCACCTAATGTCCCCAGGGTTTTTTCTGGAGAATAGTCCCCACAGCCCTCCTACAGAGCCCCCTCCCCAAAGAAGCTGAGCCCCTCTCTATATTCTCCTAACCTCCCTGATCTTGCTTCCAGACCTTTCCAGTTCTCCTTGCAATAGAAAGCTAGTGGATATTTTAAATAAAAAAATCCCTATAATAACTGAAAAAACACAAGAAATTCCTAAGTTTGAAAATACACTCATACACATATATGAAAAAAATATAGTGGATGAAAATATAACAAAATTGTTAAATAGCCGTCTCTAGATGATAAGACATACCATGATTTTCATATTTTATACCTCTCAAAGTATCTACAATAAAATATATTTTACTGGCTGCTCTCTTAACCAACCTCCACGACACATCACCTGCTTCATTCAGGAATCTGCCACGCCCACCTGCCCCTCAGTGAGCCCACTGGCTGGTGCCCACAGTCCATGAAAGCTGAAGTGAGCAGGTGTCTTTGGCTCCCACAGGAGCCTGTCTGCTCCCATAGGCCGAGTTTTCTGTTGTACAAGGATCAGTTTTGTTTATCCCCCAGTTTACTGACGTTGTACTCCATAGTCTAATAAATCAGTCATTTAAACATGACACTATGAAATGCGAATCTATAAATAAAAATTGCTAAAACTAAGCTGAGTCCTTTCAACGCATTTTCAAGTTTAAGTTTAAGATAAAGTGTGTTGATAACACAAATGTTAGAGATTAGGGAAGAAGCACATAACAATCTGAAAAGATCTGTATATAGATCACTTACAAAATCTTAATCCAATAAGGAAACAAAAATATAAAACTGTAGGTAAAAAAAATGTATAGTTTTTGCAAGAAAAGTGAGGCAGATCTGAAGTCAGTGGCCATACGCTCATAGAAAGAACTAACCTTCCTCTAGAAATCTGATGAGTAAATGTATATCTATGTTTTAGCTGACAATAAAACATGATTACTGTTTTAACGTGCTTTTTCTTTTTAACCAATCTACCTGTATAACACTGTTATTCTGAATTTTTACACTAAGGAGAAAGAAAAAACCCAAGCCGTAAGTGTTTAAAACTATTCTCACCTTCCAATTCATGCTGGACCAAGTGTGACCTCTCTTCTGAGGAATGTGGGCCACTCAGATGAGCACACGAGGAGCGGGAGCTGGCAGGGAGGTCTCACTGTACTGGTGGGAAGAGAAGAAAGTCACTTTGGGTTTTCTAGAGCAGACCACCTTAGGAAGACTTCCCTTTGATGAAGGGAAAGAGAGCACATGAGCAAAGAGAGCAAGCGCAACAGAATGGAGGGTTAAGTGTCCCCATTAAGGTAACCTAGAACCTGGTGGAAAGCAGGTGGCCTGGCTGGGAGAGGAGACAGATTTGACTCTTGCTGAGCAGGAAGATGTGCTTGGCTGTCTGGGCTGGGAATGGGAGCACAGCCCCAAGCAGAGGAGGCAGTGCTGCTCCTAAGGGGATGTGTATTCCCATTTCATTCATCTGTGGATGGAAGAGCTCTAGTCCCAAATCTGTCCCTCCGTCCCTCTCCTGCTCTGAACAAGAGCTGGTCTGTGGGTGAGTGTTTGTTTCTCAGGTGCTCTGAGTGCAATTAAGCTAAACTTGGTTTATCAGAAGTAAATGGAGGGGAGTAAATGATAAGGAAAAATTATCTTAAGTAAGCAATTCATATCTAGAATTTCCTCTAAAATGTGAGGGAAACCTAGGGAAAGTGAGGCAGGAGGAGGAGGGGACAAGGCAGGGACACAAGGCACAGGATTTGCTCTAAACTTCTATGTCACTATGTTTAGAATGTGACACATACCCCAAGAGTCAAAAGACTTGAGCTTTGGCTGAAGAATTTACACACTCTGCTAAGTAACTTCCCTCTTGGGTCCTCCGTCCCATCTGTAAATAAAGAAAGGGGATGTTAGTTAGATGGTTTCTGGTGGCCCTGCTTTTTCTAAAATTTAGTGACTTAGAGCAAAATACCATCGCTCTACCCTGTTGTGCTGGCTGTGCTGAAGTTCATTAGACGCATTAACGCATTTGGTCTTTACACCAGTCCTGTGGGGAGAGTTTATTGTCTCCATGTTAGAGAAGAAATGCCTAGTAAAAATGACATGCACAAGGTCACAATGGGATTGGGACCCATCCAGTGGGTCCCAGAAATCCAGTGGGTCCAGTGCTCCAGAACTCACACCCAGTACACTACCCTGATGTAGAAAAAGAGCTCCGTTTTCAAAAATAACAGGTATGTTTTTCTTTAAATGTACTTACAATCAGAATAAGAAAAGAAGCAGAAATGTTACATGCCCCCGGAATGGGAATAAGAAGATAAACTTCAGGGAAAATTTTTTATAAAAACTTTCACTTATAAAAGCATCTAAATATAGAAAGGCCATACCTCCTCCATTCAAGGTCATAGTATCTTGAAAACAAGCCGGCAGTTGGCATGAGATGGCTATGTTTTCCCCATGACTTTTTCAAAGTCAGGTAAGCGAATGTTCAAAATGTAAAGCATAAATACGTTTAAATGTGATGATGGCGATTTAGGGGTTCATTACCTTCATGCATAAACGGCCTGTTTGTCTTTGAGCTGCAGCAGATTCTGACTGGCACCGGGGAAATATATACACCTAACATGCAATAACTTCTTGCTCAAGTTTCCACTCTGAGGAATCGCTAATAGCTCAGGCATCAGTCATGCTGTAAATTACAGTGGAATGTTTTAGGCCATGTAAATTGTATATTTATAACTCCTGCTTTGAGCTGTGTACATATTTAATGGGTAAGTTTCGTGGTTCTCCACAAATATCCAAGAAGACAAGCCTAATGAAGTATATAACATATTGATTCCCAAGTTCAAGGACAACAAATAGGCCCAAAAAGCTTATAGAAGGAAGTCGTATGGCTCTCTGGCAAACACATGCTACATTACTAATGGTTTAACCTTGGACAAGGCACTTTGCCTCTCTAAGCCTCAGCTCTCGGTGAAACTTCCTTCAGAGGCTGAACTGTAAACACTAAGCACCGTGGAAAGGACTAAGTCAATGTCAGTCATTATTATGATACATAACTCTTGTTCGCTAATGTACATACCACATGGAAGGACATAAATGACATCCGGGACAAAATACAGTCCTTCAAAGCCTGGGTAACTAAAAATAGGTGTCTGTGTTTGGGGGAGAGAGAGGGAGGAGGGAACTCTATTAGTTTTTTGTTTTTTGTTTTTTTTCAAAGAGTAAGGAAGCTGGCAGGAATGAAGGTAGGTAGGCTGGAAAGGAGGAATATTTTTTATTTATGTGTTCATTTTGGTTGTCCCCTTCAACTCCAAATGGGCTTTTACATGGACTATGTCTCACCTGAGACCTAACACCTGAGCTTCAGGGCACACCTGAATTCTATTCCTGATGATCAGAACACATGACTCAGGACACGTCATTAACTTCTCTGAAATAAAGTATCTTCGTTTTAAAAATCAGACTCCAAAGAAGGACTCTGCAACTCTGGAATTCCTAAGTACCATTCTCTAGGATATCACAGAACTTGATCATAACACACATTGGCAGCTGCCTTAACATCATACACAGTGATAAATTTAAAGCACTTAGTGATTTTTATTTAAAGTCAACCTGCAATCATAATGGAAGCGGTGCTATCAAAGTAGATAAAAGAATAAATCAATCTAACACATCGTCACCCACTACCTCCAATTGGTAACTTTTTCCATCCCTCAGATTACAGGCCACCATGTAATGTGGCATGTGTTTCCCTAGCAACCTGCAGGCCCCAGCAAATGAGAACAACTGACAAAGCTAAAAATAAGTCAGATATGTGCTTTGCTGGCATACACCTGACCCTCATTAAAAAACAGGAGGCAGCTGGTATCTGAGGGCTGCAGAGCAAAAGCCAACATGAGCAGGGGGACACTTTTGAGATGCATAAAATCTATGACGTGCAGGAAATGTTAAACTTCCCCTGCAACAGTCTTGGCATAAAACTCAAAAATAACAATGGCTTGATAGAAATAGCTCTATTTCCTTTACTGCAAAAATATGCTGATCTTTCCTTTGCCAGATTTCTCCTAGAAAACAGAAAAGCAATGCACTTACTTTGGTTGGGCCAATGATAAAGGAATAGGGACAATCAACAGTGTCTTCTCCGTAGCTCACCTAATAAACTCAAGGGTTGGTCTGTCTTGGTGTCCAAGTTCATTCTAGCCACTAAGTAGGCCTAATCCGAACTTTGCGAAGCTCTTCTCATTCCGTCTCCATCACTTTCAATTCAACGCTTCACCCAATCACTGGAAGTAGGAGTGGACTGGAGGAGGGGGTTCCATTCCAGCAGGGCACTGGACAGAATCTGGTCGATCTGAGTCCCACTCCCTGTCAACCGAGGGCTCCCAGCACTAGAGAGATCGCTGCCCACAGGGATGCCCCCACCCGCTTTGCACGAGAACTTGACCTTCGGGAAACCCACCCCATCCCTTCTCCAATAACCAGACTCCCCATCTCAACGCGTCAGGGATCCGCTAAACAGGGTCCTCGCCCGCCCCCACAGTGCCCCCGAGGGGCACTTCCAGTCCAGCCCACACAGGGGCGCGAATGAGGCCAAAGGCGGTCACTGCTGCCCCACCTCCACAGAGCACGGCATCCAGAACTTTTATTCATCCACTACAACCTCTCTGAGGCCAGCACTGAGTCCGCTCCGACTGCTCGCGGTACCTGCACGACTTGGCGGGCGGACGCGGGCCGTCGGGACACTCTGCGGCCACACCGGAGACCCGCAGCAAGCCGTCCAGGCCTGCTGGGGGACTTCCGGAGAGAAAGCGCGGCCGCCAGCCTTCCCAGTGCCCCCAAAGAGCTGTGGGGTTTCGGGTCAGGATCCTGCTAAAGCGAACATGACCCACTTACAGTTCCAGGTCGCGAGGATGGCGCGCCGGCCTCGTACACGCGCCTGCGAAGCGTGCCCGGCTGGCTCGTGAGCGCGCTTCTCAGTGCGCCTGCGCGGAGGCCTGCCTCGCTGTGGCGTGTGCCTCTCAGCGCGCCTGCGCAAGCTCTGGGCGGGCTTCTGGCGTGTGCCTCTCATTGCGTCTGCGCACGCTCCGGGCTAGCTTCCGGCGTGCGCCGTTTAGTGCGTCGGCGCAGTCGGCTGGGTTGTCGCTGGTTCCCTTTACGGTAGCCGGGGCTCAGCCCCGATTCTCGTTCCGAATTTACCTGAGCTGGAGGGCGGTGGCTGGAGGGCGAGGCTTCACGGGTCCCTCCCCCAGCTTTCCGCGGCTGCTCTTCATTGCTGACCGCCGTTGAGGACTTGTGGGTCCCCGAAGAAATGTCCATATTTGGCATCGTCCTTCTCTGACAAAAGGCATACATTTATAGACATTACTGGGGTGTCCCTCTGTCCCGGGATCCCAAGTCGGTCCCTGCGCTCAGGAAGGCACAAGCTGGGCGCGGAGCGCAGGATGGCAGGTGCCTGCGGCGTCCGGCTCACTTGTGTGCGTCGCGGGGCCTGGCGGAAGCCGCCGAGCTACGCGGATTGCTGCAGGCCTGGAGATTCGAGCAACTCCAGATCCCATTGTGACGTTTTGTGGCGATAAAGTACGCAAGAATAGGAGAGCGAGGAAAGGACAAACGGAGGGGTGCTGACACTGCCTTGAACAAGTGAGGTTTTCCTGGAGGAAGTAGCACAAAAGCCCTTGTTCTAAGCATTTTGAGGCTATTGTCTAAATGAAGGCTCATAACTAGGGCATTAGGACAATAGCCATTTCACAGATGAGGAGACACAAAGAGGTTAAAGTTATTGTCTAGGGTTTCTGGATGGAGACTGTAGGGAAGCGCCACTATCCTGCGCTCCTTTCCAAGTCGCACCTGAGCTTTGCTGTAAAAGTAAGGGGATTCAACTCACATGGAGTCAGTAGACCAAGCAGAAAGAACTCTAAAAGCAAACGTTGGAAAAGAAAAAGAGCAAGTTATTTGAAGTGGCATTTTTAGTTGCCTGGTTAAAAGTGGAGAGCCTGGGTTGGGGCAATTGATGCTGGCGTGGCAAACTGATCAGATGTTTCCAACTGTACACCCATCATGCTTGTAAAGATCTGGCATTTCTCCCACCCCCACCCCAAAAAGTGGACTGATAACCATCTGTGTTAACCCTGTATTTTCAATAAAGACAATAAAATGTACCTGCTTAGGAAAACTTGGATTTTACCCCTATATTTTTCCCTTGTCAAAAGTAAAACCAAAAACTGAAGTGTAAATATTGCAATTGAGATCAGGGTCAAGAATGAACTAAAGGTAGCTGATTTAGAGGGAGAAAGAAGGAGTTAGGGGGCGGGTATGCTGTTTGAGGAGAGTCCTGGAAGTAAAACTTACAAAAAGTCAAGGACACTGGTCACCCCATCTTGGTTCCTTAATAGGTGCTTAACTGAAGGAGAAACCAACTCAGTGAAGCAAATTCAAGCTAAGTGCCCACTGGGCTTGGAAGAGCATTTCAAAGAAGGAAGTTCTGGGTGTTAAAAGATTTACAGCTTGGCACAGCCTTGTGGAATAGTAGTTAGATCATTTGCCTCCAAAGTATCCTGGCCACATACCCCTGGGTTTGAGTCTCATGTCCAGGCGGAAGCAACCAGTGTGAAAACTAAATGGAAATTATAGTGCTTCTTCCTCATCTCTTCCGACCTGGACCTTACCTTAATAAAAAAAAAAAAAGAAAAAAAAAAGATTTACATCTCCCAGTGGGAGAGAAATGATTTATGATTGCAAACTTTCTATGTACTCTAAGGGGTTTAGGGGCTGATCTGCCCATCAGTAGGCTTGGCAGGAACAGCAATTTCAGGCATCAGCATCATTGAGTTTTCTCAAGCAGACACTTGAAGGGGGTTGAAGTCATCTTAGGGATACAGGCTTACTCTGTTAGAAGCTGTGGTGGTGTTTTCTCAAGTGGGGTAGGAAAATGGAATGGTTTGCATGTTTGAAGGTTGAGGCTCAGATGGCCCAAACTGCCTAGTGTTTTATCAAGGTAATCTTTGTCACCTGGTAGAAATCTCAGATCCCTATTTGAATTCAGAACCAACGCTCAGATTTTATATCCTGGATTGCTGCTCTGGACACACTGGATGAATGTTCTGTGAACAACAGCATTTCTGAGTTTCTGATCTGAGGCGGAAGGAATTACTTTTCCTAACACTTCACTTAATGTTTATGTTAGTATCATTGCACTATTTGTTATTAGGAAACATACCTTGTAGAAATCTCATTCTAAAAACACACACCTTAGTTGAATAAGGGCTCCTATTTTGAATTTTGTCCTTGTACCCTGAGACTTGAGCCCTGCTCACAACCACTCCATCTTGGCTGAGTAGGTGGGCATCTGGGAGCAAAGAAAAGGGTGAACTAGGAGGCATGAAGTTCATGAAGCCACATCCCCCAGTGTCTGTCTTGCTTTGGACTTCCTACACTCAGTACCCTGAGAGGATAGACTGCAACCCAAGATAGGCCTGCCCTTCAGTTCCTGCTCTAGCTCTGTCCACTTCCAGTAGTTCTGTTCTATCTTGCCATGTTTACCTTTCTAACTCCCTGACACCCTGTGGGTTCTTCCAGTATAGGGGATGCCATTCATTTTATAGGTGAGGTTCTGGGTCAGTGACACAAGCAGACAGATGTTACATGTTGCTAGACTGAATTAATGAATGAAGTCACATGTAGACTGCACTCTCCACATCTGTTAATGAAATGATCTGACAAATATACCACAAGGTACCTTCCAACCCCAACATTCTGTGATATCCCAGGGGCAGAATATTAAGTATTAGTATCTACTATCTAGCAGTTTAACAATTTGGACACTTTCTGTATCTTTAGCTTCTTCAAACATAAGTGAAAGTAATTATCAATAGAGCAAAGTACAATTGAGTGGAAGAAATAAGATGCTTATAAAGTAATGTTATGACATTCTATTATTTTTTCTGTAATGACAAGAAATTTTCAAGGTTAATTTTCTGTGAAGCTTTAAATATGCAATTAAAATTATATTTCTGTTGCACCAGGTAATTCTTAAAGATTCTACTTTTCTGGTATGTCCCATTTACCCTAGTGGAATATTTGTTTTTTTCTTCAGATGTCGAAATAAGCTAAATGCCTAGAAAATAATATACACAAAGAACCCATGACTCTATCTAATCATATTTCTGATTATATTTTATGAACTAATTCAATGTTCCTGTGTCAATCAGGAGGCAAGTGATACATTTTTATCTTTAGCATCTGGTTACTTATAAAGTGAATTGTCACATACAAACAATATCTTATGATGCGCTCCCATGGCACAGTTAGTGCACGGGGCTTATACAAATAATGTTTCTCAAGAAAGAAGAGCCAATGATTTATTAATCCTTCCTTTCCCCACTGCCACTACCCAAGCGCTTTATTTCAAATGTGGTTGCATTTTCACCATTGACATTAAGATGACATTTACAATTCACAGAAAGCAAAGGAGGCCTCTAGTGTAAAATACTGCTCTGATGAGTGAGTATAAGTCACTGACATTGAAATGTCATGTGTCCAAAGTGATCAACCACCTGATCTCCATGACAATTCTCAACAGAGAGCAAGGAGTTCAGTATCTTCGAAGCAATGACAATTTGTGCTTGCTCCCCGACCCTGGCGTCTCTTCATATCTGAAGTCAGACATTGACTCTATGTCTTTTCTTATCAAGGAGTCAGTTTGAACCCTGCAGCACCAATGTTCTCATGGATGGTGCTCCTTGGTTCATCCAGATTCAGAATTTGACTCTTGTACTTCTCAGGCCAGTCCTCCACAATGTACTGGTGGTAGGGGTCGTTGGAGTGCTCTCGTCTTTTGGATTTCACCGTGCTCACCAGGATGGCTACAACGATGAACGAGAACATCCCAATCACCACAATGAGGTACAGGATGACGTAGTCAAAATTCTCAGCATCCAATCTGGCTTTCAGGGCCTCTTCCTCAGCTGTCGTGTTCCTGCGCCATTTGTCCATGTAATTAATGAAGATCCTTTTGAAGACATCTTCCAGTGTCTGTGTCAGATTAGGTAAAGTAGACATCTTGCCCTCTTGCTGTAATGTAAATAATAAAATACATGAACAACCCAAAGAAAAGATCTTAAGAAATAGAGGGAGGGGCCTGGGTGTGGGGAGTAATATTATTTCTTCTGAGCTTGGCTGGCAGTTGAGCCCACATTTTCTTACCCTTTAGATTTTCATATGCATTTTATGTGTTTTTTTACAATGCATCTTACAATAAAAGTTTAATACTACATATATGTAAATAAATGTATACATGCGTATACAAATAGAAAAAGATTGGACATAATTCATTCACAATGTTAATAGTGGTGACATACTCAACATCTTTTTCTTACTCTATGTTCCAAATTTTCATCACTAATCTTGCATTACTTTATTTTTAAATAGATCGGTTACCTCACAATACCTGGCATGATGCCTTTTCATAGCAAGCATTCCACAAACATCCATTAAATGCAGCAATGCCTTGCGTGTTCTGCTGGTCTTAGAGAATTATGGGACAGAAGGCTGTGTCATTGACAGAGTCTGCAGTTTGTTCCATCTCCTGTGTCTTTTTCCAAGTGGCCCTATGAGGTGAGTCTGTGCACCCTCATTTGAAAGAAGCATTTTTAGTAAGTGATACAAAGAAGGAACCTGAAAGATCTTCCTTTTTCTCACATCCAGCTCCCTTCTCTATCCTCACTCTCACAACCTCGCTCATCCAGAAGATAGCATCTGCCCCATGCTGTCAGCATGTGTTTTTAAGAGGGAAATGGGATTATATAATTCTATTGCTTTTAAAACAATGCCATACTTTCTTGTTGTTCTCAAAATAAAATCCCAATTCCTTAAAATCCCATTTACCTGGCCTGGCCTGAATAAGCCCCTGACCACCTCCCCGGGCACTTCACCCTCCAGAAAATCAGTGTGTATATAGACGTTTCTCAATCTGATGTTCTAAGTTCTGTTTGAGTAAGAGCTCTAAGATCTTTTTCCCTTCTCTCCTCTGTGAAATGTCTAGTGGGCTGAAGCAAAACTTAATAGAGTAGATTGTCCCAAAATACATACCAAGCATATTTTCCAAGCCACATAACAGACTTCATTCAAAATGTTTCTTCCCCTTAAAATAATATGGTTCACTTTGAAAGAGTGCAGCTAAACTGGCTTTAACCCCACTCAAGACTTCACCACTAGCTCCTTAACCCTTAAAGAGAGAAAGTCGTCCCATTGAGGGGTTCACATGAGATTCATCTCCAGAAGAAATCACAAGACTCCCTCCCCACCCCGACCCTCTGTGCTATGTCAGGGCTAGTCTTTCAAATGTGATGGGACAGATCTTCTTCACCTGTCATGTTCCCATCTTCTGCCTCTCTCAGCCCTTCTCTGCATTTTCATCCTATAAGGGACACTGCTTGGCCAGTTTGTACATTTCCTTCGTTGCAACCCCTAAAGGGAATTATATTTCCTTCTGTGAAGTCAAATTGGACAATGTGTAGAACATAAGACAACTGAAGAAGAGTCAAAAGGGCAAAAAAGAAAACAAAACAAGAGTTAAGGATACAAAATAAAGGACCAGTGAAAGGAAACAACAACAAAAAAAGCGCAGGGCTGGGTTCTGAGGGACTTTATGGGAGAGGGTCCTGAGAAGCCTTGGAGTTAGATAGGCAGAGCGGGGAGGAAGGGAACCTCTTTCAGAGAGAATTAGATCTCCTGTGCTGTTTTCTGAGGTGCCATCAAGATGGGGGAGGATTCTAGTTGCTTCTGCTTATTTAACAGCACTCCTTTGACACTACTCCAGTATGCACAGGGCCACCTGAAGCCAGAGAAGGGGTGGCATTGCTTGCTCCTGGGCAAGTTGCGCTCCCCTGCGCATGGTGCCTCCCACTTCGCTTCACGGGCTGTGCCACTGTTCTTCCACAAAAGTCCTCGAGTGGAGGAAGCAAAAGTCCCCATGTTATACGGAAATGTCAATAGGCCAGGCCATGCTCACTGCCAACACCATTCTGCAAATGTTTTCCTTAAAGCAACTCTTTAGCTTTTCACCACCTGTGAAAAGTCTAGACCTGTGCGTGACTCGTAAGAAGAGCTCAGTTCTCAGGACTCTGGGAGAAGGAGGCAGAGGAGAGGTATGTTTTGATGCAAAGCAAGACCATTCATTAATGGAGCCTCCAGAGATGCTCCAGTTTCCCATAGCTGGAATGGATATGGCCACCTGGAATATTACAGGGTCGGAGGGGAGGTGGGGGGATGGATGAGAGGAGGAAGACAACTGACGTAGCCTTGATCTTCTACGTGATTTTCTCTGAGCTTTTCTGAAGAAGAAATACAACTTCTCAGGACAAAGGTGCCGAGATGCTCCAAGACCCACAGATGGAATGCAGTTTGCTTTTGCAGTCTCGGGACCCAGAGCCGTGGTCTCCTTACACACGAGTTTCCCCTGAGCTCCTGGTCTGGCTTGCAGATCCCTTTTCTGGTGCCTTCTGCCAATGCCATGTCTGTTTTCTTTCATTTTTCTAATAAAAATATCATATTTATTTATCTGATAGTCAAACACGTTTAAGCTTCTTCACTCTTTCTGACTTGAATGACTAATAATGCATTTACAGGATGAAATTCAAAAGGACTACGAATTTTACAGTGCAAAGCAAACCTCCCTTCTTCCCCAGCTGCTGAGCTGGCCTTTCCAGAAGCCACCTCTGCTGCCTGTTTCCTACCAAATCAGTCAACATATTTCAGGGCTAGAGAGGGGTCAAGGACAGGTGCTCTCTTAAACTGCTAGAGGAAATGAGAAATTATTTAGTCTTTTTGTAAATGAAATTGTCAACCTATATTATGTCTTCGAATGTACTTTGTGACTTAATAATTCCAATGATGGAGTCTCTCCTAACAAAAGTTATTTTTATGATCTATATTGATGGACATAGGTAAATTTTATGGTAGAATGGTGAGAAATGACAGAGAATCTAAAAATCTAGTTTTGTGTCATGTTTTGTGTACATATTAAATTGAGAATTAGCCATTTCCCTTTCATCTGTAGAGCAAGAAGCCATGGAGCATGCTGCAGCAAAGCAGTGGCCATCGATTTCTGGCTGAGCTCAAGCTGCTGGGGGGCAGAGGCTGTCTGATTGGTTCTTGAATCCCAGGGTCCTCTCTGGGGTCAGCACACAGACAGCAGCCTTCTGTTAAAAGTCTGCTGAATGAATGGATGTGCCTCTTGGTGTGCAGTCGTGGTCTGAGAAATTCCACTGAAAAACACAATGATTCTCAATGTATTTGGGGGAGAGGAGTGGGGACGCGATCATAGATCCCTGGAAGATCCCTGGAAGAGTGAAATAAAACAATTTCCTCTGCTCCCTGCGCCCCGCCCAGTGTGCACGCACACACAAGTCCCAGTCAGTGAGCACAGAGCACCCCACACTTGCTTTCGGGGGCCCTTTTGGGCTCTCTGAGCCCCACTAAGAATCTCTGTGACGGAACATCGCTGACACGAGGGATAGCATTACTGAATTCTCTGGAGTCCTGGGCTGGTTCCCAGACAAAGGCTCAACAGCCTTCGCTGACCTGGCGGCACTGACACTGTGGACTAACTGCTGTCCACTCTCCTAACTCAGACAAGGGCCCACTACTAAGCAGATCCGGAGGTGCTTTCTGATAAAACTTAGTGAACCACAGAGTGAGAGCACCCAGGGGGACTATGTAACATGGTGCTGACCTCTGGCCAGGCTGAAAAAGGGGAGTCTGGGAGCTGGAAGGTGGGGCTTAACTTTTGGGCAAACCCTGAAGCATGAGGTGTGACTGAATAGTCCTTTTTGACTCACCAACCGCAGGGAAAACCAAGTCACAGGTTGGGAAAACAATTTCCTTGATGGACTTCATGTAAACTATGTTCAAAGAGATTTAAATTTCTGATACCCAGAATGACTGCTGAACTGACATACACTGACCATATCGTCTCTCAGTGAAACACAACCGTGAGTTTACTTTAGTAATCTGAAAGCAACCGTGATTTATGTTCTGTTGAACCATAAGAAATTGCTATCTCAGTTGAAGATGGTCAAATCTTGGCAGTTTTATATGATTCAACCTAATCTGTGTGGCTGACATTTGGGGGCATTTTCGAGAAATAGTTGCGGTTCAGTCAAAAAGCAGGATGGGCAGATAGAGCTTCCTTAGGCTGGTCTACCCACTGGACAAGGGGAGTACCTGCAGTCGAGAGATATCAGGCTACCTGTCTAAGGCCACAGGACTTTCAAGCTGCCGCAGTGCTGGAACTGGAACCCAGGTCTCCCAGGCCAGTGTCCAGCACTGATCCTCTTGAAGGAGAGTGCCCACATTCGAGCTTTCATTGCCCGTGATTTGTCAGCTCAATTGGACAGAAGAAATGAGACCAAAACCATGACCTGTGCTCACACACATCAATGAATTGTGCCCTCTCTTCAGGACACATAGTGATCCCTCCAACCCAGGCTGTCACAGGTGTGTAGCATTCATAAGGAGGGCTCTCTGAACACTCTGGGGAAAGTAACCGCCCCTTGATATTCAAGCCCAAAGTTCTCTTCTCTTGAAAGATGGTGGATCATTAGCATTACCTGGCAGGCAAAGTCATTTTTACATAAGAATAGAAAAAGACATGATTATCTACATGTCCCCGTGACATTCATAAAAGCTCAAACTTTTCATCCAAAGGCAATTAGTGAAGAAACAAATAAGAAAATCATGATCAAACAAAAAGAAGGAAGAAGAGAAGGAAGAGTAGGAATAAGAAAGGCAGAGGAGGGAGGGAAGGAAAGAAAGTTAGTTTTTATACTAGGAAAACCATTCCTTTAATAGTCAACTTTGGTACTTATTTCTTCAGAAAATAAAGAATTTGCAATGGAACTGACCTTGGGAGTGTGAGCAGTGTGGAACCCTTGCTACAGTGCCGGGCTGTCGGGTGACTTCTGCTGGTGTCGGCAGAAGGACCCTGCATTAGTCTCAGCCTGCTGGCGCCCTCAGCTCCCAGCCTGCCCAGCCTAATTGCCGTCGGCAATCCTGGGTTTTTATGAACCCAAATGTTTAATCTAATCTCATGTGGAAAGTTAAATACAGTCCAGCCATTGGGAATTAACCTTGGTGCCTGATGGGTGTGCTCACGGGGAACCAGGCATGGGGCAGACACAGCCCAAGTTCCCACTTCAGGCCCCTGATGTCAGCTCCAGCAGGCCAGCGCCTGGCACAAGAAGCGACCTTCCCCAGGAGGGTGAATAGCTCCACTCCCTACAGAACTGTGTGGAGGAAAAGTGTCCCAGAAAGATGGGGTGTGTGTGACCATCTCTGGGTTTTAGCTGTGGGTGAAGGAGGACAGTATGATTCCAGGCAAGTGGCCCTGTTCTGACTGCCTCCCCAGAAACCAACTCTTCTTTAAATACCCCTCTCTGAAATAATTTCCAAATGGCTTTTTAACGGCATTGTTGTCTTGTAAAATAAAAACTGACCTCAGAAAAGATGTTATATGAAGGCACTGGAAGCAAGTTCAGAAAAGTAGCCAGAGAAAGAGCTGCACTAGCTTTGCTCCCTGGAAGATCCTTTCCGGTCACAGTGGGAACCCATGGGATCAGCCAGAGTCGGGGCTCACGGGAGGTCCAACAGTCAGAGAGGACTTACTAGGTACCAAGTTCTTCTGAAATGTTTTCATCGTATTAATGTCATGTAATCATGGTCACAACCCAGCAAAAGAGGTACCATAAACTTTACAGCTGACAAAACCCAGGCACAGAGAGGTCAGAGATCAGGCTGATAGCAAGCCTGGATGTGAATCTAATCCTGAATGGCGGCTACAGTGCTTCACTCCACCCAAATCACTTCAGGGTTCCAGGCTGACCGTTATTCTGTACATCGCAGCTGTGTAAGTGGAAGGTTAACACTGGCTTATAATAGGATTTTCTCATTAAGCGGTGCTCTGAGCAATGTAGTTTCAAGTACCCTGAGTGACAGGTAGAAGACGGTTAGGTTTTAAAATTACCAGCAAGGTATGATAGTTACATAGTAGGTATGATCTAAAGAACACAAAGCTCTCTATAACTTCACAGCAGCTTCTCATGACACCATTTGTCCTGGTAGTTTGCCTTCCGTGAACAAAGTAAATCAAACCTAAAGAAAAAGGACCAGTAAGATATTCAAATGAGACTGACAGAAACAAAGGCAAGGCTTTCAAAAGGATCCTGAGAAACTCCACTAGGTGACTGCGCCACCTGCTGGTAAAAGCAATCGTGGCTGTCCCTCTCCTAATGCTGAGGCAGGAAGAATGAAAATGATGCGTAGCAAGTCTGAGTAACTGAGACACTAAATCACGGAGACAGACCAGGTGAGCAAAGTACTTAGCATTTCCGATCTGTGGATTCTTCATGGGTGAGAGGGAGATAGTAAGAGTTCCTAGGCTGAACTAGGTTGCACATAGGTACCATTTAAAATGGGACAGTACTCTTCTTCGTATTTCCTGACCATGCCATCATTTTAATATAAGTGTCAATCTTGTCCTGTTTTTAATAAACCAGGGTCATTTTAACATGGATCAAAAGGGGCAGTTGTGTAGCCCCTGGGCCCAGTCTGTTAAGGGGACCAAAAAGCAGCGCCCCTTTTGCCCCACATTAAAAATGACCTTTGCCACTATCTCTGTCTTCAGTCTCATGATTCTTGCCATTCACCTCTGACTTCTTGATGATTTTTCAGGTTTTGTACCTGGTCCATGTGCTCTTTCTTCTTGAGTTTTTCTATGTAATTTTCATCCTTTTTCACTGTCTGTTTGTACTTCATCCTGGTCCTCCTTCAGCTGGTCCTTTTCAAAATCCAACTGGATGCCCAAGCAAGTCTTCTGGTTCTCAAAGTCCAAATGCTTCTTAGCAATTTCATTCTGCTGCCACCTTCTCTTCCTCAAATTCCTGGATGCTGCGCACATCTATCTTTGACAAAACTCTTCAAACACCTCACCCTCTGCCTGGTTCATCTTCTCCTTTAAGTGTTTCATTTCCTGCTCTCGGCTCTGGATAATCCTTTTGATAGCATTGATATAAGACCCAAAGTTGGTTAGCTCGCTTTCCAGCTTGGACTTTTCCTGCAGATTCAAGACTAGAAGTCATGTCTTGGTCTGTTCTAGGTCACTCTGTGAGTGCTTGAGCCGCATCTGCAGTCCATGAGCCTGGCTGAGACTGCACCTGACATAGCTCTGATTGTTTCTGCTTTGCCTTCATCTGCTCTTTCAGCTCCTCTGTCAATCGCTCTGTCTTCTCTTTTCACTTGTCCACCGTTCTTTCATCCCAGCACTGTAACTTGGCATTCAGGTTACTGACCCTGCCAGAGATCACTCCTGACTTCTGGAACAGGGTCCCATCCAGTGCCACTATCTTATGGTGCTGGTGGACTCCAAAGGCAATGCAGCAGGCATCCTCCACATTGTCACAGATGAGGACATTGCCACAGGCATACTGCAGAACATTTTTGATGTCAGGTGGCTCATAGCTAATTACATAAATCAACAGCGTGGCCCCTTTCAGATTCTAGAGTTTCTCACCTGTAGGTTCTACCTCCAGGTAATGAAGAGGCAAGAAGATCTCAGGCTCCCCACACTGCTCCTTGATATACTGAATACAGTTCTAGTCCGTCTTCTCTGAGTCCATAATAATGACATCCCTATTCTTGCCCAGAACCTTTGTTACAGCAGTCTGATACTTGCTTTGTGTGGACTGGAGAAGTCAATGAGGCAGCCACGCACAGAGCCGGGAGTTGATGCCTCCCATAATCTCTGACTTTTGCTGTTGGTGGCTGCTCTCCCGGCGGTCCATGCAGGCATGCCCCAGCTGCTCCAACACCTGGCCCAGCTCCTTGTCAATCTCATTAGTTCCTTGTTTGGCCATCTCCATGTCCTCTATCAGCTCTTCCTCTAGCTTCTTCTGTTCTTCTAGGGACTGCTGGCTAGTTGTGATATATTCCTCCAGTGTATTTTGACTCTTCAATCTCTCACAGCTTCTGCTTGATTTTGGCCTCTGTCTCTATTTCCTTCCTCTCTTCCAGATCTAGCCGGTCCTGGTGTGCTTTCTGGTCGCCATTGAGCTTCTCCAGCTCCTGGGCCACAGTAACTGTTCTGTTGCTGGCTGCTTCTTTCAATGGGTGGGATTTCTTCACTGAATTCTCCTCCAGGGTCGAGTCTCTGTCCTGACTGACTCTCCTCCTCTATCTGTTCCTCAAACACCTGACAGGCTTTTTCTACCAACAGCACCTCCTTTTCCAGTTCATCCATGTCACCTTTACACTTTTTGCAGTGTTTCTGAGCATTCTGTAGGGATTTGTTGACTGCTTCTAGCTTCTTGATTTTATGGGAAGTCTTCCTTGACTTGATGTACTGAGGCCACTTCTGGTTCCACTCTGAGTCCTTCTGCTTGACCTTCTCAATCTGTTGCTGCTCCCACCTCATTTTGCCCAGCACCTTCTTCTTCTCCTTCAGCTCATCCTCTGCCCTGTCATACATTTCTTGTCTTTCTCGATCTCTTTGCTCTTGGAGGTCAGTTCCTTAGTGAGCTTCTTGATTTCCACTTTATTATGGTAAAAAAAGAGTTGCAGCTGTATCTGAGGTCAGACTACCTCATCCTTCAGGCATTGGTCATAGTCAGCCTCTTTCTCCTGTTTGGCTTCCTTGCAATCACCTAGATTCCTTTTTTTTTTTTTTTTCAATGGTAATTAAACTGTGTCTTCTTCAGCTGTTACCATTTCCTTGTTTCTCTTGTTGTACTCCTGGGTCACCTCCTCAGAACGACTAATCTCTTTGAATAGAGCTGTTCTCTCTTTCAAGTTCTTCATGGCAATAGATTCCACAGCACCCAGAGCCAACGAGTCCAATGATGGCTGTGAACCTATGAAATGGTCCAACAATCTGTCAACCCTTGTATGCCTTAATGTTCTCCATCTCAATCAGTGTCAGGAATCCCATGACAGCGGTAGTACAAAAAAAAAGTGTAGGAGTTTTGTTAGTTTGTTACTTTTTGTTAGTTTATCCTTTTCAGAGAGACCTTCACCCAAGGTGCTCCCAACAGCCGCTCTGGCATCATGCTTCTGGAGATGAGACTTTTGCCACCAAGAGGCAGTGGGTCTATTTTGCAATTGTAAATAAATTGAGGCAGAGCTATGTAGAAAAACAAGAGTTGCTTTTCTTTTTTTTGACAGGGTGGGGGGGTCTCAGTAATTGCAACTTGGGGAATGTAGAGTCAGTATAAAACTGAACTGTGCTCCCCAAATGTTGTTGAGGGCTCACAGTATTTAGAGGTTTGACAAGAATCTCTCACAACTGTTGAGCAGTTATGATCAACGGTGACTCAAATGAAAAGTGATGATCTGCTGCTCAGCCTCTCTCACCCAGTACCGAAACTAACAGCTTGGTGCCACTTCCCCAGATGCTTGTGTGTGGTCTCAGAGCCCATTGAGCCAGATACAGGCAGAGAAATGTGTGAGCTGCATTTCCTGATGGCACCTCTGGCTCTATTTCAGACTCTCTCGACAAGTGTGACTCCATGATACCTCCTTACATCCACATCCTTAAAGCCAGAGGACACCCAGCTTCATCATAACTGTTTTCCTTGATTATCCTCAACTTCAGCAAAACCCAAAGCACACAAAGGCAGAGGTCATTGACCTAATGGCAGGACATTGTCTTTCATACCTTTCTTTTTATTGAAGAAACATTGCATCATAACATTATAGAAATTTAAAGCGGGCATCATCTGAAGTCAACATCTCTACCTAAAACATCAGGTCCACCAGCAGCCAGTCCCATCCTTCACCATACAATTGAGCCCTTTGGCCTAATTTGCCCATCCCTCTCCCCGTTCCCTTCTGGTAACTACTAATTTGATTCTCTTGACTAAAAGTCTATTTTTATTTGATTTGGTTTATTTTTTGGGTTTCTCTATACACCATACATGAAAGCATACAAAGTCCCCTTTCTCCTTCTGACTAATCTAACAAAGCAGAAGTCCATTCTCCAGTCCATTCATGTTGTTGCAAATGGCATAATAACATCATTTTTAAAAAACGAGTAAGATTCCATCATGTACCTACACCACATCTTCTTTGTTCAGTCATCTTTCCATGAGCATTTAGGTTGCTGGCAGTTCTTGGCTATTGAGTAAGCATGGCGGTACCCCTATCTCTTTGAAATGTTGTTGTGTTTTTCAGAAATGGGAATGATAGGACCATTCTCCATTTTTTTTTTTTTGAGCAATTTCCATATTGTTTTCCATAATGGTTGCATCATTTTTTGTGAATTAAAAATGAAGGCAACTTGGAGAGCATGAAGTTCATGTCACCCCACAGTCTCCAGCACCTTCCCCAGTGCCTTATTCTAGGGTGAGTGAAAACTTACCATTATGCTAGAGCTGTTTGACAAAGATGATTTTCAAAGAGGAAAAGAATCAAAGAATCTTCAGGATTTGGGCCACAGTTGTGTGGGGTTAAAACTTGATGCCTCAAAGGAGAGCCGTGAGGGTTGTTTCCTCCTTCCCAGGAGCGTTGGAGGCCGGTGGGCAGGGAAAAGCAAATCAACACAGACAAGGAAACAGAGGAGGGGATTTCACATCAAAGATTGTCTGCTTTCCAGTTCTGCCAAGAATTTTGCTTGCTTTTTAGTCTGCTTAGGACCCATCAAAACCCTTTCCAGATGTATTTTTGACAACATCTCTCCTCATTCCTGATTCTCCTGGTTGTAAGTGGGTTTTCTCTGGAAATGCTGTGTCTGATCCATGACAGAAGCCTGGGATGGAGAGTGTCCAGGGCAGGAAGAGTCCCTTAGGCACTTGGTGCTTGGAACACATCCCTCCCAGTACTCCCCCATCATGTGGACTCACAGCCCTCCTGCTCTACTGACTCACTCAGGTTTGGTCTCAATGAGGAAATCCCCACCCACTCCCTGAAGAAATCCATTCTTATCTCCTTGATATTTTAGAACAAACTCTTGCCTTATCTTGGAGAAAACTACCTCTAAATAGAAACCTTCCTGGGTTTCAAAGTGGTGGCTTTAATTTGTTCATCTCACACCTGCCAAGATGGCTATTATTTAAAAAGACCACAACTCTTGACTAGGATGCAGAGAAATTGAAATCCTTGCACAGTGTGAGTGGGAATGCAAAGTGGTACACTTGCTCTGGAAAACAGTATGGAGGCACTTCAAAAATTAAAACCAGAAATATCATAGGAACCAGTCATCTCACTTCTGGATATTTAGCCAAAAGAATTGAAATCATTATGATAGCATTATCCATAATAACTAGGATGTAGAAACAAGCCAAAAGTTCATCAGCAGATGGACTGAGGAAGAGGAGGTAACATGTTCCTACACAAGAATGTAGGCTTTAAAAAGAAAGGAATCCTTCAGTGTGTGCCAATGTGGGTGGGCCTTGAGGACATTATGCCCTGTGAAATAAGTCAGTAACAGAAAGACAAATGCCACATGCTCCCACATATATGGGATATTAAGAATCAAATTCACAACGTCAGAGAATGGGAGGGCAGTCTCCAGGGGCTGGAAGAGGGTGACTAATCAAGGAACATACATTGCAAGAAAGCAGGATGAATGCGCCCTCCAGGTCTGCTGTACAGCATTGGTCTTCCGGTCAACAGTAAAGAACACTTGCAAATTGTTAAGAGAGCAGATCTCAAATTACGTGTTCTTGCCACGATAAAATAAAAAATTAAAGACGAAAGAATTTGTTCCAGATTAGTGACCAGCACATGAATGTCTCAAAGGAATTTGTGGCCCAACTCTGGAGAATTCCTGCCGCCCTCACTTTGGAGTGTGTGTGGGGTCTTCCTAGCCTGACTAGGCCCAGTGTTCTAACAGGTTCCTCTCTCTGAGGCCAGAGAACAGCTAAGCCAGAGGCTGCAGTGTTCAAAAGGACCACACGGTGTCCCCACAGGCTGCCCTCCAGCCGCCCTCTCAAGCCCCATGGCTCTCAAAATAGCGGGTGGATGGCGGTGGTCTCCCGGCCCCCCAGGCGCTCCTCACTGCAGCCCCAGCTACCCATGGCCTTAACTGTGAGCTTATTTCCTTTCTAATTTTTATTTTAGAAAGCGACGAATACACTTCTATACATTTCTTTCCTAAAAAAAAAAAAAAAAAAAGCTTTTTTTTTTTTTTTCCCAGTTTTGAAATCCTTATAGACCTGGGAATTGCAAAAATGTTGAGTCCTGTTTGCCTTTCACCCAGCTTGACAATGATAGCATCGTACATAAGTGCAGCACACCACCAGCACCAGGACACTGACCTCATTCAGGGAAGTTAATCAGATTGCACTCAGATTTCACCTTTTTTACCTGCACTCAGGTATGTGTGTATGTGTGTGTGTGTGTGTGTGTGTGTGTGTGTGTGTGTGTGTGTGTGTGTGTGTGTGTAGTTCGATGCAATTTCATCTGATGTACAGATTCATCAAGGTACAGAACTGCCCCATTACATCTAAGGCTCTTCTTCATGCCCTCCTCCACACCTCCACCTCTCTCTGTCTCTTTCCTGGGCACCCTCTTTAAAGATTTGTCATTCTGAGAATGCTTACTGCAAGTACTTTTGACTGACTTTTTTCCCACTCAGTATAATGCACGTGAGATCTATCCAAGTTATTGCTACATAGCTAGTTTCTTTTTGTTGTCAACTCATTTCCTTGTAAGAATGCTTACTCATCACCTGTTGAGGGACACTGGGGTTATTTGGGGGTTTGTTTTTTATTTTATTTTTGTGTGTGTGTTTTTTGGGTTTTGGGGTTTTTTTGCAAATGCCAAGAGAGTTGCTAAATACCTGTCCATACAGGTTTGGCTATGACCAAAGTCTTTGTCTCTCTGGAATAAATGCTCAAAGTACAATTTCTGGGTCATATGGCAGATTCATGCTTAGTTGCACAGGAAAGTATCAGATTACAGAGGAGCTGTACATCTTGACCAGCAATGAGTAAAAATTCCAATTGCTTCGTTTCCTCACCAACAAAGCTTTGTATTGTGTAGCCAAGGTTACGAATCCTTAGGCTCTAGAATATCAAAAGTATATGGCTTCTTAAATATGATCCAGTATAACCCAAGGAAGGAAGCATCTCACTCTTTCATCTCACTTTAATATTATTGCTGCCTCTCCTGTGTACAGTCTCAGGCAGAGCTGTCTCCTCTTTGACATTTCTGGAAGCTCGTCAAAGATTGGGCAGGACCTAAAAGCCTTGCTCAAGACTCGGGGGAAAATCTGACTCAGGAGATCTGACTTTGAGTTTTGCTGGCATTGAGGAAGCCAGGCTCTGACTACACATTCGGATTCTCATCCGTGCTTGACACAGCTCTGCATTATCTTCTCCCAGGAATGGCTAACAGCACAAAAGCCCAAATACAATCTTAAGGTCCAGCCCCACAGTCCCAACTTCACACTGCCTCTGGTGCATCACAGTCAGCAATAGTGTACTCGCTCACCACTCCCATTTACTGAGCACCTACTATGTGCCAGGTCATGCGTGCCGCTATCTGTTATCAGGGCTCTGGTCTTTCAAACTAGTAAGTGGGAACAAGAAGCCTCCATCTACACAAAGTAGCAGTCCCAGACTCAAAGACTCCCGAGTAAAAGAATGGAGTCTAGGTCATTATTTTGAGCAACTTCTCACAGTTAAAAAAAATGCATAAAATATTGTTGTGGGTGACCAAATGCCCACCACCGTCCTCTGAGTTTAAATGTGTCATGTGTCTCTTTTCCTGAGCTTCACATCTGAAATGCAAGTGGCTAACACCAGGTGGCGCCAGAGGTGAGGTTTGGGAGTTTTGTTTGCTTTCTTTGCGTGTCCGCCTTTGAAGGTCAGCCTTCACAGAAACCCTAGGTGATTCCAATACTGAGGTGCCGGCTTCCAATGACAGCAGCGTTTCTAGCACATTAGCCTCTTTATTAAAATGCAGACATCCTTGCTTTCTTTAAAATCAGATCACTAAATATAAACATTTGTACATTCTTCTAAAAGGGTTACACTTTTGAGCAAAAGTCAAGGAATATAACATCTAGGTAGAAGACAGAGCCTTTTAACTAAACATTTAACTTGGTACTAGTTGTAATTTCAACTTTACCACATATGGATGTTTTTCAAAAATGCATCACTGTTACAGACCCATAGACCGTTCTGAGTGATTATTTGCATTCGATGCACTTCTTTGCATTCTCAATGCAGATAAAACATATTTGTAGTTTTGCTACTGAGTTTGGTTGAGAATAGTTTAAGAACTGAAACCTTCTTGTTGTGTGCCAATGCTCAGTTTCTTATAATCTACTTTTTTCCTTATTTTTTGTTTTCTTTCTAGGTGGGTAAATTATTTTCTGCATCTTTGTTCTCCCACAAGAAAACATGAAAGGAGAAAGACAACAGCTTCATATGTGTTTCCAATCCCAATGACCTCTCATTTCCTAACTCAGATATTCCTGTACAGGAACTTTTCTTCTTAGCTTTCTGTTTTCTGAAGTTTCAAGTAGGGAAACCAAATTGTGCTAATTTGTCTGAGAACTCTTTTCCATCTTGCACTCTGGAGACTTCCAAGCAAAGTGGACCAGTTTGTGACTCTAGCTTTATATTTGAGTAAAAGTTAATTTGATTGAATTTAAGATTAAGATTCAATTTCAACCACTCTACAGGCTGCTTTCTGTCACAGACCTGTTATTTAGTCACTCGCTTGTTCATTCATTCATTCATTCATTCATCAAACACAAATTTAGTTAAACGCCACTTCCTTCGCCATCCTAAATACATCCAAGTGCCTCAGCATTCCCATCTTTCACAATTTTTTGATGCTGACAATCTGTGTTTTACATCTACTAAAGTCCACAGTGTCAAACACAGCATCCAATCTGAATAGCTCTTCATTAATGATTATTAAATGAAAAGGGAAAAAATGATTGCCCTTTTCCCACTCAGGTTACACTTCCAGGTGTGTTATCAGTCTAAAACCTTATGAGCCTCTACTTGAAGTTTAAAAAAGCTCTTAGAAGGGACTAGCGAAGGGGACATCATGGTGTCACATGGGGATTTGGCTTCGACAGGAACCGTGGTTCCAAGGTTTTTAGAACCTGACTCAAACTTCAAAATTCTTGGTTACCCCTCTGGGAATAAAATCTGCCCTAATTTGTTTTCCATGTGGTTTGTATTTATATTTGCGAGACGCTAGCATTTAGGAGGGTCTCATAACTCAGGAGCGGTCTGAGTTTTGCACCAAGCATCAAAATTTAGGAAGAGGAGGCGGTGGTTGCTGGAGGGGGAGAGGAATTTGCCTGAGAGATTGTCCTTTATTCCCAAATAAGTTCTGTCTCTTGTTCCCAGCCAGACTCTCTAAAAGGGAAAACTGGACACCAGGCAGTGGGAAGGAGTGCATCCTGGCAACCTTCTGTGAAGCGTGTACACCATGCTGTTTATAGATTCCTGCCGCCAGGCCCGGAGTCCACATGCAGACAGCTCTGTTTATGTAGCTAAAATAGCTGCTTCCACCGTGTGGCTAAGGTGGCTGCTGGAAACTGGGCCACAGTGCGCAGACATGTGCTGAGGCTGAGGCCAGAAGAGGGCCGGGCACAGGATCCCTAGGACACTGGGCAGACATACAGGTTTCTGGACAGTTTTCTGCTTCAGAAACCTCCCTGGGTAGGCATGTCTAAGATGTATTGGAGAATCGGGAAAAGTATCAATTGCACCTTTCGCCTGTGGTTGGTCGTAGAGAATGGAGTTATCCATCTAAAAAGGACCAGCAACTTCTTTTTCAGCACAGTGTTGAAATGTCGCACCACCAGGAGATATTTGTTCCACACATGAGTTTTCGATCAGCCACCCACTACCTGTCTCATAGGAGGCTCGAATCAAGACATGTTGTCCAGTAAACATTCCCCCAGACTCTGGTTCTAACTCACCGTGTCCTTCACACTGGATCCCGTCTCAAGTCTGGAATGACTTCCTCCCCCAAGACGCATTCTTTAAGCTGTAATTCAAGTGCTGTCTCCTTCCTGGACATTCTCCAACCCCCTGCTTCCTGGGAGATGTCCTGTCTTTCTCCGGCAGGCACTGAGGTCACCCATCTCTAGATCCATCCTCTCCTGGGAGTCAGGAGCAGCTTTTTACACCAGCTGGACATAGGATCCAATATGGATGGTCATGTGGTAAATGACTGGCTCTCTGTGTCATGGCAAGGCAACATGCAAGGCCATAGGACAAGAGCAGGAACAGAGTTGCCACACCCTGTTTCAAGTCACTCCAGTGGCTCCCCACATCCTGAAGGAAGCCCTCATTCATGTGGCTGTGAGGCTGGGCATGGTCTCCTCAGTGCTCTCTGTGCACCATCTTCTTCGACTTCCCGGATGTGGAAGGAACGACGTGACTCGGGGGCACTCTGCTTTTTGCATGCTGTTTGCTCTCCTGAGACCTGCTGTCCAACATCCCCAAATCTAGTCTCTGCCTCATCCTACCCACAGTTTAGATTTTTGTTACATAACGTCCTAACGGCAACTTTTCTCAGTCTGGATGAAATCCCCTTAGTCTGTGCTACACCCTAACCTGGTGTGATCACAGCACCTGCAGTGCGCTTACCCTGGTTGAGGTATGGCACCCCGAGTACCCCTGCTGACACCCACCACCCCCACTATTCATGTAATGGTACGTTTCCCTGTGGGGCCCTCAGAGCAGGAAATTCATCTTCTCCACTGTCTTCCCACTGCCCAGCCCAGCTGTCTGGCTTCATAGGAATGGGCCAACTAATGAATGGTGGAGCTAATTCATCAACCGGAGTCTGGGGAGCAGTCAGGAGAGAAAGCCTTGAGTCACCAGACTTAGTCACCTTGAGGCAAGACAAACTGGACCACGGCCCAGACATAATTGCTTCCGGAGAACAAAGGGGGACTGTTTTCTCCCCAAACCAAGGGGATCTTATAAGGTCTTGGGTCAGAGGAGACAAGGCAACAGAACACCTCCCCTCTCAATTTTAAGCAGAGTGTACTTTCTCTTTTTCTTCGGAAAAGCAAACACAGGCTCTCCGCTGAGCTCTTAGGGAGCAGGTGGCCTTGGCCTGTAGCAGGAGGAAGAAAGGTCTTGAGAGCCCACATCCCTGCTCTCACAGCAGATTCCAGCAGAGGAGGCTCTGAGGAGTCACGCTGAGATGTCAGACTCATGGTGGAAGAGAGGACACGGGATCGCCAGACCAGCAAGGGCATTCGGGGCCTTCACACATCTGGAGCCACGGCCCCTCCCCCTGCCCAGTGCACTCTAGCAGCAAACAGAACTTTCTGTCGCCCTTTTTCTGAATCGAGCCTGTACTGAATGAACTGGAATAACTGTCAGGTGGTCCTCTGGCTTCTGGTTTTCTGGTCCCCTGGGACTCGTGAAGTAAAACCGGATGTCCCCTGCAACCAGTATTTGCTTGGGCTCCTGGGAGCTTCATCTTTCACAAGAAACAGCCTGTGGCTGCAGCTGCCCCAGGCAAACAAGAGCTCCAGATCAGCTGTGGAGAAAGAGGCCCCTCCAGTCAACACTTAGTTTGCTCCTGGGGGAAAGAGGAGGAAATTGCCCTTGACCCCTTGCCCTTCTCAGGAGCACAAGATAATGGAGAAGAAAGGAATCTTTGGAGGAGTTTTTTTTTCACTTTTCTAGGATGGGAGTGATCCTCACCTCCAAATATTTTTCCAAGGCATGAATGTCCTTGAAATTCCTTACATGAATTCTTATAACAATAGAGGAACTTATCCTGAGCCACAGCTGAGCCAAAATTTAACAGTACCTGCTGCCCACAGTAGGGTCCAGCCACCACCACCATTGCGTCGCTGGTGTTGCCCATTGCAGACGTCAAGAACTGGCAGTGGCTCACTTTTCTACTGAGCCTCAGACAAGGACTCAGAGTCTTTCTCAATGCAGTACCCCAAGAAGCCATTACAAATCAGTAGGTCTTGGCCTGAGAGCTAAAAAGTTAAATATTTCTATTTTGCTATCTCAAGAGAAGGCCAAAGTTATAATCTCATCAGAAAGTTACAGCAAAGATGGGAATCAAGAGAAGTCCTACTTCAGGGACTAGATGCCGGTCACTGCCCAGACAGAATCCTGTCCCTGCCCTCCAGAGAGTAGACTCCGATGATCCTTAGAGGGGACCTAGGCAGGGTTTCACTGGAAACCCAGACCTGATGGTCTAAGGCTGGAACAATCACTGCCAAGGGCATCTCCTTTCTGCTCATCACAACCACCCTTGAAGCTTGTCCTTCAACAAGAGTTTCTGCCTGTCAGTGACCCTGCCTGTCAGCGTTGGGGGTGGCTGCCACCATGAAGTCCTTCCTGGGAGACAGCTGCTCCCTCACAGTGGCTCCTGACATGTGTCTCCTCTAACTGTCTCCACAGGCCTTTGTGAGTCACTCTTCCAGGAGCTGGTTGGGAGAGCTCTAGCCTACAGGGCTGGCAAACATGACACAAGTGACTTCCCTTGGGGCCAGGCCCACATTCTTCAAGGAGAAGTTCCTCTAGTCAGACTCCAGACAAAACTACCTCTTCTTTCATGAATGACTGTCCTTGCGACCTGGGGACTCTTGCCCATGGGTTTTGGGACAGTGTCTCTCTCCATACCTATTTTGCCTCAATAGAGGCAAATAGAGGTCTAAGACTGAAGCAATTCCAGTAGTGCCTCTGAATCTCAGCCTGAGCTGGGGAGGAGCTTCTGAGGAGCCCTTGTGATTGGGTGCTGTGTCCCAAGCTCTTACTATAAAAGTGGGCCCTGTGGCAGCTCCTCCCTCTCATCTTGCTATAAGGCATAAGGGCCAGCTGCTTGGGTTCCTACGTCAGACTTCCAGGGACATGGGCCACTACTTCAGCTCTCTAAGTCTGCTTCCACACCTTCAAAAGGTGAACAATGACATGACCTCCTGGGACTGCTATGAGGGCCAAGTGGGATGGTCACCACAAAATGACCAGCATGCAGTAAGTGGTCAGCAGATGCAGGGCACTATTATAGGGAGTAGTCCTGGCACTATTATAGGGAGTAGTCCTTTCACCTATGCCACCTCTTCTATGAATTTTTTTTAACTACAGTAAAATATACTATTTTATAAATTTGTTATTCATAAAATACAGTATTTTGAAGTGTACCACTCAATGGCATGAAGTACCTTCACAATGCTATGTAACCATCACCATGATCTAGTCCCAGAACGTTTTCATCACTCCACATGGAAAGTTTGTACCCATTAAGCATTCTTGTCATTCCCCCTTTCTGCCCCCAGATTCTGGCAACACTAATAGGCTTTTTATATCTTTGGATTTTACTCTTCTGGACATTTCAAATAAATAGAATCATATAATATGTGGTCTGGTTTCTTTCACTGAGAATAATATTTTTAAGTTTCACACATGTTTGTAATACATCTTTGCTCTTTATGGCTGAATAATATTCCACTATACAAATACACAGGATTTTGTTGATCTGGTCTACTGTTGCTAGATATTAGGGTTCTTTCAGTCCTTGGGCTGTTGTAAAAAAAAGAAAAAGGTGTTACAAACATTTGAACAAAATTTTGTTTGGACTCCTATTTTCAGTTTTGGAGAATATATACCTAGGAGTAGAATTATTGGGTCATGTGGTAATTCTATGTTTAACTTATTAGAAACCACTAAAGTACTTTTCACGGACATCATTTTATGTTCCTACCAGGAACTTATGAATGTTCTAATTTTTCCACATGCAGACCAATGCCTGTTATTTTCCCTTTTAAAAAAGTCTCTAGCCATCCTAGTGAGTATAAAGTAGTTTTGATTTGCATTTCCTTAATGACTGATGACATTGGGTCTCCTTTCATGTGCTTGTTGACCATTTATATATCTTCTTTGGAGAAAAGTCTATTCAAGTCCCTTATTCATATTTTAATTGAATTCTTTGTCTTTTGTTATTTCTTCTCTGAATTCTAGGTCAACTTCTAACTGATGTGGTCAGGAAAAGAGTCAAAAGACATGAAGTGTGTGTGTGTGTGTGTGTGTGTGTGTGTGTGTGTGTGTGTGTGTGTGTGTGTGCGTGCACACTCAAGACAAGGTGGCAAATTCAAACTCACTGTACAACTTAGATGTACAGGGAATAAAACCAATTTATTTTGTCTAAAACTCACTTTTCTTTTTTCTGTGTCTTTACTGCTGGATTATAAGGGCAAGATTAATTTTTTAATTCAATATGCTTTATAAATTAGATCCTAACACTTAAACAGGCTTCTCAGTTATATTCAACCTTTCTAGGAAAAAATAGACCCACGTTCTAAATCTCTGGAATTTCTCTTCCCTACTCCAAGTATGACCTCTGAGAATATAGTATGGTGGTTGTTTTGTAACTTCAAGGCAGAAGGGACATCTCAGCATCGTTGGTGTGGACTGCTGCCTCCTCTGGACTCCTGGATCGCCCCTTTGAAGTCTGACTGTGACATCACTTGGGGATCCTCACAGAGATTCCGTTCTAGCCCAGCCAGACTTGGCTGCTCCCAAATCTCACCTTCACCACAAGTAAACCAAGGACAGTGCAGGAAAGCTAAAGCTACATGACCTTTTTGTTGAACCACCTTGCGCCATCCTGTTTGCTTAGATGAGCTGTCCCCTGACCCAAATCAGCTGTAGCGTCCTTCCAGAATCCCAAAAAGGAAGCAGATGGAGCAACAGTACCCTGGTGGATCAGAGATGAATCCAGGAATGGCAATTAACTCGATCTTGAAAGATAAGGAAAGAATCTCAGGTGGGAAAACTATCTTCTGATTCTCCCTTCTCCTAACAGCCCCTGACACAGTATTGGACAAAGAGGAATTACTCAAGCTATCCATTGCTACATTTAACTATGATAGATGAAAGCCCTGGGAGAGGAAAGGCAACATCTTAGTGGCTATTTCCTTTTGAGTTAGAACATTCAAGTGGCCACCTATGTCCCATCTCTATCATTGACCATGAGTTCTTCAACTTACTGCTCATAAACTGCCAAATGTACGGCCTATATTTCTAACTCCCCCAATAACTTCCCCCCTGCTGGTTTTGCAGATTCAGAAGAAGAGATATTTCCCTTTTCCTTGAAACCAATTCTACCGCCTATATTCCTAATTCCCATCCCTCCATCTAAACCTTGATCCCAGCAGCTCAGAGAAGATGCCCCGCTCAGAACTACAGAGACGTGATTGACCAGTTACTTATTGCTGGCTCCTAATAACAGACACTGCAAACTTTCCACTGCCTGCTGTGTTTTGCCTGAAAAAATGTTCTCATCTGTATCCGTCTCCCATAAGACTATAAAAACAGGAGCACTTGAGGGTCTGTGTGATAAGGGTAAGAAAGACCAAGCCTCCAGTTCAATTGGCCCCCATTGAATCAGGATTGATGAAAGAGGCTTGAACAAACATGTACCGAGAATGTTCAAGAAAACAGAGTCTGAGAAAAGAATTTCTTGGAATTAAAAGAATACTATTTTCTTGTTTCAAAACTTTGGAAATAAACTGAAAAGGGGACAATCATTGCTGAGCAGTGAGTTAGAGTTCTAGAAGATCAAGTGAAAGAAATCGTTCACAATATGAAAACATAGAGATGGAAACCAGGAGGGAACAGTAGTAGGCTTAGAGGACAAGACAGGAGACATTGCAATCAAGTAATAAAAGTTACAGAAGGAAAGAGAGAAAGAAAGGGGGAAAAGAAGAGATGGAGGGGAAGTAATATTTACATAACAGAAGAAAAATTCTATGACCTGACACAAGATTTAAGGCTATTGATTGAAAGGTCCATGTTCCAGGCAGGAGTGCTATATTTTTTGACACACATCTAGATGTAAATTAGTGGCATCTTGGAATGCTAAGTATAAAGAAATTTGTTTACCAAGATGAGAATGAGGAAGAATGAAGGGGAGATTCGAATGCTGGCTCACCCTGAACTTGCTTTCCAATGAAAATATAAGCAGGCTTTTGGCAGGTCACCTTGAATCATTGTCACCCAGGTGGGAAAAGGGATTATTTGATATTAAGACCCCAAGAGAGAATTAAAAGAGGAAACTTTCTGAATAGAAGGGGTTCTCTCTTTCTTGTCTGGTATTTTTCCTGGTAAGAAAAGAGAGATTGGGAAAATAGAAAATTTTAAGCAATGTAGGAACACCACCCAGGAAGCTGACTTGCAGAGTCAGGATCTGCCAGGGGAAGTTTATGAGGGGAATGGACTTGGAGATTTTGAGAGAAACTCAGTGGGACCAGAGTGTCGCCATATTAGACCCAAAGGAATTTTAGCCACCAGATGTGACTGCAGGGCAAATGCATGTGCTTGTCTGAGAGCACCTATTAGCTACCATTTCCCAGGTGCTCAATGACTGAGTGATCCAGGAAATGTAAACAGAGATTCTTTGCTTTTTCTGCCATCTCCCCCTCTCCTCCTTTCCATTCTAAAGTCCACTTCTCTGTTGCCCCTCCACCTGTCTTGTCAGAAACTGGCCAAGGCTTGGGATTCTTTCTAGCCCCAAACATGCTTCTGAACTCCAGAGACCAAGAAATAAGACTAAGGGTCACTCATCCTCAGCTTCCTGAAACAGAACTGAGTTGGGGCAAAGACTACAGAGGCCCAAATGACAGAATGTCAAGACACTTCAGGGCAGCTGAAGACCAACACTGGCCAATGTCTGAGCCAAAGCGCATGAATAAACAAGTTGTCCACGCATACCTTCAAGGATCTTCGCGCCTTCTCAGTTGACAAACTCCCCTAGTGTTCACTGAGGAGGGAGTACCAGTTTTCTGTTTAGTCTGGCACTGACTTCACAGGCCTGCTCAAGGGTGGATTTCAAGGCCCCTAATTACCCATGTTTATCTGCAGGCTCAGCTCCAAGAGTGCAGAAATGTGTTCATTTCAAAATAACGATTACAACAACTGCCTATCTTCAGTGAGATACATTCTGTTGGAATCTATGTCAAAGTGCTGTGGAACAAAACACCCTAAGAGGAAGAGATTTTGCCTAATGACTCTGATGCCTGAAGAATGAAATTTATCAAAAGACTCCTCGGTATCTATATGGACCTCAAACACCTTAATAAAAAAGAGGGTATGAACACATTATAACTGGAAGTGATACTGAGGGAAATGATTAGAGAATAATGTTTTACAAAATTGTGTGTTTCTGTTGGTTCTGGTCAGTGGACAATGGAAGGACCAGCATTTGGATATTCACTTACCTCCTGAGACAGAGGATTATTTGAACATATTTGGTTCCAGAAATGTCCCAATGAAGCACATGAAAAATGAGACAAAAGGCTTTGACAGAGGCCAAGTCACTCTCACAGCTGCAGAATGAAAGGTGAATCCCAGAGCACTCTCCTACCCAACTCTACCCCAACCCCAGCCCCTGTGAGGCTGTAGGAGAATGAAATGTGTGAAACAGAGATTCACAATAGCCTGAATGGTGGCATAAGGTGTTCACAAGCCCCCACAGAGACTCCTATTGGTCCACATTATGGCACCCCATCTCTGTCTCACTAAGAATGAAATAAACTAAAATATCCTTTCTGACTATTGTCAACAAGAACCCAGGAACTTACCAATAAACTCTCTTGCTTCCTTAAAGAAAAATGCCAACTTCCCAACCACACACTGACATTCCTGGCTGAAAATGCCTCATTATTCCACCTGAACCAAGGAGAAACAAGCCAGTCAAGAAGTTTGCCTATTGGAATTTCAAAGCTTTGAATGGCACCAGTCATGTGGAAAATGTTGAGGCAGAGTCCTCCAAAGCTTCATGCAAACAGCAAAAGGCTTCTGGGAGCTTGCCCATGTGGAAGAAGAACTGCTAATCACAAAACCAGACACTGGCTCCTCTGACAGTCTTAATGAAGACCAGGTGACCAACTAAATGTGACCACACTGCCTTTGCATTTGTCAAATCTGAGATTATAGCAGAGAATCTGGAATGAATGAGTTTACAAACAAGAAAATCTCTCTGTGCAGGAGCTGGAAGGGATCGGATGTGGAAAAGGCGGAAAGTGTCATCAATTATTTGTGGTTCTCAAAAGCCAAGAATTATGCTTGGAAGTACAACTTCTGAGCATCTGGAGAAGTTTTCGGTCAGCATCTTAAGTCTTCTGGATAATATCAAAATCACTCAGACCATCTTAGCCAGACCAGATGGAGGCAATATTATGTAGTGTACAAACTTGTCTTGAGCTCTTTTTTGCTTTCCCACTGCCTCTTGCTCATCTTCCGGCAGGTCCACACCCCTTTCCATACTGCCGGCACCAACACCACCACCACCTCCCCATCAGCAACACTATCACCACTTCTACCACTTTCACCATTATCACCACCACCTGCACCTCCACCACTACCACCAACACCAAGAACAGCTTAGGTTCTTCCCTTGTTCCTTGCTAAAATCTACTCCCAGGAAAGATCTGACACAATGGTCCTAGCACTGGTCAGTGTTTACATGATAATGGAAGCAAATGCCATCAGGAACGTGGTTAAAGTTCTCACTGTGGAAACTGAGGAATTAGCTAAGAGAGAAGGAGGCAAGAGTCACAAGGACATATCCAATAATGCTTTGGAGAATAAAGGAAGAACATTCGCCTTGGTTGGCCCTTCACTTCTTACAGGCCCTTGGGTATTAGCCTTCTTCTTTTAGCCTCTGTTTGGCACCCTTAATAAAGAGGGGAATGATTTATGTGACTAACCTTCCATCTTAAACAGCCTCTGGGCAGCAAGGCAGTGGAAGAAATCTTATGAGCCCTTGAGAAGTAACAGGGCATGTTTATAGCAGTGCAAGAATTCCATAGGCAACATGCTTCTTCTTCCCCAACCACTGTCATACTACTTCCTTGGGACAGTCTCTGGAAGACCAATCATGCGTGTCTGCTGGGTCCTGGGAGAGAGGGCATAAGCTGTCACTCTTATGGTACCTGTGGGAGCATTTTGGGGTCATACTGATCCTTTGATAGTGCACTAGAATTTCTTTCTAGGTTCCTACGGAGGACCCTGGGATAATAAACCACCTTGACCAAACTCCTCAAAGCCCTCCTTCAGATCCTAACTCCTCCACTAGACAGTTCCCAGTCCCCTCAGCCCTGCTCCCCCGCCCCTATGTCTCACTTGGTACCTGGCCTAGGTGAACCTTGGTTTTAATGCCCTTCATATTCACAGTTTAGATACATGACTCACCTTTGCAAGGGTGAAGGATGCCCGCTGGAGCTGTGTTAAGTGCATGTGAAGGATGTTCCATGAACCCTGCCAACTTGACCAGACTAAAAGTCAAGGAAATACATGACCATTCCTTGTTGCTTGTAAGTTTTGTTGTTTGTATTTTCTGTTTGTTTGCTTGTTTTCATATGAGAGATATTTGGTGTCTGGGAAAGTTTTTTAAATAACTTTATAACTAATGAAAAAATACTGAATATCCTTTAGAACAAAAGGCTTTTGAAGCCCAGTCCACAGACCATGAACACAATGGGCACTCTGTTTACTTGCTACAATTATTTACTTTACTACAAATTGAATGCAGAGAGAGGGATTTTTGTGCCTAAGATTGCATAGATGTCAGCCTGGAAAAGAATTCCAGCAACCTCAGCCCCATTCCACATACTCTACCTCAAGTATGTGCTATGGAATGATGTTGTGTTTGGAGCAGAGTCCTCATCTGCCCTGATTTGGTCTTGGGGTGGGGAAGGTGTGGGAGGGTCTTCCCATTGTAATTCAGTGTTTTAGAGCTTATGGTGAAGGAAATGAATAGAAACCCAACATATTTGATCTCTAGAAAAGACAAGGTTTCTTTTGCAGATAGAAGGAGGGGCTTGTAGGAAGGAGAAAGGGAGAGGCATTTTCTTTCCTCCTAGCTTGTTGTAGAAGTTGTCTTCCTTTAACCTCCCAAATACCATCCACCCATCAGAGCCTGGCATTATGAAACACACCTTCCCTGCTTCCTAAAGGGAATCTAATTAGACTCATGATCTCATTTTTCTCCTTACTTTACCCCACTTGTTGTCAGCATTGGGCTGAATTATGGTTCCTCCAAATTCATGGAGGAACCCCTAACCATCCCACACCGAGAACCTCAGAAGATGATTATGTTTGGATATAGAGTCTTCAAAGAGGTAATTACATCCAAATGAGGCCTTTAAGGTGGGCCAGAATCCTATTTGACTGGTCCTTATAAGAACAGAAAATATGGACATGCAGAGACACCAGTTGCAGACATGCAGGCATGTGTGGGTCATTGAGAAGGTGATCATCTGCAAGCCAGAGAGAGGCCTCAGAAGAAACAAAGTCTGCTGGCACTTGATCTTGGAGTCCCAGTTCTAGAACCCTGAGAAAATTAATTTCTGACATTTAAGCAACCTGGTCTGTGGCATTTTTGTTATGCTAGCCCTTGATACACTATAGCGACTTAATACACTATTGAAAGTACAGAAGTTCTGCCACTCTTTTCAAGCTCCTGTTTCCTCATTATCTATAAAGGAGAAGTATCTGCCCTGCAGGACTCATGTAAGGATTAGAATTACAGACACAAGGCACCTGGAGCAGAGTCTGACATAGGAACTTGCTAAAGAACTGTGATTATGAAAATTGTCCTTTTATCAGACACCAATCGATGTTTGCATAATACTTACAGAGCCTTTCCAAATGTCATTCCTAAATTCTTTCCCCTTTGATTAGATGGCTTAGTGCCCCCAAATTTAGTATTTTTGGCAACCTTGTATGCTTGAAAAACTCTTTATCATTCTTTCAACTCTAAGTGATAATCTAATAGAGTAGAATAGCCTTGGTTGGAAATCCTTTACTTTTAGCCCTTTGGCTATATCATGCCCTTCCCTTCTGGCCTATAAAGTTACAGCTGATAAATCTGTTAGCAGTCTTATGTATAGAACTCATTTTACTCTCACTGCTTTAAGATTCTCTGTTTATCTTGTATTTTTGACATTTTAATGACAATGTGTCTTTTTTAGGTCTATTTGGAACACTTTGAGCTTCCCGGATCTGGAGGTCTGTTTGCTTCTCAGGTTAGGGAAATTTTCAGCTATTATTTCTTGAAATAGGTTTTTTCTTGGTTGTATTGTGGGCAGGAGGGGATATTGAGATTTTAGCAGTCTACCATCTTATAACTGGAATTGGCAACCCTATAGATTTCATCCTTTTTGGACCACCAGTTTGCACCACTCCAGGAGGTATGTTCACTGCATTTGTTGTCTCTTAGTCAAATCCCTCTTCATGGCTTTATATATTTACCATTTTCACAGAAAGTTTGCATTTTATAGTAGCCATTGATGAGACAAATCTTATTGAAAGTCTGTATAAATTACATCCACAAGGCTACTCTCCTTCCTGTCAAACTTGAATAAATTAATGAAGCATGATTTGGCTTCGATATAATCCTTTTCCCAAAGAAATAATTTTTAAGTATTGGTGATTCTGTCTTCTCCTTCACCTGTTCTGTGTGACATGCTGGAGAAGCAAAGCTCATATACTAAAACTTCTTTGATGTAGCAGGGTTTCTGAGGACACTGTAACCACAAAAAAATGATGGGTTACAGTCTTCTTCAACAGTCCTGGCCATTGATCTACATTTAGTTTGCTTGTCATTAAAATGATTGGACTTGATGATTTCTGTATTTAAACCTTCAGTCTGATAAATTAGAATCTCCCTCAAAGTTCTCCCAACTAATATTGGCTTGGATTCTGGCCACCTACATTTCTCTAATTTAGTATCTCCAAATGAAAGGACCCTCTCAGTCCTGTTTCTGATGGCTACAGTTTCTTTGCCTGAATTTCTTTTTTTGGACAAATCTTCTATAAAAACTTAGGCTTTGCAAAGTTGGCTCACCACAGTGGCTATTTCAGGTTTCTCCACTCTACTTAAATGAGATGGGGGTACAGCAAATAGTTGGTAAGCTATGACGCCAAAGTTAAATGTATGAAATTATGTTTAATTACTACTTCTCTTCTTTTAATATATTCCCTCATTTCTGACTGAAAACTTCACCCTCAAGATTGTGGAGAAGGCTATGATCATTAAAAGTAATTTGTCTTTATTTAAACCAACTATCACTGTTCTTTATTGATAACTGTTTCCCTCTATGTCTGACATCTCTTCTTTCTACCCACCCTCAGGAAAGCCATATCTCTACCTTCCTCTGACTACCTGAACTCTTGTCCAGTATCTGTTATCACCTCAAAAGACCTTCCTGTCATATCTTCCCACATTCAGGCTCTTTTCCGAGATTACAAAATCATGTGCTTTGTGAAGCTACTTCTTATGGCCAAGATTCTTTTAACCTGATGGCGAGATGGTGGATCTCACTGAACTTGTCCTGCCCACCCCACCCCACATTGTTTTCTGTTTCCCTCATGCTCTCTGGTCCCCTCAACTAGGCATGGTAAGGCTGCACTGTCCAGGGTGGTCCTGGGTCAAGAAGCCTGTCATCTTCAGAGAACCCGAGCAGTGTGAAGAAGACCTTGACATTCATAACTGACCCCACATTCTCCCTCCTGAATTCTGCCCCATGCGTACATCCTGTCTAACTTCAAAATCCAGTTATGCTGCTCAGCTGTCAACAATGTGGAGGGGGTTGACTTGCTCCCAACAGACAGAGGACAGTGTAGACAGGCCATGGACAACTCAGGCTCAATCCTGCCCCCTCCACCCTCCACCTTATGAGTTATGTAGTTTGAGGCAAGTTACTGAACCTCTCTGTGCCTCCGACTCCACAACTGTGAAATGAACATGGTAACAGTACCTCTGAGGATGTCGTGAAGAAGGAGTGGTGTGACAGAAGCAGTAAATGAGCATTTGCTCTCCTTTGCACTCATATGTTCCAAAGAAACTATCCCTTCTCTTAGAGGTAATATTTCAATCAGAAGCTCTAAGAGATGGAAAATACTTGGAAAGTAAAAGAAAGCACTAATGTAGAACTCCAGTTACCCTGTAAAGCCAAAAGTCCTTCCTTGCTTCCTTGAAGTCATACCACTGTGAAGATTAATGTGCAGAAGCCCTACTGAAATAAGGTTGGGGGTTACAAGGAGAATGCCTGTACATGTGCAAATCAGCAAACTTCAAGAGCCAGCATGCCTGCACCTCTCCCAGGAAGTGATGCTATCTCCCCTCAGGTGGAAGAGAGAGAGGTTCTCCAGACATTATACAGAAAATTGATAGCCTTGAGTCAGGAAAATACACCTAAAGTGTTCTAATTCTGTTGGGTGAACATATGCCATGAACTCACTCACCAGTGTACCCTTTTATCTGCTTTTGTTTCCGAAGAAGTCTATTTTGTTTTGACTACATATCCCACATGAGCTCAGGGCCCAAGTAACAGGCACCAAGATGGGTGGCCCAGAGTGGTGGGCTGCCTCTCACAGCACTGACCTGAGGTTTTCCTGACTCAGTTGTATGCAGGAGAGGTCCCTATGCTTCTTTAAATGAGCTCAGAGAAAGATTACCTCTGCAGTGGTGAACATCATCCCAGGGAAACAATGAGGACTTGCTAGAACCTGCATAAGTCTGGCCACAGAGAAAGAGGGAGCTGTGCAGACAGAGTCAACATCTTCAACTTTTTTTTCTTCTTTTTCTGCCACGCACAGTTGGAGGGGTTACTGGTCCTAATTTTGATGTCTTGTTTATTGATTCCACAAGTTTTAGGACTGGAGTATGATGAATATTACTTTTCCACGGGGACAAAGTCACACAGCCAAAAGAGTGAGGAAATCATCCAGAAAACAAAATTGTTTTTGTCTGAATGTGCCACTGGAGACACTCCGAAAAACAGGCTCTCAGGTGATTATGGAGCTTTAGCAAAACCAAACTCTTGGTTGAATTATCTGCATAATTCCCTTATTTCTCCAGTTTGTCCATGGGGATGGACAAAATTGCAGCTCACTTCTGTAAACACGTGCAAAGTCAGCCAGTGACGATCATGATGCCAATGTAACAAGAACTAGGCTTTTCTGAGCACCCACTGCAGCCACAGCTGGATATTTAAGGACTCATGTTTAAGAACTTCTTTTGGCAATAGGTTTGATGATATTTTCATTGCTAGCTGTCCACAGCAATCCTGGAAAGTGTAATCCCTTTCTTGTCATCACGGATCTTCTCCCTTGGTGGGAGAGCGAGGCTGTATTGACCATTCTGGAAATCATCTTGCAGAATGCACTTCCTCTGAGACAAACTTCCTTTCCTTGCCTTTTGCTAGCCAGTTAGAGTTCACTCTGCTTAGGCATCCAGAGCATCTGAGCACATCTGTCTTTCTACCACAGCTAGGACCCCAGTAGGAACAAGTAGCATGGCAAAATCAACTCATTCAAGGAGAGGATAATCACAAAGTTGAGTGGAACTCCTAGGAGGTGGTGCAGGAATGAAGTGTTGGTGCTATTAAGGCCCTCCTGGTTGGATAAGAAGAGAGGCTCCAGAATGGACTGTGAAGAGCACCTTGAAAGGAGCTGTGAGGTATGCAGTCAGCTAAGATCACTTTACAACGAGGGCCAGGAGAGTGAGACCATGGTGTCTCCCAACTGCCTGCCTCTGAGCTCAGCTTGGGAATCTTGTATTGTCACTATAAACTCAGAAATGGATTCCAAATAAGTAGAAAAATAATAAAGAAAAAAATAGGATCATGATACTAGTGCTTTCATCATTGTAGTAAATATAATTGTAACAGAGTCATCACTGTGATATCATTTCCATTTTTTGAAGCATGTAAACGAATCTAACAGATTTAAGATTTTAAATGAATGATTAGAAAAATTTGATTAAAGAAGTTTGCATTCAGTGTTTAAATATCAGGGAAATAAAATATTTGCAAATTCCTGTGTTTCATGCTATTGGTTGGGCAAGTGATAATTGAAGAACAATGTTTAATAGGTTTATAAGATTAATAAATTATGCATTAGATAAAGCTCACATAGTTTGAGTGATGCTGTTTATTCTCAAAGACCTTGGGCATTTGCAAAGGCATTTTCACATGGACCAGAAAAATAAGATCCAACCCAAGTCCATCATGTTTGTGGAACTTTCATTGATTCCTCCAGGAATTTCTTCATCTCCTAATACATTAGCTAATAAGCCCTTTATTTCTTTTTATTTGTGTACAGGGTCTCTGCTGATGAGATAGTTTTTCCTCTTGTTATTTGAGGTATATATATCTTGACTTCCCAACCAGAATAAATTCTTTGAGAGGCTAATATTTCTGCTGAAACAGTATTCGTTTCTTTTCATTCTCCATTTCTCCAAATCCAGTAGAGACATATATTAGACACTCAAAATATGTTCATGATCTGGGTGTTTGTATTTAGACATGTGTGGAATGAATGTTACACCACAGACACCTCTAATAAAGGCAAATGCCTTTATTGTTAGTAAAGGTGTTCTTATAGGGGATGCAGTCCTTAAATGACACATTATACCAGAAAAGCTAAACACAGATTAAGTTCAGAGCTTTCCATTCCAAAGCAGCAGAATACACATTCTTCTAAAGGGCATGTGAAGCACTCTCAAAGAAAAATCATATGTTGGGAAACAAAACAAATCACAATGGGTCTAGGAAGATTGGAATTATAGCAAGCATTTTTTCTGACCACAATGGTATGAAGTTAGAAATCAACCACAAGAAGAGAGATGGAAAAATCACAAATTTATGGAAGACCCAGATATGGACTTCTTGAGTATTTACTAATGGAATTTTTAATCAAAACTTGCATAGCTTAAAAATACTTTCTTAATTCTCAGGGTGACTCTTGGCCCCTGTCTCCCTTCACCACCATAGTCATTCATTCACTGACACTCATGCAACACCTCTGGATAGTTTCTCAGTCTCAGGCATTTTATAGAGATTGAAATCATACCAAGCATCTTCTCTGACCACAATTTCTTAAAACTAGAAATCAATCACAAAAAGAAAGATGGAAAACCCCAATTAAATTGGAAACTACACAATATGCCCCTGAATGACTCGTGGGTAAAAGAGGAGATTAAAAAAATACTTAGAGTCAAATGAAAATGAGGACATGACCTATCAGAATTTATGGGATGCAGCAAAAGCAGTCCTGAGAGGGAAGTTCATTATAGTTCAGGCCTACCTCAAGACAAAAGAAAAATCACTCTAACCCTAGATTTAAGCAAGTAGACAAAGAGGAACAATTAAGGCCAAAAATCAGTAGAAGAGAGAAAATAATAAAAATTCAAGAAGAATTATAAAAAAAATTTAAAAATACAATCCAGAAGATCAATGAAACCAAAAGTTAGTTCTTTGAAAAAATAAAGTTGACAAACCATTGATTAGGCTCACAAAAAAGAAAGAAAACTCATAACTAGAATCATAAATGAAAGGGGAGATGTTGCAACAGATAATACAGAAATACAAAATACATAAGAGACTACTATGAACAATTCTATGCCAACAAAATGAACAACCTCAAAGACATGGACAGGCTTTTAGAAAAAAGCAGTGTAGCACAACTGAACCTAGAAGAATTAGAAAACATGAACAGAAATATCACAAGCCAGGAAACTGAAGAGGTAACCGAAGTCTCCCTAAAAATAAAAGCCAAGGACCAGATAGCTTTTCTAATGAGTTTTACCAAATCTTTTGAGGAGAATTAATACCCATTCTTCTCAAACTCTTTCAAAATATTGAAGAACAAGGAACACTTTTACACACTTTCTGTGAGGTTAGCATCACACTGATACTAAAAGCTGATAGAGATGTCACCGAGAAAGAAAATTACAGGTCAATATATTTAATACACATAGATGCAAAAATTCTCAACAAAATATTAGCAAACCAGAATTCCGGTCAAGACGGTAACCTGGTAGGAGCAAGACTCACATCCTCCCCATAGAGCAGTTAGGAATGCACCTATTTTCCAGAAACAAGCACTGAGGAAAAGCTGGCAGAAAGATTATAGAGACACAGCAGTGGATTGTGACAACAAAGGTAGGAAAAAATATCCAGGTTCAGAGCTACATCACAGACTTGGACTCAAGATTTTGGCTGTGGCATAGAGGGTGGAACTGCAGGAAGAACCAGTCTTCCTAGGAATCATGAAAGCATCAGAGAGCCCACCCAGTGGGACCAGGACATGGAGCGGGGGGCGGGGGGGGGGGCGGGAGGCCGAGTCTAAGTGCAGGACAGAAGGAGGATCAGTGCCCCAGTACTTTGAACAGGAGTCCTAGCAAGAAAATTACACAAGGTGCCACTATAAAAGGAAGGAAGCTAGGGAAATTTCACATCCCCACTCTGTCCCATCATATTGCCCTGGAGCCACAGCACCCAACCATTGGAAATCCCACTCTCAGGCTTAAAGGAAGAAGAGAGTCTTCCAGAGGGAGAAACCATCAACACTACCCAGTATCACCACCTTGTGGGTGGATGTGAAACTGCAGCCTGATTGATGATTGTGTATCAACAGCAAGATGGTCTTTGTGGTTGGGAGCTGGGACACTGCGGGAAGGCTCTGCATCCCCCACACAAACTCCAACCCCATAGGCTGAACTTTTGAGGAGAGACAGAGCACCTACATAAGAACTTCAAGAAATCCAACCAGTGGTGATGCCGCAAAACTCAAGAAAACCCAGTATCCAAACAAGATCCAGGCTTACTTGTGAAAGTGGTTACCTTACCAACACCATCACTGCAGGGAAACCTAATCCACAGAAACAAACAGAATGCCGAACAGAGCAAAAACACAGGGAAATATTTGTGAAATGATGGATCCAATCAAAAACCCAGGGGAAAATCTGAACACAAAGATGCATGCAAATTACCTAAGATTAAATTTAGGGCAACAGTGATCAACATACTCATGGAAATCAAGAAAACAATAGAGGAAGAGAAAGAGTAACAAAAAGAGAGAGAGAAGAAATGAAGCAAACTCAAACCATATGTCAAAGAAACAAAGAACACAATAGCTGACCTAAAGCCTTCAACAGAGGGACTCAAGAATAGGACGAATGAAGTCAGAATAGGATCAGTGAGCTAGAAGACATGGCAGAGAAATTCACTCAAACAAGCTAGCAAAGAGATTAAAAATGCAGAGACTGCATGGAAATGAGGACAGCATTTTAGACCTATGGTATAACATCAAAAGAAGCAACATTTGCATTATAGGGGTCCCAGAAGGAGAAGGGGGAGAAAAGGAGGCAGAAACCAAGTTTGAAGAAATAATGCATGAGAACTTCCCCAATATGAAGAATGAAACAAGCGTCCTAATAGAGGAAGCTCAAAGAGTCCCTAATAAAAGAAACCCAAGCAGACGTACATCTAGACACAATGTCATCAAAATGTCAAAAATACAAGATGAAGAAAGAATCTTAAACGCATCCAGAGAAAATCAAGTCACATAACAAAGGAATCCCCATAAGACTGTCACCAGATTTCTCAAGTGAAACTCTACAGGTCAGGAGGGAATGGCATAGTATATTCAAAAGACTGAAATGAAAGGATGTTCAACCCAGGATACTATTTCCTGTGAGATTATCATTCAGAACTGAAGGAATAATAAAAAGCTTTTCCAAGAAGCAAAAGATAAAGGAATTTATCACCACAAAACCAGTTCTACAAAAAATACTAAAAGGTGTTATATAAAGTATAAAGAAACCCCACTTAAAAACAGGTCTATTAGATATATCCATTAGAGATATTGGATGTAATTTTCTTTCTTGGTGATGTCTATGCCAGCTTTTGGTATCAGTGTGATGTTGGCCTCATGGAGAATGTTTGGGAGTGTTCTCTGTTCTTCAATGTCTTGGAAGGGTTTGAGGGGAATGGATATTTATTCTTCTCTGAAGTTTTGGTGAAACTAATTGGAAAAACCATCTGGTCCTGGGTTTTTATTTTTAGGGAAACTTTTGATTACTTCTCCAGTTTCTTTGCTGTGACTGTTCTGTGGGGTTTATTCAAGAACTTGGCCTATATTATTTTATTTAAGATAAGCCTATGATGTAGATTTTATTATCCCCATTTTATGTATTAGACAACTGAAGCTAAGAAATCTGCTTAAGTTTATACAGCATATAAGTGTCAGAACCAAGTTTCAAATTTATCTTTCATGCCCAAATCCTGTGTGCTTAATATTTTATTCTGTTTAGTTTTATTATTGATATTATTTTGTTTAGAAAGATAACTCCATGCAAAATTTTTAAATTTTTCTTTCATCATGCAGAGTTTTTCTTTTAAGTTACTTTATTCTTCTTGATAATTACAATTTGTAAATTTTTAAATCAAGGAATCCTGACTCAAGCTTACATTATGAATTTTTATATGTTCTACTAGATTCATTTTAAAGTTTAATTGGTTTGGAAATATCCAGTATGTTGTACTCTCTGTAGTTCCTTTTGAAATAAGTATTTAATGTGATAAATTATTTTCTTTTCTTGGCCCAAAAAAATAAAATAAAGTAAAATTTAAAAAAACATGTAAGTGTGTGTCTGCCCCATACCCTCAGAATTTACCACCATGTAAATTCTCCATATTTATGTTATTATCAATCTGAGTTTTCTCTTATATGTATCAGCAAACCGAATCCAACAATGCATCAAAGAGATCATCATCATTACCAAGATTTATCCCAGGAATGCAAGGATGGTTCAGCATACGTGAATCTATTAATGTAATATACCATATTAACAAGAGCAAGGAGAAAAAAACCACCTGATCAATTCAATAGATGCAGAGAAAACTTTTGACAAGATCCAACATGTATTTATGATATAAAAAACCTGCATGAAATTAGGATAGAAGTTACATACTTCGGCATAATAAAAGCCACATACGATAAATTCACAGCCAACATCATAGTCAATGACAAAAATTGAAAGAATTTTCTCTATTGTCAAGAACAAGGCAAGGCTATCCACATTTACCACTGCTCTTTAAAATCACACTAGAGGTATTAGCCAGAGCAATTAGTCAATTAAAAAAATGAAATGAATTCAAATTGGAAATGAGGAAGTAAAATTATTATTTGCGCATGATATGGTTATATTTACTGAAAACCTTAAAAATTCTGTCAAAAAACTATAAGAACTCTTCAATGATACAGTAAAGTGGCAGGCTACAAAACAATGCAGAGAAATCTGTCATATTTTTATACACAAACAGCACACTAGAAGAAAATGAAATCAAGAAAACCATACCATTTAATATAGAAGCAAAAATAATTAAATATCTTAAATATCAAAGGTAGTGAAAGATCTGTACAATGAAAACTACAAGTCCTTAAAAGAAATAGAGGAGTATGCAAAGAGCAGAATGACATCCCCTGTTCATGACTGGGAAGAATCAACTTTGTTAAAATGGTCATCTTGCCTAAAACAATATGCAAATTTAAGGCAATCCCCATTGAAATTCCATGGGCTTACTTTAAGGAAATGGAACCTACTCAAAAAATCTTAAAATTTATATGGAACAACAAAACACCCTGAATAACAAAGATAATTATGAGAAAAAAAGAACAAATCAGAGGGATTATACTTCCAGACATTAAGCTATACTACAAAGTGATAGTTATCAAAATGGTATGGTACTGGAGTAATAACAGAGGCAAAGATTGGTGGAATAGAACTAATCACTGGAAATTGACTCACACACATTTAATCTACGAAGTTGTCAAAAGCCTATTATAGAGAAAGGAAAGTGTCCTTAATACATGGTATTGGGATATAACTGGACAGCCACATTAAAAAGGAAGGTAGACCACTCTCTAATACAATTCATAAAAATTAACTCAAAATGGGCTATAGATTTGAACATAAATCAAGAAACCACAATTCTTGGAAGACAACATAGGAAAGACAGTCCATGAAATTAGTCTCTGAGAAGTCTTTGGGGACTTAACTACAGCATCAAGGAGAACAAAAAATAAACAATTTGGACTATATCAAATCAAAAATCTTCACAGGAAAAAAGGCATCACCAAAACAAATAGACAATCTACTAACTGGGAGAAGATATTTGCATTCCGTATTTATGACCAGAACTTAATATCCAAAATATACAAAGAACTCATAAAACTCAATAACAGAAAAGCAGGCAATCCAATTAAAAAAATGGAAGAGGAATTGGAGAGACATTTTTTCCAAAGAGGATATACAGTTGGCTAACATGCACATGAAAAGATACTCCTACTTGCTGGCAATCAGGGAAATGTAAATCAAAACAACAATTATATATCATCTTACACCTGTGAGACTGGCTATTGTTCAAAAATCTGGAAGCAACAAATGTTGGCAAAGATGTGGAGACAATGGAAAACTTTTATATTCTTGGTGGGAGTGCAAATTGATGCAACCCCTATGGAAAACAATATGGAGATTTCTCAAAGTTGAAGATGGAAATCCCATATGATAGCATCATCCCACTTCTGGGTATTTACCCAAATGATATAAAAACACTAATTCTCAGCGTTTTTTGCATGCTCATGTTTATTGCGACCCTATTCACAATAGCTAAGAACTGGAAATTATCAAAGTGCCAATGTCAGATGACTGGATAAAGATGTGGTGCATATACACAACATAATACTAAACAGCCCTAAAAGAGATGAAATCCTGTCATTTTTATCAATACGAATGGATCTAGAGTGGATTACGCTAAGTGAAATAAGTCAAAATAAGAAAGATAGATACTAGATGACTTCACTAATAGGTGGAGTTGAATAGACAAAACAAAGGAGCAAATGAAACAAAACCAACCCTCGGACATTTGCAGTAGAACTGAGGTTATCAATAGAGAATGAGATGATTGGGGAGCAAGTGGTAGCTAGTCCTACTGGACAATGGTAAAAAACACTTAGTGATTTGGTGAATTACATGGTGTGTTGACATATATCTGAGTAATTGAGAAACTGCACATATGGGGAGCCTACAAAAATGAATTTATTTTAATTTGTAAAATAAACTTACTACAATAAAATATTTCAGAAGTTTAAAAATCAATGGAATATATAAGTGTGTATAAGTGTGTATATGTATGTAATGTATGTGTGTATGGATATGTGTGTGTATATATATATATAGAGAGAGAGAGAGAGAGAGAGAGATCCCTGATATCAACTCACTGTATGCCCAGCATTATACTAAGACCTGGTAATACAGTACTGAAAGAGGTAGAGTCCCTGCTCCTTAGACAACCATGATGTAGTCAGTATCTCACCAAACAGCAGCTCCAAGCTGTGTGTGCTCAGTGAGATGTAAATGAGTGGCATTAAGTGCTCAGGAACTTAACAAGGAAGCCATTTCTGAGCATCTAAGTGTGACCATGAAAGGAGTGGCAGGTTGGCAGGGCAGAACTTTGGGAATTAAGGGTGGTAGAGGTATGGACATATTCTTATTCTTTCAGAATTAATAACATAACGAGAGACGTAGAAATTGATTTTACTATAACCGTGTGGGGCACCAGCACATCAGGAATGACTGTCATGTGAACCTATGCCCAGGGGGATGATTGACTAGACCAGAGCTGAAGGAACACAGAAAGGATTTCCTGGGTTCTAAGAGCTCAGAATAGATCCATGGGTAGCACAATAATATCATAACATTCTAAAAGAAGCGTTTTCAGTTCCAGATATTCTTTTCTGCTCACCAGCTTCTCCTCCTATTGTATAAATTGGAGAATTCCAAATTAAAAAAAAGTCTAATCCAGTCGAGGTAGGCCAGGGGACAGGGTGGAGATATGTTGTGATGGGGTGAAGTATGGAGGGGAATAGGAATGACAGAAATGTTCAAGAAACATAGGAAAATCAACAGTGGGACACTGTTCTTTGTTAGGAAGAGTCATTTCTCAAGAGGGTTCCTAAGTGGGGCAAGTGTAGGAGGAAACCTCCACACCTAGCACAAATCTTGAAGAAGCAAACATTGGGTGATGTGTTACCAGGCAGATGGCCCCAGGAATATATCACAAATTCCCTGCACTCAATCAATACTGAAAGTAGCTAGATGTTTCCCATGTGTTCCAGAGTAACACAGAAGCAGTAAAGAGTCAGATCTGACAAGAACTCAGTGGGACCTAGGGCTATGCTGATGACATACATTGTTGAGGACAGAGGTCTGACAGGAATGACAGAGGCCTTGGGGTATGCTAATGTGTATGGAAGATGATGAGTGTAGAACCCAGTTCCTTCCCCCAGAAAGCACAAAGATCCCAGGGGAGAGGGAAAACAGTGCAGCGAAATGATTTGAGATGACCTTGAGTTCACTAATGTGTCAGTCTCTGAAGTCTGGCAAAATAAAAGCTTGAAAGAGAATGCAAAATTAGTTTTTTAAAAATATTAAAACGAGGAACATTTCTGAGTCTATGATCCAGGATTTGTGCCACATATATAAAACTAGAAGAAGGAGAAATAGAGAAACTAGAATAGACACAAGCAAATAGAGTAGGAAAACTAAGAGAGCAAGATGGGTGTCACAGAAGTCAGGGGGAGAAAGAGACCCACCCATGTGCCAATACCTAAAGGAGACTGAGATGAAGCACAATTTCCACAGTATGCTGTGAGCAATTCTTCTCTGGACTTCTCGGATGCCTTTGTCTGTAGCATCTTGAGGAGATGCTTTCATGTGTGTTCTTCTTCAAGAAGCCTGCTGCTCCTATCACAACCATTTAACCTTTCCCTGAGCCTGAGACAAGGCTCATTGTCAGCAAGTTTGACAACCAAACATGAAGAGGATTTGGCTCAGTTTTACAGTGCTAAAGAACTACTAGTCATCATGATTAATGATGACCAATTACAGTGCTCTATAGCTGCCTAATTATAGTGCTTTAAAATGGAAAGTCAGGGACAGTCAGGTGATCTGAGAACAATTGTTAACCTGACCTTGTGACCAAAATTGGTCATTGGTTGACCAGGCCAATGGCACACTGAATCTGGTGTCAGTTAGATACCCACTGATCGCATAATTTTGGGAAAATTACTTCTCTGATGTCAATTTATTCCTCTGCTCCTATTCTGACCACTTTCAGGTATTTGTAGTTGCCAATTGGCATGTTACTGTTGAATCCAAAGTGCTGCAACTGTTTATTTGCCAAACCACAAAAAAAATGTTTTCCATTTGGTATGAGTTTGGAATATGAGCACTCCTATACACATGTTAATGAGAATAGACTTCTATAGGACACCTTGGCAATAAGTAACAAAAGTCTTGAAAATAACATACCATTGAGTCAAAAGTCCCATTTCTAGACATCCAGGAAATAATAATAAACAAGTAAAAAGATACATAGGCAAGGATGGATATTCACTGTTATTTTATGTATTATAGGAGAAAACTGGAAACAACCTGCAAAACAACAGGAGTAATTACACGAATTATGATACATTCATATAAGAGAATTCTATGTATAAAATTATACTCCAGGTGAATATTTAGTAACATAGAAAGTGGTTTAGTAATATCATCATGTTGTATATTTAGTGATATTAGATATGATGATGCAGAATAGAAGGTCACAATAAGATCTAATCTTTATTTGTTCCATTTATAGGAATAAAAAAAAAGGAAGGATGCAGCCTAAATGCAGGAAAAAGATATTTGCACATCAAACGCTTGACAAGGTATTAATATCAAATATATATAAAGAATTTATATAACTCAACAACAATAACAAAAAACAACCAAATCAAAAATGTGCAGAAAATCTAAATGCATACCTCTCCAAAGAGAACATGCAGAAGACCAACATACACAGGGAAAAATGCTCATCACTTATTAGAGAAATTCAAGTCAAAACCAAAATGAGTGAAAATGGTCTATATAGAAATAACAAGAAACTACAAATGTTGATATGGGTGTGAAGAGAACCCTCATACACTATTGAAGGGAGTAAAGATTGGTATAGCTACTTTGGAAAACAGTATGAAGACTGCTTAAAACTTTAAAAATGGAACTTACATATGATGCAACAATCCTACTTCAAGATATTTATTCAAAGAACATAAAAATAGTAACTCAAAAGATGTTTATTGCAGCACTATTTGAAATAACCAAGATTTAGAATCAATCTACGTGTCCAGCAATGGATAATGAACAAGGAAAATCTGAGATAGACACACAAACACACACATATACACACACAAAATGGAATACCACTCAGGCATAAAAAGGTGAAATCTTGTCATTTGAGACAACATGGAGGGAATTTGAGGGTATTTTACTGAGTAAAATAAGTCATAAGGAGAAAGACAAATATTGGTGATCTCACCTATATCTAGAATATGGAGAAACAACCAAAATGAATTGTAGGATAAAATTAGAACTGAGATTATCAGAGGGAAGGGGAATGGGAGATGGAATCATGTGATAGAGGGGATTTAGTTATTATTTCATATTTTCTTCCTTTCTTGCTTTTGTTTTATTTTGTTTCTTGTCAATAAAAATTTGAAAAGTTACAATATTTACAATGTTCTTTAGCTATTAAGGATAAAGTTCATTTTAATTTACTTCTTTGTTATTTTGTATTGTCTGCAATGTTTTTAGATATGTATTATAATAGAGGGTATTTTGTACCTGTTCCTTCATATTTTTATATGAATTTATCTCTCAAAAACATGTCAGAGACTACTTCTGGATTGTGACTGGATAGGATGAACGTTCGGGCCGCTCCCCACAGACACCAAAACAAACAAACAAACAAAAATCACCTATTTTCATGAGACAAATACCAAGAAATGATTGGCACTTCAGTCGGAAACAGAACAGCTGACAACTAACGGTGGGTGAGGATACCCGGCGGGGTTCTGAACTAAGCTGCAGATTTGGATTTGGGATGGAGCTCGTAGGTATCTGGATGCAAGGTGGGCCAGAGTCTAGGGATTATGGGTCCAGCTGTGGAGGCAATGAGAGGCGGGCTCAGGGGGCCTGAGACACCGAAACAAGGAGGGCCGACTTGGGAGGGAATGAAAGGAGAGCCACCGCACTGGGAGCTGAGCTGGAGCTCTGCACGGCGAAACTGCTCTGGGTGCAGCCATACTGGAAATTAGCCAAATCAAACCCCTCCCACAACTGTTTTACGCTACAGCCTGGGGTCCACTGACCAGAAATCCTGCCCACCACATAGTCACCTAATGGAAATCCCACCCGTTGGATGCCCACGCCCTGGATAACAGTGAGAAGGTGGTCCCAAGCCTCAATGCTACCCACTGGCGTCACCTAGTGGGTAGAGGTGAAACTGCAGCTTGACTGCCAATCCTGGGCAAGTCAAACCTATGCAATGCCCGGGAAACTGAACCCTCAGAAACAGAAACAAAATGATGAATAGGGAAAAGGCACAGAGAAATAGATGTGAAAATATGAATACAACAGACATATGTTAATTATCTGAAGAGGAATTTAGGGTAATAGTGATTAACATGCTCAAAGGAATTCAGAAATCATTAGAGGGAGTAAATGAGAATGTCAGGAAGAAAAGAGAAGAATTAAAACAAGACATCAAACAGGTAAGAGATACCATGGCTGAATTAAAGAACTTAATAGAGGGGTTCAACGATAGGATGGATGAAACTTCCAGAGGATTTAGAACAGAGGAGCTCAATCAAGCAAACAAGCATAGAGTAAAGGAATGCAAAGAAATGAAGAAAACATTCAAGACCTCTGGGACAGGATCAAAAGGAACAACATTTGCATCATAGGGGTCCCAGAGGAAGAGAGAGAAAAGATGGCAGAAACCATATTTGAAGAAATAACAGATGAGAACTTCCCTAATCTGAAGAATGAAGCAAGCTTCTAGATCCAGGAAGCTTAAAGGGTTCCTAATAAAAGAAACCCAAACAGAAATACAGCTAGACACAGTATCATCAAAATATCAAAAATACAAGATAAAGAAAGACTATTAGCAGTCAGAGAAAAACATGTCACATTCAGAAGACTACCCCCCATAAGATTGTCAGTGGACTTCTCAAATGAAACTCTACAGGTCAGAAGGGAATGGCATAATATATTCAAAGTGCTGAAAGACAAGGATTTTCAACCTAGGATACTATATCCGGCAAGATTATCATTCAGAAATGAAGGAATGATAAAAACCTTTTCTGACAAACAAAAGTTAAAGGAGTACATCACCACAAAATCAGCTTTGCAAAAAAATTAAAGGATCTATAAACTTCTTCACGCTCTTATTTGAATGGGTAATATGGATTTACAGGATGAAATGCAGAAGTACTAATAGCTAACAGTGCAAAGCAAAGCCCCCTTCCTCCCAAGCCACCGAGCTCATAGCTGGGAGGAATCAAATCATTAAAATGACCATTTACCCAAAGCAATATGTAGGTTTAATGCAATCCTCATTAAAATCCCATAGAGTTATTTCCAGGAAAAAGAACAAAAAAAAACTTAAAAATTGTACGGAACAACAAATGACCCCAAATAGGCAAAGTAATCATTATAAAAAAAATGAATCTGGAGGGACCCACTTCCAGACTGAACTATATTACAAAGCAATAGTGATTAAAATGGTATGGTACTGGAATGATAACAGAGGAACAGATCAGTGGAGTAGAACTGAATCAGCAGAAACTAACCTACTCACATACAGTCAATCTACAACAAAGGGGCCAAAAGTATTCAATGGAAAAAGGAAAGTCTCTTCAACAAATGGTGTTGGGAAAACTGAGCAGTCACATGCGAAAGAGTGAGGCTAGACCACTCTCTAGGAGCATTCACAAAAATTAACTCAAATGGATTAAAGACTTGGACACAAGACCAGAAACCATCAAGCTCTTAGAAGACAACATAGGAAAGACTTTCCATGACATCAATATTAGAGAAGCCTTGGGGACTCAGCTCCACTACCAAGGGAAACAAAAAGGAAAATATATCTGGGACTACATCAAACTAAGGAGCTTCTTGACAACAAAAGAAAACATCACCAAAACCTAGAGGAATCTACCAACTGGGAGAAGGTATTTGCATTCAGTACCTCTGACAAAGGCTTAATATCTAAAATATACAAAGAACTCATAAAACTCATCAACAAAAGAACAGGTAATCCAATGAAAATGTGAGAGGAGGAATTTGAGAGACACTTTTCTGAAGACTCTATGCAGATGGCCAACGGGCACATGAAATTATGTTCCTACTCACTGGCTATCAGGGAAATGCAAATTAAAACAACAATGAGATATCACCTTAGACCTGAAAGACTGGCTATTATCCAAAAGTCTGGAAACAACAAATGCTGGCGAGGATGTGGACAAAAGGGAACAATTTTAGACTCTTGGTGAGAGTACAAATTCGTGCAACCCCTGTGGAAAATGGTTTGGAGATTTCTCAAAAAACTGAAGATAGAAATCCCATATGATCCTGTCATTACACTTCTGGGCATCTACCCAGAAGATAGAAAAGCACCCATCCACAGAGATGTATGTATCCCCATGTTTACTGCATACCTATTCACAATAGCTAAGAACTGGAAATTACTTAGAGGAGATTATGCTAAGTGAAACAAGTCAAAAGAAGAAAGATAGATACCAGATGACTACACTTACAGGTGGAAGGTGAATACACAAAACAAAGGAACAGATGAAGCATAACCAACCCTGAAACGTTTATGACAAAACTGAGGCTAACAAAAGGGAATGGGGTGGGCAGGGGCAAATGGTGGTGGAGCCCACTGGACACTGGGGAAGAACACTTGATTTGATGGAGGTCATGGTGTGTTGAAATATATCTATGAAATGGGAAATTTATAAATAGGAAATGATTTTAATGTGTAGAATAATTACTAGTATAAAAATAAATTTAAAAAAAGTCTATAAATGGCTCACCAGCAAAGGATCTTTCATCTTTACCTGGCCCTAAATCTTTTGGAGAGAGGTTTTTCATGGTTGTTCCAAGTTTAGGTGACTTTTGCTCACAGGGCTGGAATTTTTGGTGGGCAAAGTTCAAAATGTTCAGAGATAGACGCATTGACTGAAGAACGGAATAAAAGTTCTCCTTTGGCCTCATAAACTGTAATGCAAACTTCTTATAACCAAGATCAGCATAAAGAAAGACATCCAGCAATACAAAATGGACTAGAGCAGGTGCTTGTGCACCTGATTATGTCTTCATAAACAAAAATAAAAGGCATTATTTCTATCCAGCTATGGAAATAGAGATCCCTCTCCAGTGGACCACTAGCTTTCCTAACTTCAGTAGTCATGCCACTGCTCTTCCACTAGATTCTGTTGTTTGTAAGCAAATACCCGAGGCCATGAAGATTCAAAGGGAACGAATTAGACCCCGTCTCTTGATAGCAGATGGGTAAGGCCACAATGCAGAAGCATATGCAGGATTGAACACGTGCTCCATCCATCCTTGGTATATGACTTTCTTGACAGAAACAGCTGATGCCTATGGGGATGTAGATATGTTGTTCTTCATTATCAGATCTTCTCTTTTGTCAGGAGCATCCTGCAAAAACATTGATTTTTATCTGAAAAATTTTTAAATGTTGGAAACTAATACCAGAACATTTTAAAAACACTTCACATTCATTGCCCAAAGTCACTTCTTCCAAAATTTTCTCTCCCGTGAGAGTATTTGTCTCACATGTAAGTGGTAGCATTTTAATTTACCCTGATAAAAACTAGTTTTCAACCTTTGGTCTGAAATGGGGAAAAAGGATAAAGAAGAGAATGTCACCTAGAGAGGGATGATGGGGCGAGTAAGAGGAAGAAAATCAATGATTCTGAGAAGGAAATCAGGGAAGGACCAGATTCCAGTGGCGAGAAAGAAGGGCCAGGCAGATGGAGGCTATCCTTGACTAGAAGAGAGCCATGTCTTCTAAAAGGAAGAGAAAAAGAAAATGCAGAGCGTTTATCCAACGTTGAGCACAGGTTGTATTCCAGCATTGTTGGGGCTCTTCTTTCTGAAGGGGGTGTGCTCATATGGTCATTCATCATGCTCTCCTTCTCAGGGGCTGATCTGCCTTTGGGTGGGACCAGGAATGTACTGAGAATGAAATGGGAGGTGGCCTAGGCACAGAGGGACCAGGAAAGCTCTGCGGGCAGCAGTAACCACTGCAGGTAGCAGGCTGGGAGCTCTCTGGAGTTAATCATCAGTGTTGCAGAGTTCCTGAGCTAGACCTTGCCAGAGGGAACCCCTGAGCAGAGGATGGGGAGCAGAGACATAAGGACACTTACTATCTTGGGTGAAGGTTAAGGCATGAGAAGACCAATGGTGTGAAGTATGGGTGACTTCAGGAGAGGACCAGTGAAGCCCAGGGTGGGGACAGGCGTTCTTAGGCACCACTACCAGCAGGCTTGGGGATCAGCCATGACTGAGCCCAGAGGCCAGGCTCATGTGCCAGTTCTGCCAAAGGCTAGCATTGTGTCTGCACCCTTACACCTATTCATAAGATCACCTGGGCTTACGCTTCTGAGAAAATAGCTCCAAAATTAGCCAAATCAAACTTGATGGAAATGGTTCAGAATTGAGAATGCTAACCAACTCTTCATTTAACAGGAGAAATAAAATATTCAGGTGACTTTTGTATTTATTCCAATTATTAAGGTCCTAAAGAAAAAAATCAACAGCTGCAATTTAACTGAACAGAATGTAAACTTTAATATTCTATAACCATTAAACAAGCAAGGGTTTTCTTGAGATTTGTTTTCTTAAGAGATGAACAGTTAGAACCAGACTATATTAGCACATGCAAAGATTCACAGGGAAGAACATTAGAGGGTGTCAGTGAATGAACAAAATTGTACTACACATAATAAAACTCAAAACCAAGAGAACAATTTTTTGAACTTACAGATATTAAATAATCAAATCAACTCTCTCTTGGATGCCTTATGTAAGAGTGTGCAGAAAGTTGCTTAGTTTCTGTGAAATGAAGCATACCTTCCCTAATTTCATTTCCAAACTTAAATTTGAAACTGGAATAAAATTTAATTCCTCAATCACCCTGCTATGCATCTGTTGTACAGCGAACACAATGCCAATTCATCCTGATGTTTCGAATCAACTTGTCTTATTTTCTTCTCTGTTCCCATAACTTCTAATTATTTGTGGTATTCTTCAAACAGACCCTTTTGCTCTTCTCCTCAGTGTCTCCTTCTGGCTTGCAATTTATATATGTGGAAGTCATCTGAGAATGGAGATCACTGATCTATAACTAAGCAACTCCTTAAGACTTCAAGACTCCATGCCATTTAAAGATAAGAACTTTGTCTCGTGAACCTCTTATGGTTCAGGTAGGACATTTTCTTTATAATGAATGAGAAAGTAAAGATAGAGCCATGCAATTTCTTAATTTGGAGTCTGAGAAAACAAATCATTGTCTTACTGCCACCATGGCTTCCTGCTAAAATAATTTCCACAAATGCCAGAGGGCTAAAATATTTGATTCTTACTCAGAAATCCCATCCAATAATTTGTCACTGGCGCTCTCCCACCTGGGCCTTCAGCACAAAGCTTACCCAGCATGGCCATTCCCCCATCCTTGATCCTTTTGTGGTTGTTTAAAATATATGGGCATATTTCCAGCTTGAAAATATTGAGAATTTTCCAGTAAGTGTTTTTTTGTTTGTTTGTTTGTTTGTTTTAATAATTATTGAAGTTTGAGTTTGGAGAGTTCGCTTCTCAAGTGGGTGTCAGATCAGAGAAGTTGTTGGTGACACAGCCAATCCTTAGACCGCTGAAGTGCCAAAGACAGAGCTGGAGCTGACACTAAAGTTCATGTCCCCATCTAGAACCTTCCACCCTGCCTTCTCTCTTGAATCTGAACAATGCAAGATCAGGAGATAGCAACCCAAGAACTGAGAAGCCAGGCAATGTTGATTGCTTAATTTAGGCGATTATGTGGCTGAATCAAAAGAGAACAGAAAGACCCAGAAAAACACTCACAGTGAGTTGATTCCTTGCATACTAGTGACTGGATTTGCGTCTCTTTCTCTGGCTCTAGTGAACTCAGGTGATGTGAATCGGTAATTAGCTTTGCCATTATAATTTTTCCCAGTGCTAAGTGGTGAAATGTGATTCTGTGGTCTCTCAAGCCATCCAGTACCACTGCTCTTTGGCAAACAGTAAAATGCTTCCAGCAGCACTCATGTCTATATCCCACCAGACTGAGTTTGCACAACTAAGTGGAAAAGCCCCACAAACTTATGAGATGTTGAATGGCCCTTATGTTTTCATTCTGTCTTCAATCTTTCTCCATTGTATCTCCAAAAAATGTCAAGGAGTGTTGTGAAATCCTCCAAACAAAACTGATTTTAATTCACTCTAGTCAAAAACAAATAAATATACAGCAATTATGTGTATGGAGAGGGATGAGGGAAAGGTTGTGAAATAAGTATTTTCTATCCTAGAGGGTCACAGCACCCCCAGATTTAGGGATGCTGTTTGAGAACCTCCCTCTGAAGATTTGTTTGCCCACTTGGGAGATGCAGGATTAAAAAATGAACTCATAACCAAAAGGCACAAACAGTTGGAGTCTAGTAAAGAAAAAGAAGACTGCATGCTGGGAGCCATATTAGAACTGGCCTTGGGATAAGATGGCAGCAGGTGAAGATGAGGAATGTGGTTTTAAGAAGAGAACATTCTCCAAAGACGAAACCACGTAAACAGGTGGCTATTGGAGAGGACAAATTAGGCTTACACCCCGTCTCTCTTAATTCAGACCACCCAAAGATCTTTGGGAAAGAGTGAGCTTTGTCAGTCACACCAGTGTTGACAATTAAGCCATCCCTTCCCTATATCCTTTCTACTTTTATTTTCTTCTCTGTTCAAATTTAGATTAAAATTATTTCTAAAGTGCCATTTTAAAAAGAGGTGATTTAATACACGGAATATAATCTCAGAGAGCCCTAATGTGGAATGAAGTCATTTTTTCAGAGGATGAGGACATCACAATGAGCTTTTCTAGAGCAAGATTGTCTCTGTTTCACCTTCTAAAGTGTTTCTTGAGCCTGATTGTTTAGGGCCCTGGGTGGTGCTGTCACACAAGGATCTACTTACAATGTATAGTAACTGCAGTCCATTTTGATTGATTGGTATGAGTGAGTTGATATTTTTAGTATTACTGCTAATGCCTCACAATCTCTTTGCGAGTGGTGAGGTGCACAACAAAACAAAACAGAATGAGGGACATCTGTGTTCCAGGAAGCTGATTTCAAATCCCTGTTCTACTAACAGTAGGAACTTGAACTTTAGTTTCTTCCCTTTCCCTTTCCTTTAACTGGAACAATAACCGACAGCCTCTCCAACTGAGTGCCAATAGCCTTCTTGACCATCGGTTACTTTTCAAGCAGGTAAAAAACAAAAACAAAAAAACCAACCAATAAATATCTATCCAGTGAGGAGCATGTCTCAAGGGGACTTTACCTTTAAGATAAGTTTTCTAAGTGAACATTTGAGTTTTTTTTGTTAGCCTACATGGGCATTGAAATTAGCAAGGCCTTGTTACTTTCTCATAAAATATTCAATGTTATTAATAAGGAGAGAGTGTAGCTTCCTCGTATATCTGTGAAGATATCAGTTCTTAAGCAGGCATCAGGTTCTCCTGTGTATCTCTGTCCTTTCAAGTCTGAGAAGGATTGTTCATTAATTATGCACTTCTCCCTAACAGTAAGGACTCCATTGCTTTAAAACCCAGAGAAAAATTCACTACCTGAGAGGGACTGAGTTGTGTTCTCAGATCTATTTCTTCCATATTATCAAATATAGTTTTAAAAACTCAATTTCACAGCTCTTGTGTACTTTATGATGATGGTCCCATGTGATGCTCACATGTTTGAATTTATGTAAAAACCTCCTTTTGTTTTTTAGATGAAGAATTTTTAAACAAAAAATAATTATTGTCTCATTGAAGGACATCCCTGTCAGATGGGCTCTGGCTTAATCTCTGCTGCTCCAGAAAGAAAAAGTGGACCCAACTTTAAGACATCTGTATATAGACATGAAAAAATGTTCTACATTGCTCATCATTAGAAAACGCAAATAAAAACCACAATGAGAATACTACCTCACACCATTGAGAATGACCTATATCCAAAAGTCTAAAAAATATTAAGTGTTGGAGGGGGTGTGGAGAAAGAGGAATCCTCCTTCACTGTTGGTGGGAATGTAATGAGTGCAGCCTCTCTGGAAAACAGTGTGGAGAGTCCTCAAAGAAATAAAGATGGAATTACCATTTGATTCAGCAATCCTCCTCCTAGGCATATACCCAGAGAAGACAAAATCCTTAATCAGGAAAAATATCTGCACCCTTATGTTCACAGCAGCTCAGTTCACAATGTCAAGATGTGGAAACAATCTAAATGCCCATCAACAGAAAAATGGATAAAGAAGTTGTTGTCTATATACTCAATAGAATTCCATGAATCTACTAAAAATCATGAAATTGTGCCCTTGCAACAATCTGGATGCAGCTGGAGGGGATCATGTTAAACAAAATAAGTCAGAAAGAAAAAGAGAAATGCAGGATGGTTTCACTCATGTGTGCAATATAGTGAAATCAAACAAACAGTTAAGCTGCAGTAAATACCCACAGGACACAAGATGTTGACTGTCAAGGGGGTTGGAAGGATGAGGGAAAGAGAGAGGGAGCAAGGTGGTGGCAAATAACACTGGAACTCTATGTAATATTCATAGACTGAGAAACGAGTTCAACATCTTAAAATGAGTGTGACTTTGTAAACAAAAATTAAAAATTATTAAGAAGAAAAAAAGAAGACTGCATATGAGGCCAGGAAGTTGCCCACTCTCTGGAACACAGAATACTCAGTAGAATACATGCCTTCATTTCTTCAGGTCTTCCTTTACTTCCCTTAGTACAGTTTTAAAGTTTATAATTTCAGTTGTATGAATACTAGTCTTTTGGTTTGGTTGTATTTCTGCTTTCCAAGATGTAAAAGTTACAATAAATGAAAGGAATAACAAATTTATATATTCCCACAATTAAAAAAGGAAAAAATAATGACTTTGAGGGTCACATTTACTTTTTGTCAATTTTTAAGGAAAAAGCAGGAAGGAGGGAGGGAAAGAGGGAGGGAAGGGAGGAAAAAAGGGCTAAAGGGAGAAAGGGAGAGACAGGAGGGAGGGGGAGGAAAGAAACAAACAGAGGGAGGGTTGGAGAAAGAAGGAAGGAAAGGAGGGAGGGAAGATAAGGAGGGGATAAGAAGGGAGGAGGGAGTCAAGGAAAGATATCAGCTAACATTCCCAATAGCTAACTTTTCCAAACAATTGTCTTCGCATTCCCCCAGAGACTAAAACAATCATGTATCATCCCATTTCTCATTTTTTTCTCTCAATAGATGTATACCCATTAAAGCACACATGCACACATGTTGTATGGTTTTTGTTTTTAAATATAAATATACATTATCTGTTTATATACTGTCAATCTTCATATTGTTTTTACATTCCACCTTATGTTTTTAAAATCTATTAATGCTATCAGCATACATATCAATCTTTTAAAACATTTTAATTGTTGTATAGTATTTCATCACAGAAGGCCACATTTTCTTTACTTACTTATTTCTCTACCAAGGGTTATTTCAGTGATATCCTTTCCCCTCCCCTCTTACACAGTTTTACAACAGACACCATGGTCCTTAGGATGTTATTGAACTAGGCAGGAAGTTGCCTAATGTGTATCTTAAAGTGCAATTTCTGGGCCACAGGGTAGGGACACATTTTCCATTTTCTAAATACCACTAAACTTCTCTCCAAAATATTTTTTATCAATATACATTTACAAACGTATCATTTTCCCTATAAACTTACCAATAGTTGAGGTTATCTAACTACTTACTTTTGTGAATATGATAGGTAGGAAATGGTGTCTTATTTTACATTTACTTTTTTTCCTTTCTGAGTTTGAGCATCTTTTTGTTTGTGTGTCTGCTTGTTGACCATTCATCTTTCTCTTTGGACAACTAATTTAATTTTTTCTACTTCTATTTTTCTTACTATGTCTTATATTCAGATTCCTAGTATATTAAATGTGTCTCCTAGTCTATTTTTGCCATATACATTTTTATGTTTTTATATAGATTTTTTAAGTGGTTGAATATATCTAACTTTTCTTTATTATTTGGGTCTTATAATTTTTTTACGATTTTCCATGCTAAGATCAAGTTTATATTGTCCTTATTTTCTTGAATAGTTTTTGAATTATATTTTCTACAGTTATAATCTATCTGATATATATATATGTATATATATATATATATACATATATATAAGTTGTATGGTATAAGGTAAGGATGTAATTACATTAATTGCATCCTTCCTCCACCTTTCCAACCCTACAATATTTTTCTGGAATTGCTTTGGCCACATTATAGCTGACCTGTTCACATCTTAGTTTACTGATCTCTGAAATATACTTCTTGTGGGCCAAAATATGACAAAGTGGTATGTTCCAATTGGCTCACTCTATGGTACACTCGAGTATAAACACTGAATTATAAATCATAGTTCTCACATCACTAAAGTAGTATGCACTATTCTGTCTGACTCTTTCTCATATTACTCAATGTAGATGTTAGGGACTGAAATGTTTTGCCCCCGAATCCATGTGTGGAAGCCCTAACATGAGAATATGACTAGAGATGGAACTTTGAAGACAGCAATTAATTTAAAATTACCTTCCAGGTAACTTTAAGGTGGAACTTGGACCAGTATGGTTCCCTTAGAAGAGGATGACATTTGGACATGCAGAGACCCCAGGGGTGTGTTCACACAGAGAAGACACCGCGTGAGTGCACAGTGAGAGGGTGGCCCTCTGCCAGCCAAGGACAGACGCCTCAGGAGAAACCGGCCATCGCTATGATCTTAGACACCCTCCAGAACTGTGAGAAATAAATACATTTCTGTTGTTTAAGCCATCCAGTCGGTGGCACTTTGTTTTGGCAGTCCCTGAACAGTAACACAATACAATAATCCCCAAGAAAGGGGATAAGGTTGCCTCTAAGTAGATATAGCAGGTTTAAAGCTTTCAACATGGAGTTTTCACTTAGTATAGTGAAAAACATGCAAACAGTTCATATTCTCAGCCCACCTGAACAAGGAAGACAGCCAAGAAAATTGTATGAAGGTTCATACTGAGCAGATAATTTGTCAGTTAATCCTTTTTAGTTAGTGGGCAGTATCTGTCCAATTACAATAAATTGTATTCATTTCTTACTGCAACTGAAATCAATGAACACAAACTTAGTGGTTTAAAACACATTTATTATTTTATCATCCTAGAGCCATCTGGGGATCAGAAACCCTGAAATGGAGGTGTCGGCAAGGTTGCATTCCCTCTGGAAGTCACAGAAGAGAACTTATTTTCTTGCCTTTTCCAGCTTCTGGAGGCCACCTAGTTTCCTTGACCTGTGACCCTTCTTCCACCTTCAAAGTGCATCACGGCTTCTGTCCTCTCATCAGCTTTTCAGACCCTGACCCTCCTTCCCCTTCTTGTAAGGACCTTTGCAATAGCATCAGGCCCACCTGAGTAATCCAAAATAATCCCCCAGCAACCCCAAAACTCTTAACTCATCACAGCAGCACAGTCCTTTTGCCACACAAAGTGACATGCTCTCAGGCTCCAGGGAGCAGATGAACCTCTTTCACTATTCTATCAAATTGCAACACAGCTCAGCATAATTTTCAAAGAAAATAATTCTATTATGTGCAAAAATAGAGAATTTTAAAAGAATTGGCAGATTGAAAGCCTCCCTTCTTTTTAATTCCACAGAAGAGTTTTTAAATTAAGTTTTAAAAAACTGTCAATTAGAACCAGAAGTTTTTCAAAATAGTTTCTAAGTACATGCTAAACTTAAAAGGTAGTTTTTTGTTTTGTTTTGGTTTGGTTTGGTTTTGGTTAATGTTTTGTTGAGTGTGAGCCCTCTGTTGAACTTCCTTCCACAGTCGGTTGATTCCAGCTGCTAGTGTGCAAACGTGTCTGTTTCTACTTAGGGCCTCCTCTCCCACGTGCAGCCTCCAGGCAGAGGAGCCCCAGACTCCTGGAAACGCCTTCGACCACCGAGTTCTCCAGGAAGCTTGTGCAAGCCTGAGAGTCAGGCTCCAAGTCAGAAGGGCAAAGTCGTTGAGGCTGGAGAGAAACAAATGCTCCATCTGGCCCAACATGACTCGGTTCCTTCAGGGCTCCTGTCATTGCTACTTTGGGGAAGCCGCAGGCAGCATATTCTTGCCTCCAAACACCTACAGTGTCAATGTGGGGGAAGTGGGTGTCATCAACTAGGTGGCAGCCTGCCTTGTGTGGGTAGGAAAGCCTCCTGCAGGCAGACTGGGCTGAGAACTCATGTGCATTTTCCAAGAACCATACTGGGAGTTTCAGATCAATAAGCGCCACTCCATGAAGTTGAGTGATGGAGAAGGGTGGGCTGAGTGTTCTGAAAGGCTGTGGCATTCTAGGGGACATCTGTTAGAACAAAGAACTCTCTGGGCTTTTGAGAGAAAATGTATCAGCTACTGCTTGCATTCCCAAATGGCAAAGAGCTTTGACCCCTTGTTGGTGTGTATCTGAAACAGATCAGAAGGGCACACGCATATCACTATGGAAGTGTGTGCTGAGTCTGTGTGTATCGATGTATGCCTGCCAATCTGTCTACATCTTTCATGTTTCTTGTGTATGCTGGTAGCGTCCATATGGAGGATCTGCTTTTTACTAAGAATCAAGAGAGGTCGGAGGTGAGAATGTCCAACTGCCTTCCCAGACACTCTCAAATCACTTGGACATTCCCAGAAGTATAAGCTTCTGCCTCACGCACCAGCCTTCCCAGGAAGCCACCCCAACACTCGGAAAGACAGAAAGTACCGGACAGCCCCAATTCCTTTCTCTCTCCCCACTCACCTCTCTACAGAGGGAATGTCTCAGGCTTGTGGGAGACGGTCCTCACTTTATCCACACTCTGGGAGATAGAGCCACCAGAGCTCCTGCCTCTTTTCCAGGGCCCATGGTCACTTCCCTAGCCAAGCAGAGACACACACAGGAGCAGGCACACTGACCTGGACGCTGTGTGTGACTTCAGGAGATTTGTTTTTCTCCTGGAATAGCAACTACTCTGAAGAAGCAGCTGAGGAATGAACTCATAAGTCTCTGCAGTTTTTTTTTTTTTATTATTTTTCATTAATAAGCCTTATTTATACAGCAGTTTTCAACTCAAAATTAAGCAGAAAGTTCAGAGTTCCCATGTATCCCTGTCCCTATATATACACAGAGTCCTCAATGACCAATATTCCTGCCAAAGTGGGACATTCGTTACAATCAAACTTACATAGACACATCCTTATCACCCAAAGTTCATAGTTTACATTAGGGTTCAGTCTTGGTGGTGTGATATCTATGGGTTTTAACAAATGCACCCATCATTATAGTAACATACAGAGCAGTTTCACTGACCCCAAATCATCTGTGCTCCACCCATTCACTCTTCCCCCATGACTCCCTGGCAACCATTTATATTTTTACTATCCCCATAGTATTTCCTTTTCCAGAATGTCATATAGTTAGATTTACACATGTGCAGTCTTTTCAGATTGCTTCTTTCATTTCATAATATGCGTTTAATTTTTCTCCAAATCCCTGATTGCTCACTTCAGTTTTTCTGCTAAATAATATCCCATTGTCAGGATGTGTCAGTTTATTTATCCACCACCTCCTGGAAGACATCTTGGTTATGTCCAAGTTTTGGCAATTATGAATAAAGCTTCTATAAACATCGTGTGTAAGCTTTTGCAGGAATATAAATTTTCAACTCCTTTGGGTAAATACCAAGGAACTTGACTGCTGGACCGTATGGTAAGAGTATGTTTTGGCTTTATAAGAAACTGACAAAGTGTGCAGACTCTTTAAATTTATCCTACTTTATTTTTCACAAAGCTATTTGTTAATATGCAATAGACACTTGCAATTCTCCTGGGATGGCACTCTTGATTCTTCCAGAATTCCCCAATTCAAGAATGTGGAAAATTTGTACAGACTGCCGGAGTCTTCCCGAATCACATTGCCATTGGGAATTGTTTCCTGCACATCTATGCACAGCACAATCTGTCTCTTCACTTTTGACAAAACTTCTAGCTTTTACTTGATGAGCATTTTTCAAACATGTGGATACAACTTGCTCTTGTCTTATAATTTCAAAAGACTGACTTTAGTAATGTAAGGTAAAAAGAGGTGATCAACACACCACCCTGGGGTGATGATGCCAAAGGCAGATTAGAAACATTCATGAAATCAAATGATTTGTTCCAATCCAAGCCCCATCACAGAGTTACTTCATTTGGTGCCACAGCAAAATGAAAAATCATTGTGGGTCTTCAGAATCACACAGGGAAATTCAAAACTCCAAGTGGTAGTCCCACACATTCCACACAGTTCCTTTTTTAAAAGCTCCTGTGAAACAGATTTAAAATATGAACCTAGTCTAAGCTGAGAAATATTTCATTAATCTGTCCTCAAATTGTACAGTCTCATAACAGTATAACAACATGAATTCTGAACACAAAATATAAAGCAATGATTCATTATATTTTTCCTAAATCTGTTTCTGTTAGCTTCTACATTAAGAGACAAGGAAGTGGAATTAGAAAGTGATTATCTCCTAATGTCCTTGACAATATGGTGATAACACTTCTAAATAAGGCACTTAAAGTGCTGGAGAGAATATTGATTAAAAACCATGAAGCACAACTGAGTGGCATCAGAATAAGAGATGCTAGGAGGTTCAAAACCTGTGGCAGTTTGACTCTAGAAAGGAAAGAAAAGTTAATGCTGGAGGTACTGTGGCCTATGGGGGAGTGACCAATTCCTGGTGACCTAGCCCAGTTTTTAGTATTCATGCAGGCACCAGAGACAGACAAGGTGAAGAGATGACTGGGAGACCCTTCAAATAATGTCAAGACCACAGAAGGGTAACACTGCATAACTGAACCAGAGTAAAAGGGGTACCATAAAGGGATTCGCATGCCCCTACTTTTAAGAAGTGGGCAAGTATGTCCTGAGAATGTCTAATAGCCAGCCAAAATTCATTGTATTTCGGCAGCGCCAAAGACAGTAATTTATTTTAAATGATACCAGCCGGGAAGGTCTCCCAGGGACCTGACAGGAGCAAATACAAAATCCTATCTGACCTTACACCTCAGAGAATTATCACTTGTTTCTAAAGAATCTGAGCTTAGATTTAAAATTCATTAAACTTGTGAAGACACAAGTCATGACAAATGAAAATCAAGAGAAATCATAAACCACAGGATAAGACCTGCAAAGATCACAGATATGGAAGATATCAACATAGCATTCAAAATGAGTTTAGATAAAAATAGTTTGAAAATAAATGAAGTGATCAAATATATGATCAAAATATGAGACACTCAGACATACCATGCCGAGCCTACCATGCTGTTGGAAATGAACACTGGATGTGACAGCAGCACAGAGAAGCAGGCAGAAAAGATAAGAGCAGTCAAGAGGCATGGAGGGTAAAGTGAGAGGGCTAACATTACACAATCTGCAGTTTCATAAATCAGATATCAAATTAGATAAATAAAAAGTTGTCTCAGATCTACTGATAGTGAATCTGTACAGTAGGAGCCAGCAAATTTTCACACAGGGACCACATGCCACCTGGCACTTACAGCTTCCCTGTCACATCCTGTGCTCAGACATCCTGGGTGGTGGAATTCACACTACAATGATAGGGTTGAATAGCCGAAGCAGGGCCCACAAAGCTAGAAGTAGCAACTGTCTGGCACTTTCAGCAAATGCCTGCCTACTGTTGCCTTCACTGCAAAACATCAGAGTAAAGAGAAGCTATTAAGTGATCACTCAAATTTGTGGTGAGTTAGCAGTACAGCTAGAATTTTTTTAGTTTAATATTTATTGAGGTAATTGTGGTTTACAAAATAAAATAAACCCCTATGTGCAGGTTCCCATTCCTCAAGTAGATGACAACACGCACTGACTACCCCCAAATTGCCAGTCCTTCATCACTGTCCATTAGACCCTAACCCCACATGTCCCCATGCCCACCCCTTTTTTCACTGATAACCTCAGTTCTGTTGTTAATGTCCAAAGGTTTGTTGGTGTTTTGTCTGTTCTTTTGCCTTGTTTCTTTATATTTCACATGTGAGTGAGACCGCTGGTATTTCTCTTTCTCCTTCTGACTTATTTCACTTAGCACAATCCTCCTTGCTCCATCTGCGTTGTTGCAAGTGATGAGATTTCAGTTTTTAGGGCCATGTCATATTCTATTGTGTATACAAAATTTTGCCATGTATAATGTGCACTTTTTTGCCCAAATTTGTGAGGGAAAAATAAGGATGAGCTTATGCGTGGGTAATACTAATTACTTCTCTGTATAAGTGTTTTTAATTATTTTATTTATGCTTGTGAGTTAAAAGTGTAACTCTAGAAATCAATAATGCAAAATAGTACCCTGGAATATGATAATCAGTTTTGTTGAACTTATGATGTATTTGCAATAAAAGCAATTTCGGTCAGCAATTCAAAGAAATGAAATGAAGAGCAATGTATTATTGTCCATAGAGTAAGTGAATGACTTAATAAGACAGGTGATGTCAACTTTAGGTTGAAGCTAGCAATCTAGCTTTTATTTTTATAAAAACTATTGCAAAATCCCTTGGATAATGTCAAAATGGTTTTTGTACAATGAAAGCTTTAAGCTAACAATTATCAAATATGCTAAAGAGCACGGCATCATAGCTGCCAAGAGACCACAGAGAGTGTCATCAGATTGTGGAGACAACAGAAAGAAAAGCTTCTTCAGATGCCAAAACAGAAGGCAATGTGAAGCAAACTTCTAAAGTAGTCAGAGGTGAAGCAGGAGGTGAAGTGTGGGCCAAAAACGGGGGTGCATATTATACATGAGAACACATCATACAAGAAATAGAATTTTTGCTGGCCTGTTTGTATGCATTCCAGTGCCTTCTCTTCTAGCTCACTGATTCTGTTGGAGAATTTTTCTAGCCTACTGCTGAACTCCTCTATTGAGTTCTTTAGCTCCCTGAATTCTATTTGGAATTTCTCATATATTCTCAACCTTTGTTGTAGTTTTATTTTTCTTCCTTCATTGTTTTCCTACTTTCAGTATCATTAAAACTATTTGCTTTAAAGTCTTCATCAGGTAGTTTACACAAGTCTTTTGCATTCAAATTTTTCCCTGAGGTTTTGTTCTGATCTATAATTTTGTGAATTTCTCTGTCTCTTTGATCTATTTGGCATTGTGTGTTTACTTCTATGGGTTAAGCTTCCCTGATGGAGCATCCTTACATTAGGGTGTCACATGGCACACAATAAAGCTGGGTGTTAGCTGTATGATCTCAACACATTGGATTTGTTGAAGCTCTGAAGTGACCCCTGTGTTGTGGCTGAGAGTTCAGACTACAGGTTTGGTGTTGGCATAGGGAATGTAGCAGTTTCTTCTACATCACAGGCATAAGCAACAAAGCCCACAGAGAGAGACCCATGAATTGTGGACCTTGTCTACAAGCAGGCTGCAATCCCAACACAGACCACAGAAGAGAGAGGAAGCTGGGAGCTGCTCTTAGTGAAGTATCCTTCCTTATGAAAATCTCTCAGTCCTCCAGAGGAGTGACAGTCCCAGCAGAGAGAACTGAACAAGCCCTGAGGTCTGGGGGTGGAATTTCAGAAGCTACAAAGCAGATAAAAACTGCTTTGCTATGGAATGGAATTCTCTTTGCCAGAAAACTATCTGCTGAGTGCCTCTTTACCTAGTTGTCTGTCTCTGGCTGCCCGGAAAGGCAGCAGTAAGTATCAGCAGTTCTGCACCAGTGCACTAATAGCAAAGAGGTTGGGTGCTTCCCACACCCCAGGACTTTCCTGCAATGGCTGCCTCCAGTACCAGTACCACGAGGAAGTGGAGTCTCAGTTTACAGGCCCTCTTTCTGCCCCATAGCCAAGTTTCCCGATTCCGTGATTGAAAGTCATTTTGGAGACATGGGAATGTTAGCAGCCAGAAAGAGTCTTTTAGCTCCAGGAGACTGTCAGTTCCTCTGGTCTCCCTACCTGGACCCAGCTTCTCCAAACAGGGTTGAGTGGTGCCAAGATAGATCAGCTCTTCTGACCTTTTATGGAGGTATATGTCCCCTTTCTTTGAGGAAATGTTGCGCTCTCTCTCTCTCTCTCTCTCTCTCTCTCTCCTCAAAGATAGTCCGCATTTTGGAACTGACGTCACCAGGATTTTATCTTAGGTGTCTTGAACAATGGTTCTCAAAGTTGGTCCCAGAACCAAGATCAGCAGCATCAGCAGCATCTGAGAGCTTGTTTAAAATGGAATTTTCCAAACCCTTGAAGTTTTCTGATAGATGTAGATGCATGTTAAAGTTTGAGAACCACCGCTCTTGACTATTTGTCAGAACAGAGGTTTTCAACCCTGGCTGAACATTAGAATCACCTGCGGAATTTTTAGAAAATATCATTGATGTCACACCCTAGTGGAGTAGCAGCTACCTCTGGCCACATACATCCCAAGGACCTTGGTTAGTGACCCAGGGCTGGAGGAAACAACCAAGATGAGCAACTAAATACAAAATAAATAAAATGCTCCTTCCTCTTTCTTCCTAACTGCCTTCCTCTGGTAATCTTTATTTCTGCCTGTATCTTTTCTTAAAAAAAATATTTGCCTCACCTCATCCCCAAAGATTCCCACCTAACAGGTCTGGAATGGGGTCTGGGAACTGGCATTTTTAAAGCCCCTTTGGTGAGTCCCACCTCCATTTGGGTGAGCACCCCTGTATTGCAGATTGCTATCTTCCTTGTTTTATTGCTGGTGAAGTAGGCACAGAGAAAATATGACAAACTGTCAAAACATCTGTTCATGTCATATAGTATTCTTGATTATGCAGACTAAATAAGAACAAGAGGGGTTTGAGGTGGGCAGGATTGTTCTGCTGACTTATTTGAATCACCCAGTGAAGCCAAAGTCAAGTCTGACCTGCACTTCCTTTCGTCTCTCTTCTGGAAGAACTATAAATAAGTGATATAAGTCATTGGAATGGAGACATTTGATGGAGAAAGAAGCTCCATGAAGAGACCAATTTGTTGTAAACAATTTCAGATAATAAAGGGATTTGGTAATGCTCAACTACACCAACAAGGCAAGTAGGAAATGAGATGAGCTGGTTAAGAAACCTCAGCCCAAATCATCCTTCAGCAGCAGAAGTGCATGGCATATGGTCAAGTGGGGAAGGAATATTCATGCTCAAGGCTGACATCTTCCTCTCTATTCATCCCAGAGACATTGACCCCTGCTGCAGAATGCAGCTCCTGAGCATGATGATTCCTGCTGACACCCTGCCCTCTTTACAGTATCACAGCCCTCCTGACCTGACAACCAGGTGAAATCAAATCATTACCATCTTAACTTTTAGATGAAGGTGATATTTGGGCCAAGTGCTACTTTGACAGAGCAGCAAAATTCGGGGAGAAAAGAAAGAGACCGGTGTTCCTAAGCTTGGCAAAACAGCAGCAGCAATGGTCATACGAAGGAAAATACTTGCATAATAAGAATTCAGGAGTTTATCACATTTTTCACCCAAAATGTCAAAAATTCAAAATGTTTAACCACCATGCGAACAAGTGGTTTCATAAAAGGAAAGTCCACAAAATAGCCACAGTAATTTGCATCTTCATGGCTTATAGGCCAAAAGTCTTCAACTTGAGTTGAGGGACATGTAAAGTAAACAGCCTGGGTTCTTTAACCACTCACGAAGATACTTATGCACTTAAAAGATTGATGTTAGCAACCACATTCTCATCTATTCTGAGTTTCCACTAATTCCCTTGGAGCTGTATCTGGTGGACATTATTGTAATATTACTCTGAATATTTGCTTAAAGCTCACCACACGTTTATGGGGACCAGAATCGGTTCCCCCTGGAAAGCTTGGATGTGGCAATTGAGAAAAATGATTGTCACGAGCAAGGCTTGGGCAGCAAGGAGAATGAGAGGGTTGGGGAAAATCAAAACTGGAAAAGAGGTTGGCCCCAGGGCCCAAGGAAGTCATGGGTGTATGAGTGGGGACTGCCCACCAGGAGTAAAACTCAGGTCCAAAAGGCCAGGGAAATGGAGTCCAGAAAGTTGATATGAAACTAAATCCTTTGTTTAAGTCAGAGTTCAGGACAACTACAGGAGGTATAAGAGTAATAGAGGAAAACCACCCACGGGTTCAATGTTGGCAAATGGCCAGTGTGTGGAGCATGATAAAGAGACAGAGTTTAAAGATTAGTAAGGAATCTCCTTGCATAAAACCTGGTCAGGCAGAAGCAGGAGCTATTTCCCAAGGATCACTAATGCCAGTGAAGGCCAGCTGCCTGGGAGCTTGGGTTCTTCCATTGATAACTCCTCTAGGATTTGTCTTAAAGAAAACTGGACCGTCTTGGTCATGGACCTGAGTTTCCTTAGGCTGTTTTTCAAGCACTGGTACATCTTCAAAGCATTTGATGAATTCTAGAAGAGAACAGGTACTGACTAAGGGTGGATTAGAGCAAGCAATGGACTCACGAAGATATGGCCACTGGGGACTGGGAATCCTGTTCTGGAATTTCATTCCTGGGATACTAGAATACAAACTGACAAGGCTGACTGTTATCGCCATGACTGGACATTAGGATGATTCAAGAGAGTGTTAGAAAGAAATCATGGTACCTTGTTCCCATGCTCAGAGTGTCTGACTTAGTTCATCTGGGACTAGTATTTTTTTTTTTTTTAGATATACTCCAGCAGATTCTAAGACTCAGACAAGGCTGGATCTCCAAGAAACATGGGGAGAGAAAAGAGACAACTATTTCTCCTGCAATTATGATGCTCACTCTCCCTTCTCTTTCTGTGGCAAGGTCAGCCTATGAATTCCTAGTGTTTGATATCTTTGAGTTCTGCATTCTACTATCTCTTTAAAGATAATTGTTGCATTTATTATCTTTCTACTAACTACTTTAAAATGCTAATTTTAAAAGTCTTTTACTTATTTAACACTGACAAATCATTATACAGAAAGCACTGTTACCCAAGGGAAAGGCAAAAAGTGACAGATGATAGGAGAGACAAGACAACTGTCACTTTGTTAAAAAGATACCATTTGGAAGATATCTAGGCAGTAAACCGACTAGCCTTTCCCAAGTAGCAACTTTCTCCTGCTGTATTTTCTTTTTGTATAGCCACCAAGCCCAAAGAGATATGACTGTGAGATTCCCTGTCCACCAGGGCTTCATAACCTTGGTCAAAATATGGCAAAACATCCACCACATCCAGCCTTCCAGCTTGTGCTGCCATTCCAGGGACATTGTGTCTGCTCCTGTGGTTGGCAGAGCAGTTACCTTTAAAGAGATCCACATCGTGACCCCAGGAGCCTACAAAAATGTTATCCAATGACAAAAGGGACTTGGCAGGTGTGTGCAGGATCTTTAGATGAAAAAATCTCCAGGATAACCTGGGTGGACCTAATAAAATCACAAGGGTCTTGAAAAGAGTGAAACAGAAGGTCAGAAAGAGAAACAATGGAAGGACAGGAGAAGTGATGCACTTGAAGTCGAAGGCCGGGGCCATGAGTGATCTTTAGAACTTGGAAAAGGTAAGGAAACCAATTCTCCTCGGCAGCCTTCAGAAGGAACACAGCCCTGCTGACTTCTTGATTTGAACCTAGTGAAGTTTATTTCGGGATGTCTGTCCTCCAGAGCTGCCAGGTGTTGCATTTATGTTCCTCTAAGCCATTACATTTATAATAATTTGTTACAGCAGCAACTGGAAACAAACACAACCCTCCCCACATCACCTTCAGTTCTTATACATGATGGCATTTTGCTCTACGAACTAGCTAGTTCCCTATTCCACCTCAGAAAAGAATTACCTTCAGGTATGAAAAGCACGTTTTCCCTTTATATTTCAGTGTCTCCAAACCTAAAAATAACAGCTTGGATATTTGGGTCTGAAACCCTGTGGAGAGGATAAGGGTGTCTTCTGGAATTCCCGGCTCTGGGTTGAACAAGGTGTCATCAGGCCAAGTCTGGTGGCGGGGGTGGGGGCAGGGTCCCGGCAGTGATGAATCCTCAGTGGAGAGCTCTCCTCTTCTCGAGCAAGACACACTACCCAAACTGACTGCAAAATTTCAGAATGCTTACCATTCCAGTCACAGAGATGGTCAGGAGACTTCTTAGATCCTCCCATTCCTCCTGCTACTCCATATTTCCTTTTCATTCATTCATTCATTCATTCATTCATTCAATTATTTACTGACTCATTCAACTAACACTAATTAATCACTTCCCAAGTCCAGATGCTATGCTAGGCACTGGAATAAAATACTGAACAGACACAACTCTGTCTTTGTGCAGCAGGGAGATGACAAGAAGAGCATGACCAGTGTGTTCTGCTAGAGACATGCGCTCACAGAGAAGTCGCTCTGTTGAGCCCTGGTGGGAATTGGTCTCAGGGACAGCCCCAGAGAGGTGCGGCCCTTAAACTGGGTCTTGAGGACCAGTAGGGTTCAAGAAGCAGCTAGAAGGGGAGAGTGTCAGAGGCAGAGAATAAGCACTGCAGCTGTAGAGACTGGACCTTGTGGAGTGGTAACAAAGAAAGTCACTTGGTGCAGTCACCGCAAAAGGCATAAAGGGAAAAGAGAAGACAGGGTGCAGGGGCACAGGCCCTCAAAGTCTAGCAGGATGTAAAGGGCAGTGTTTGTAAAACTGAAACCTATTTTCCTACATATTTGAATTGCAAAACCACAGCTCACTGGCTGGGTTGTGAAAAGCCTGGAAGCATCTCATCATTGAGCATATCTGCTGACTCATTTAACTAATTTAAATATGATGTGTGGGATTATTTTAGGATGGTGTACAGTTTTTTAAAAAAAGGATAACATAGGGATTAGATAGCGAACAATTGTTGTTGCAAAACATAGGCTATGATTTCTAGCTGTGTAGCTTTGTTCCAGCGAAATAGCAAATTACTCTCCGAGCCAGAAGTACCCCTGTGAGCTTCAAAGGTGGAAGCAAGGATTGCATTAGATAATGTCAAGTGCTGAGTCCGCTACTGAGAACGCAATCAATACTCATCCGCCCCTGTTGTTTATTATCGTGGCCCTTTCTGTCAATTTAGCACGTCACTCTACTTTCCTACCAGAGGAAGATAAGAGGGAGCTGTCAACAGCTTTGAGAGAGGATTTTAATAAGAGACTGTGAGGAAAATGACAAAAAGAACCAGGAAATACAAATCTCTAGATTTTAAGACTCAGGTTGAAAGCAGATAGGTTAAACTGAACTGTTAGAAAATCCTTAATTAGGACAAAGTTTCAAGATTCTAGAAAACAGACATTTGTCTGGCTTCTGTCAAAGAAACGAGCACAATGGCAGAGGACAGGTGCGGTCAGGCTGTTTTCTGGAAGAGCCCTCACTGAAGGAAGTATGGGGACAGAGGAGGAGAGGTTTCTGTCGTTGTTTTGGTATCTATCATGTTTGGTGGCTGGTGAAATCTGGGCTTTTTGCTCTTTGAGGTCAGGGACATTGTCACAAGTTTTTTTGTACCAACAGAGTGTCTGACATGTGGTGGAGAAGCAAGACATTGAATGGATGAAGACAATACTGAGTATTTCTTCTTGATCAACTTATCTTTCAGTTCAGCCTTCAGCACAGGTCAGTCAATGGATGGCTTTTTAAAAAGAAAAATTTCTTGTTACCAATTTGAAGCCCATCTATCACTCAGATTCCTCAACTCTCTCCATAACTTTGCTATGACCTCATCATCACCTAGTGAGTGACGCCAAGAACACATGGTTGGAAGAATTGAATAAACGGAACCAAGCATCATCAGCGGTCTCCACTGAATACACACTGATCATGAAAGGGTACTTAAAATGTATCTTTCATGTGAGAAGGATGATTAATATACTTCATTAGTTTTACAAATTTTATATTTTGTAAAACAAAAGTCTGCTTTCAGATGCCTGGTTACACAGACTGCTAAATTAATTACTAGTCCAATATAAGAGAGCCACATGGAAAATGTGCGTGTCTGTTTGTATTTAGTGGGTCAGTGTAATCACTGTTCAATCATGATGAAGTTTTTCCTGAAATTAGTAAGTTTCTTTCTTCTTGATTTCATACTGTTTTCTTGCAATCTAATCAGAAGATATTGGCTTTTTTATATTTTTAAAAGCAGATTCAATATCTCACTGAAATATGGTCTCTGGATTGCTTTGCACAAATTAAAATATTTCCATTTTTTAATGTAAAGTTATGGGTTTTTCTAAGTAACACATACTTTTCAACAATATTACATAATTATGGAATATTTCCAAACATCAATATTCAAAAGGTGTTCACCATAGCATGATTATTCCAGAAAATCAGTAACTTTCTTCTTCAAAGTTCAAATATCATCGTTCCCTATACAGGTTGTATTTATTTATTCCTTCAAAAATATCTGCCAACTAGCAAACCACTGACATTCTCATGCCACAGAAACTGACTTTTCAGTATGAGAAAATAGATGCCTTGTTTCTCAAGTAGGACAATCCTTTTCACTATTTTATGTAAGTAATCAGCTCCTCTCTATGAGATACAAAATATGTTACCAATGACTTCCTCTCCACTACAGAATACAGAGTCTTGTAAATTTCGAAGTGTTTTGTGTTTGTTTTACTGCTATATTTTATTTGGAAAGTTAGCCTCATCAATATAATTTTCTAAATGAGCATCTCCAAAAACTAAAACTTAGCACCTCCAGAAACTTCTCCCTCATATTAGCTTGCCTGTGAAGGGAGAATTAAATGAAAGTCAACTTTGACCCTTATCTCTGTAAGGTTACTGTGGGATTACTTTTACATTCTGGCCAAACTGGCTGCCGTACCAAGGGTTAAATGAATACTGTTTCTCCTAAAACAAGGTTCTTGTTACAGAAGTCACTTAACATTAAACATATCTTCTCCAGGCCATCTTTCTCTTGGAAGTTCATAAAGTAATACCGGATGTATCCTATTACTGAGCAGAATTTAGTGAATTTCATAGGTTGAAGGAACATTTGTACTTAAATCCAACTGTGGAGTGAAGTTCCCATATGGTCTAATTTCTCCTAATACTCCTAATTTCTCCTAGTACTTTGTCAAACCTTTAGTGATGTTTTATAAGGTTCCTGCCAACAAGAGTTGCTGACGAAGGACTACATTTTAGTTTAGTCACCAATTCATGTTCCTGCATTACTTTATAGCTGTTGTCACCACTATGGGAATAACAAGGGTTCCCTCCATGTTATGTAGCTTGCTCCATTTACTATTAAACATGAGGTTTCAATAGGGGCATCTAACAATGCATCATCAAATTTACTTTGTTTTTCACTGCTGGGTTAAACAGTGAATAGTTCTAAACATCCAAAAATTATAGAAACTGACCTTTACATTATGAATAATACATTTTTTAAATGTTTTACAAAGAGTGTTGGCTTTATACCCACTTTAGTTCATAACTCAAGTTAAAAAACACACTTAGTTTGAGGTTCATGGTTTAATAGTAGACAATGAAAATTGGTATTTCAAGCAAGTTTTTTTGGTCATTTCAATTTTTCTGGAAGATTTATTGCAGACTGATTATATTATTGTTTTGCTTTGCAATGTGGTGAAAAACGAGTACATCAGAAGAAGGTGATATCTTTCTAATGGCTTACCACGGTTTTCAACATGGTTTTATGTGAAGTCAATTTCTTTACAGGTTCATTTAAAGTCACTTGTCACAAAGGGAGTTGGTTTTGTTAAAGCAAAGTAATATAAGCCTTACACTCATGTAACAAAGCTGGTATCATCTGCAATTTGTCATATTGCCCTGAACTCAAGTGAACAAATGCAGGGGCCACTATCAACTTCTGTCTGTTGGAGACACCCTCTCTTCCCTCAACATAACTCATGTATAAGAGTCTCATGTATGAGAATGTGTGATAACAGAACCGAATGCAGACACCAATGTCATTTCTTATACTGACTGTCAGCTACACCAAAGTTCTTTCTTAATTAGTTCACATTTTTAAGATGCTCTAATATGCATTTCCTGATACCAATAGATTATCTTTTGCACGCTTGAGTGTGGGTATCCTGCTTTAGAAACTACTGATAACTCAACCTACTTCTCTGATAAATCAATATCAATATGTTAATTTTTATTCCAAAATACAGACTGATTAGCTAGTCACCAAATCGCTATCTTTTCCTTCTTAGCACATAGTGACTGCATTTCCTTATATTCCTCAAGGCTGACCTGTCCATGAGATGCAGTCAGTGGAATGTATCAACCTGCCAGGATACTTACCTTGCAATCTATTTTCCCTTCCTCTCTAGTACTACACTGCTGTCTGAATGTCAGTGCCCAAAGCAAGATTGCAAGTCATAGGTTGAAGATGGCAGAGTTTCCATATATTTGGGCCCCAAAATTACTCTATGGAGCAGAGCACCAGTCTCACCCTTCCATCACTGATAGAATTTTACATAAGTGAAAAATAAACTTTCATTGTGTCAAGTTACTAAAGTTGAGGAGTCCATTTGTCACATATATCCAGTGTTACTTTAATAAATATATTTCTTTTATATGAGGACTGCAAAAAATAAATTACCTCAAGAAAGTAACTAAGCAAATATGTAAATAATCGTTATGAATCAGTCCAGAGTACAAGAACTTGAGTGTGACCCAAAATTAGCAAAGTGTCACTTCAAGCAAAGAGAACAGCCCCAGTTAAGTGGTCAGAAAATGTTCCATGGAGGAGAGCACATTTGCACTGGACTTTGGAGGAGAGATAAGATTTCAGTAGATGGAGTCAAGGAGTCTTTGGAAAGAAAAGAGTCTCTTAGTGGAACCGAAACTTTGAATGTCAAGCTAGGGTGTTTGGATTTGATCCTGCAGACAATGAAGGGTCGATGTGAAATTCTGAATGGGGGAAGATGCAGTCCCATCAGTACATTAGGGAAATCACTCTGTTAATAGGGAAGAAGGTAGCCTAGAGGAAGCACAGGCAGATCTGTGTTTTATGAGACCCATCAAGAAGCAATCACAGATACACCCTGGTGGTCTAGTGGGTTAAACCAGGTGCAGTCCACATACATCCCAATGTCCCCGGTTCAAGACCTGGGTTCAGGGAGATGGCAATGATGAATAACAAAATAAAATAAAGTGCTTTTGCCTCCTCTCTCTTCCTGCCTGCCTGCCTACTCACCTTCGTTTTTGCCTGTACCTTTCCTCTTAAAAAAAAAGTGTGAACCTAATGTCACAGTTCAAACCTCAGACTGTGAAGTCAGCAAACTTGCTTGTGGCTCCTAGCTCTTCTGTTTGTCAACTATATTGACCTTGGGTAAGTTACTACATTAATTAATACTTAGTTTCCCCACTTGAAAAAATGAATAATAATAGAAAGTGCATGTATGATCCTGCATATAAAGCATGTGGCACAGTGCGGGGCAAAGAGTGAGCATGTGATACACTGTTGTGACTATTTGTGCTCCCCATGTGAGATAGTGAGGACTGAATTGGATTTGCTGCAGTGCTAATGGAAAAGAAAGGCTGAATACAAGTGATATACAAAGAAAGCAGCTGAGTAGTTGAATCAAAAGTGACTCCAAAATTTGTTCCCAGTTGCTTGGGAGAATGTTCTTCCACAGTTTTCAGTGTTGTGAAGTTATTTTTTTAAATGCAGTTTTAGATAAGCCAAGTTTGAGAAGTGAAGGGAAAGTCAGAGACATGTAGAGAAAAAATGAAGAAAGCAGTAGAGAAGGAAAAATTTAAGAACTGAAACAAGTTGTTGGAGAAGATTCCAAATGAGAAAGGAGCAGATACGACAGAGACATATGTTAAGGTCTTATCTGTAGAGATAAAAGCACATTCTTCTCTCTTTCTCTGATTAAAATATAATGAGAAAAAAAGAAAAAGAAAGCTCTAGAAAAATCGCCATTTATGGAACAGAAAGTTGCAGTTGCCAGTAGTACAGCACCATTGACTATATCTGCAAAGTGCAAGTGGGTGTTGTGATCATTTCTTGGGTGGGGATAGGCGCAGAGATCACAGCACAAGAAGCAATCACCCCTTCACTTAGCATCTCCAAATCCTATTCACTGAAGACTCATGCAAGCGAAACTCTGGACTCCGTGTTCTGCAGAGAGAAGTTTTAAAGAGCATTGTTTTATGAAGACTGTTAAATGACCAGCTTTCACTGACCCTCCTAGAAGCTAACAAGAACAAACATTCTCACCAGGCTAGAAGACAAGGACTTCAAAGTTGAAGGGCAAAATTAACTTTTTTTGCTCCATTGTTGTTGGGCAGAATTAGCCCAAGCACACGGCTTGTTAAGGTGTTTATCAACTGGCACCATATTATAATTTGCTCTCAATAATCCCAGGGAAGCAACAGGGGACTGGAAACCAGTTAGCTCGCTTGGTACTAATAAAGTTGGAAAACTGATGAGTTACCACCTTCCTATGCCAACTCCCCTCAGGCCAGGGCCTTAGTGACACCCCAGAGACTCCCTTTAAGCTGATTTCACTTTTAGACAATGAGATTGAGTAGAGAGGAAAATACTCAGTGGGATAGGAACCTTAGAGATGGGCCTGCCCAACTCCTGGAGTCAAGTTTTAGCCGAAGTGAGTTTAAGCGACTTTGCTTGTAAGTTCATAAGGCTGAAGACCTCCAGCCAGGAGAAGCACCCACCAGAAGGAATTGGTCACATGAGAACCTTCCTAATGAAGTGGAGCCTTGTTTACTTTTCCCTGGCAGAGGTAATTGCTTGTGACATTTCTTTGAATCATTTATTTATATTTTTTCTCCTTTTTTTTCAGCACAAGAAATGAAACAGATGGAGAAAACTCACTTAAAGGGTTTTCTTATTACTCCTGGCAGTCTTTGGCTCCAGACAACTGCTTAGCCTCTTTCTCTGGCTAGAAATAATGCCTGGAAGTGTTTATGCTGCCTTCAGATTCACAGAGGGTGAGCAGGGACCACATTTTTCCCATTTGTTCCCTTCATCAAAGTTTTCTTCCAAGCTCCAGTACAAAGATGTTTTATTGAGGTTCTGGAGTCTACTTAGAAGCTTTTTTCTTTCATTTGATTCCTCTTGTTAACATTAGGAGAGCATTTAAGCATGTCTCCATCACCATATTCTAGCTGAAATTCAGAGCTCCTTGTCAGAAGGTTGGACGTGGATTAAAGCACCCATGACAGTGAACACAGCTGGGAGCATGGGCCATGAGGAGTGGGCAGATGGGAGGTGGGCACAGGCCCAGAAAAGGCCAGGTTCTCACCCACTCTTCAAAGGAGATATCAAAAGGAAAATCATGTCATACCAGCACCTTTATAAGTAGGAATGCTGGAGAATGGACTTAGGGGTCTAATTAGAAGGTCAGGAGCCTATTGCTACTCTCAAGAGGGTCAACTTCTCAAAGGATATGTAGTCTCTGAGTGTGTGTTTTCCACATCTCAGGGTAGAGCTTAGAACCAGAAGACAGAATTAAGAATGGAGATAAACAAAGCAAAAAAGAGATGTAACAGAGACAAGGAGACAGTTCTTGCGGTAGACTTTATTTTGAGTTGAACCTGGGTCTATAATGGAGCCCAGATGGATACTCCCAGCACCCTGGCCCACGATCTACCTTCTACATGCAAAACTGAGCTTCTTTCCATTTCTTCTGTCTCCACTGAGAAGACAAGGAATGCCACAGCAGCACATCATTCTCTGGCCCCACACCTCCACCCCCTTATTATTATTATCAGAATTCCCTTACCACACCCACATTTCAGCCTGAGTGGAGTGCCCTTTTATTCACGCTCAACAGTACTCAGCACTCCACTCACACTGCATTGAGGACTACCTCTTTATGTGTCTCTCCCTCACTAGCTTGCACACTGTGAAATCAGGGAGTGTCTCTTGTTGGTGAGTTTCCCTGAAATTAGTACAATGTCGACTCATAGTTCAAGAACTATTCAAATACAAATATGAATGAACAAACATAAAACAAATGAACTTCCTCATTTCCATTCATCCAATCCCAGTCTGAGGCTGCCAGTCAACAACGCCCAACAAACATGGATTAGATGCCAACAAAGCTTCCAGTACTATGCCAGGTCCTGGAAATACCTCTGTGAGAAATGGGAGGGGGACTTCCAGGCACACCTTGGCATCTGAGAACCCTGGTTGCTCTATCCTGTCTTGCCTTTCTTGTTTCTGGGGTTGCTGAGTGTCTGACTGGGAGGCAGACACGGTCCCTTTACTATGGCGTACCCCATTGATTCTCCCCACAGACTTAACTTGGCAGTTGCTTCCCTTGAGCTGTTCAAAGCCCTCTCCCCTCCCAAGGTTTTCAATGGGTCAGAATCATTTTAGAAATTTGAGCAATACTTTTGTCTCAATGACCAGAGGTGTCCTATTGATCTTTTATTTGGTGGAAGCCAAGACTATACAATGTCCTGCGATGCCCAGATAGTCTCCTCTAGTAAAATGCCATTCCACATTATACCTGACCCTCCAATGTTGCACCAGAGCTTCATGTATGTAAGGCTGTTCTGTTTTACATATAAACACTAAGTACTTCTTGGAAGCTTTTAAATTATCCTGAATTTTCCAAAAAATGAGACTCCCATGTAAATCGAGGGACGATTACACTTCGTTTACTGAGAATTATCACCACTGGGACACCGTGTCACCACAGCAGTGCCCTGTGGTGTGTGAGTTGCCAGCACAGCTTGCCTGTGGCCACTGCAGCTTTCACGGAGCAGCTGCATGGAGGGCCGAGGGTCCCACTCAGGATTATATCTTTACCTTACTGGTGCCCGAAGCTTTACTTATGGAAAACATGCTATCTTGTTATGAATGACTTATTTTTTTAAGTAAGAGTATGTACATTGACCATTTAAAATAGAATGCATGTAAGAATATACATGGTCAATTTCTGTTTCAGATTTAACTGTGTCTCCCATGCAAATTCAAATTCTTATGGCGAAGTCAAGCCTCCAGTATCTCAGAATGTGACCTTATTTGGAAACAGGGTTTTTAATGAAAATAATTAAATTAAAATTAGGTAATTTGCATGGGTGCTAAGTCAATATGACTGGTGTCCTTACTGAAAAGGGAAACTCGGATGTAGAGACATGCAGAGAGAGAGAAGATGGCCATCTATAGTCCAGGGATGAGGCTTAGAGCAGACCTTCCTGTACAGCTTCAGAAGGAACCAACTCCGCCAACACCTTCATCTGTGACTTCTAGCCTCCAGAGATGTGAGACAATAAACTTCTTGTTTTTAAGTCACCTAGCCACCCAGTCTATGGTCGCAAAGCCACCTCGTATACTTTGTTGTAGCAGTCTAACTTTAATACAATTTCATTCCAGAAAAGTAGAAGGGGTATGAGATATATTACAAAAAGAGGCATTGAATCTAATGGGGTTGAGAAGAACTGATCCATTCAGACTCTCAAAGTTGCTGAAAATAGCAATAATAATGCAAAAAAATGGACTTGGTTTGGCAAAGGCAACACCATAATGGGTAATTTCAGTGTCAGAAATAATCAAAGTATTAAATAGCTAGCAAAAGAAAAGAAAAATAAGCCTCTAACTATGGAGACTTCCTGCACTTGAGAGGAATTGACCACAAGTCAATTAAAGCTAAAAAGAAAGAAAACCTTCTGTTTCATACTTGGAGAAAGCTCTTACAACTCTTTTTGCTATAGACAAATAGCCCTGCTTATATTTGTATGACTTTTCAGGTTTTGAAGCACTTTATGTACTTTTTCTATTAACAGTCCCAAGAGAGAGGCAGTACAGATAAAATTATTCTCATTTTATAAATGAGATGTCTGTGCCTGTTGATTATTTACCCAAGGCCAGATAAACATTAACTTTCTTTATAGATTAAAATTATATTTGTTGCAAGAAATTGCCATCAATTTGAGCAATTTAGATGTAAAATAAGTTCCCCCCAGTCAAGAAAGACTGAAGCAACCAGCCCTGAGAATGTCAGATCAGACCTGTATGGGCCCCGCCGTTGGGGGCCTTTGTCCATGAAGCTGCCACAGAATTTCTCCACAACTGATTTCCAACATTAAGTCTCTGATCAAATTTCAAATTCCCAGGTTAGAGCATCTGATTGACCAGCCAGGTGTCTAACTGTGCCAAGGTGACCAGGCTACATGGTATTAGCAAGACATATGGGAACCCAAATTACAATTTACAGGGGGATGGGTTCTAGAAAGAGGGAAATTATCATGTAGCTAAATAAGTCCCTAGAAATTCCACCCCTTACTTACCTGACACACAGTGACATTCCTGAACATCCAGACATGACCCTGGGTGACATGGTGCAGAGAGGAAAGGCACATGTCACACTCTAGTAGAAACGGGGATGTCTGCTCTACCTGAAAAGTCATGTCCAGACAACGTTAGATAGACCAGGTGTTTCTGAAACGTGATTCTTTTTCTGCCTGGGTTCGTAGCTTCACTGCATTCCCAGCCTCCATGGAATTAGATGGGGTATGTGACTAAGTTCCAGCCAGTGGAATGTTAGCAGAAGAATTGGGCCTCAAATGCAGTACTTCCCCTGTCATAACTTGATGCAGATGGACAAAGTAAACTTGGTAGCTTCTGCTGTTTGAATACAAAAAAATAGCAACGTGTCAGGAGCATAGGCCCTGAGTCGCTGCTGAGAGAAGAGGCACCAGCAGTTAAGGAACACACTTAGATTTTAGGAGAGCAAGAAAAGAATGTCTGTGATGTTGGAGCCCTAATATATTCATGGTTTCGGTTTTATAACAGCCAGCATTTTATGGGTCAACACAGAAGGTGAGGCTAAAGGCACCATTTAGTGCTCCCAAACTCCTCCTCTATTCCTCCTCTCCGTTCTTTCACAGCCATTTCTCCTAGTTTCACGCCAACGGACTACACCACCATGAATATTCATTACATGAAGGCATGGGGAGAAGGAAATAAGAATTAATAGTGGATATAAAGCATGAGATCCAGCTGTGCACCTGACTCAGTAGCTATGTGTCTTGTTCATGGAAATTCCTTTTTCTCTGGGAACCACAGTCACGACCTACATGTTACACAGCTGGAAGTTTCTTCCTCCATGCTGAGTTGGACAGAGGCACACCCCTGACATTAATGAGATGGTCAGTTTCTCTCCTCTGGGAATTTAGTATTTGAAAAAATGCTATAGAGACCTGAAAATTACAACTAACCAAATTGATAGCAAATTTCTAGAGGAAAGCTCTGCCATATCCTGGCGTTGACTTCAGTAAAGCTTACAGACCAGTTCCTATCTTTCTTGAGTGGACTTTTCAGCTCTTCCCTGAATTATATGATAGTCTAAGTAAACTTCCAATTAATTCCCGTTTATATTTACACTTAAAAAAAGTTTAATTAAAATAAGTCAGCAGTTCCTGAATGTGCCATGGTGGCTCAGGTGCTAAGCCCATGCCTGCGGTGCAGTTCATATACAACCCAAGGACCCAGGTTTGTGGTACGGGATGGGGTGGGGGAAACAACTAAAAGTGAATAACTAAGTATATGCAAAAATGCTTATTCCTCCTCTCGCTTCTTTCCTACCTGTTGCTTACCTATGTCTCCTTAGGACCAAAAAGGAGGAACTCTTCAATCATTTGTTCATTCATTATTTATAAAGAATATTTATTAAACTCTTATTAAATATCAGGTATCCTGTGCTGGACACTGAGGATTCAATGATGAATCCAATCTCCTCCCTCTTGATGCTTACCATCTAGAAGAGAGAAGGATATTATAAAGTAATTTCATTTATTAGCATGTAATTTCAAACTGAGCTAAGGACTCTGAAAGCAATAATCAGGTCTAGGAAAGAGTACTGAAAGGACTGAACCTTAGCTTTGGAGATTTGGAGAAATGACATTTGAACTGAGTTCTGAATACTGACTTGTGTTAACTCATGGGGAAAAGCAATTCTTGTGCAAATATTTACAGAATCTGTAATGGGGGCTTATAAAAGTACCCAGGTAATACCATGGGAGCCCCGCCAAAGGATTTTAATTTCTCTGAAGGAAAAGGGAAAGGCATCTCATAGTAGATGAACATAAGTTGAGGGATAAAAACAGGTTAGCAAAGAAAATAAAAGGAGGAAGGACATTCTAAGAAGAGGGGAAAAGGCATGTGTAAAAGTATTAATCTATCAAGGGTCAGAACAAAGAGTTCCGTGTGGTTGCAGAATTTAGAAGAAGAATGTTTATGAGGAAAATTTTCAGGGAAGAAGTTAGAGAGTCTGTCATAGGGACCTCATCTCATCTAAGTTACACAAGAGGAAATGGGCTTTATCCTGTGGGTAGTGAGGAATCAAAGAAAGATGATCATAAGGAAGCGTTTCTGTAAGATTGTACTTTGGAAAGTTCATTTTAGGTTTTATGCAGAACAGACCAGACCTGGGAGAGAGTGAAAGATTAAAGGGTATTTTGAAGTCATGAACAGTCTCTGTATTAACAGTTATCATCTACTAAATGATCCACTATAGGCCTGAGCCTAACCTGAGCATTTATGGGAGAAGAAAGAGTTTGAAGCCCTCCTCTCCTACCTGGCTTCTTGTCACCACTTTGGTGGACCTTAGTTCCTTCAGGCGTGGCTTGTTGCCATCCCTCCTAACTGGTCTCTCTTCCTATAGCCTTCCTCTTTAAACCCTCCTCGACAGTGCCAGCTGGTTATGCTCCCTGGGACTCACAGCTGATCACAGCCCCCAGCTCAGAGAGTTATTCACCGCCTACATGGTCAAGCCATAGTCCTCCCTTTGCCATCCCTAGTCTCCAATCTACTCATTAGTACTGACTCTCCTCGGTTCTTTACACTTACTACTTTTAGTTCCCACCCACATTAGGTTGAATGTCACTGACTTTATTTTACAGTTTCAGAGAGGTCAAACCCCAGATCACAGACCAAAGGTTAGTAAATTGTGGAACCATGATTTGAATCTAGGACTATCTGACTCCCAAACCCTTTCATTCAAGTATGTTAACTGTCAACCAAGTAGCCTGGGCTAGGCCAGTCTCCAAAGTATACAAAAATTAATCAAATTGTCTCAAGTTTACATATGTGCCCTCTTAATTAAAAAATAACTTTGGACTCGGCTACCACTTGTATACGCTAGAGTTTAGTATAGAACCTTGATTCTGCATTAATTACATGGCTATTTTAGTGGACTCTGTCTCTTAAATAAATTTGAAATTCTTCAAGTTAGACTACATAGTTAGTGGGGAAAGTGGGAAATGAGGCTAGAATAGTTGTATGGGTTTGATATACTGGAAACATGTCCCAGTAGTTTTACTCTAAGCACAGGGGAACTAAGATGAATTTTGAGTTAAAAAAAAGACCCTATTACAGTCAAGTGTCACTTAATGACAGGGATACGTTCTGAGAAATGCATCTTTAAGCAATTTTGTCAGTGTGTGAACAACGGAGAGTGGAATTACACAAATCTAGATGGTAGAACTTACTACAAACCTCGGCTGTGTGGTCTCACCAATGGGGACCACCTTTGTATACATGCTGTTCAGTCGAATGAAACCTTAAGTCATGGATGACTGGCCAAAAAGATAAGAGCGGAATTAGAATCCCTATGGGTGTGACCTCGGAATACATTTTTAACCACCTCTTAGAGGTTAATGTATACTGAGATTCAAGAATCAACCAATAAGCCAGAGAAATTAAAGGGATGGAAACCAGTTAGGTGACTACAGTGACTGTCCAGAAGAGAAGCAATAAGGGGATGAGCTGGAGGGAAGGAGAGACACAGTCTGAGGTCTGAGAGAGGTGGGAGAGGAAGGCTCTAGAATGGGACAGTGTTTGGACAAGAGGGAAAAGGTGGAGGTAGGAGGTAGGAGAGCAGCCTAGGGTTGTAATCAGGGTGACCCGGAGGATGGTGAGGTCATGGATAGAACAGAAAGAACAAGAGCAAAATCAGTCTGAGGGAAGATAAGACATGTTTGCACTAGCTCACTGTGAGTTGAGGTGCAGCCAGGCCATCCTAACCAGCTATAGGACAAGATGGCATTAGCAGATTGCTAGACAGCCTTGAAAAACAATGCCAATGTCACATTAGGAAACCACGAGGCACTGGGAGTTGATTAGCCTTCTCTGCTCGCATTCACAGACATTATTTCATACCAAGAGTTATCTGAAGATATAGGCTTTCAGTTCCCCAAAGATGCGGGCGAGGGGATCCCTGCAGATTAGCCTTGCAATGTGAAGCCAGCTTTGGACTTCAGTCCTGCTAGGCTACCTTCCCATGCCATCTTCCAAACATACCCGTTTGATGACTCCCTGCTCGGGAGGTGTCTACATGCGTGCATCTCATTGAGACCACTCATCCGCGGGGGGCACCTCAAAGGCAGCTTCAAAATCTGCACAGCTGTGTTCTAAACCTGGCCAATTATATTTGACTGGAATGTCAGCTGGGGCCAAAACCTGGCAGTAATTTCAAGGACACCTTTTAAGACCAAAAGAAGGCCTTTTAGAATTGACAGTTTCTGTAGATCCAAGTCACACAGAGCCTTTCATCTGAACATTAACACATGCAGGATGCAAGGAGGCGGGAAGGCCCTTGTCTGCAAGTCAAATCATCAACACACACTGGTCACTCTTGAGCAAGCTATAGGCTCCTTCAAAGATCACAGATGAGGAAAGAAATACCTGCACAGTCACAGATTGTCCCCACTTCTCTGACCTCATAGAATACAGATATATACTCAGCTCTCCTGAGTTCCAGTAAGCTTTCAGCAAAATCTTCTTAGAAAAATCCACCCTGGTGATCAGTCCTCAGTCCTATTTTATTTGGGGAGCCACCTGAGGTTTTTCTTTCTTGGGACTCTCAGAGCTACAATGGGTTCCTGGAGCCCTTTCTCCACTATCAGCCAGGTCCAGCTCATCTCAAGGACAGTAAGTGATTTAACACCTCAGGCACTTCCCAATTCCAAGTCCCTTTGGTCTCCAATCTTTGTTCCCAGGTAAGGTCTCATGGGCACCTAGTAGAAGAACAAGGTTGTACTTGCCTTGCTTCTCACACTAATCATAAACTCAAGGGTCCACGGCCCCCCAAGAGGCCAGGAAGAGTGCAGTGTTTAGGTGAAGGGCACTTGTGTTGTTGCAGACCTTCCCAGATATGATTCCTTAAGACCAGTCAGAACTATTCACCTGACACATCCATAGGTCTTGTCTGCCAGGGCTGCCATAACAAAGTTCCAGATTTGGGGGCTTCAGCGACAGAAATTGTTTACTGACAATTCTAGAAGCTAGAAGTCCAACAACAGGGTTCATCACTTTTAAAAGCTCTCTCTTTGGCTGGCAGATGAACATCTTCCTCTGGTCATCCACTGTGTGTGTCTGTGTCCTAATTTCCTCTTACAAGGGCACCAGTCATATTGTACTAGGGCCCACCCATATGACCTCATTACCTTCATCAGCTATTTATAAAGACCCCATCTCTAATACAGTCCCATTCTCAGGTACCAGTATATAGGACTTCAACATAAGAGTTTTGGAGGAGACACAATTCAGACTCTAATAGTCAAATAGCACAGTGCATATTCAGTAAAAGTCTGATCCCTCCCATCCCTGGTCTGTCTGCCAGACTGTCATTGAACTCCTTGCAAACTATGGTGAGCTGGAGAGGAGGCAAAGTCTAACGAATTTCCTCCTGGTTCACATTTCTGGTAAAAAGTTCACTGGGATAAGAATGTGAAATGAATAACCGGTCTGCATCTAGCCACCCACTTCCCTTGGTCATGGGAGGTCCCGAATGCCTTTAGCTCTGAGTGCAGACCCATGACTTTAGTTGTAGCCATGGACCACAGCCTTCAGAGAAGAATCTTTCCCAAAGGATGTCCACACCCAGGCCACAGACAGCACCCCAAGGCTGGTGGTGTGCTGAGAACCGCAGCACTAGATTTAGGCCAACCTGGGGGCCCTGTGAGCTCACAAAACAGAGGAGGCCTAGTGGGGGACTCACATGGAGATGGACCAAGGCAGCAGTCTGAGTTACTGGAGGCTTCCTGCAGCTGAGAGAATTCTTCTAGTCCTCTCATTGCATACACGGACCCAGCCCTGACTCTAAAAGGAAAGAAGGACACATCACCCGCCAAGAAGCACTGTTTGTGAGCAAGTTCACACTGCAGGACAGTGTGTGGTACAGTTTAGAGATGTGGAAGAGAAAGGCCTGGAGAGAAGACGGCCTTGAGCTGAGAATGAGGGGGCCCAGCAGTAAGGGCACCCCATGACTAATGGCCAGATTCAGGAGGGAGCCAGCTGAGGCAGAGTCCTGTGTGACTGAAGCAAAAGCAAGATTTTCAGACATGGATATAGGACTTCTCACGACACTTCCAGAAGGAGCAGGGAGCCAGCCTCTGGCAGTGCCTGCGGATCAACAGCCTGCAGATGGAGAGACCAGCCTGCTTTCAGACTCTGCGCCTCTTCGGCATCTAAACCAATGCTCAGCTCCATTTTTTGGCAGGTCCTGAGCTCGTCAGCATTATTGCTTTCCAGGAATCTCCTGTTTTTCAAAGTATTTTTGCCAAGATATGATGTTTTGCAAGCCCCACAGCCCATCTCCTCCCCTGTCAAACTGATGAAACCATTCATCTTTCAGCCCCAAGTAGTCTAGCCCTACCCCTCCCTCACTCCCCAACTCACCCTAGGATCTGGCTGAGACCCAAGAGTCCCAGAGGCAGAAGACTGGCCCATCTGTCTCAACCAGAGTTGGCGACACAGCGGGGCTGTGGTATTCTCCCTGCCCTGCCTACCACAGACAATTGCTTATTAGCAGATGCTCCCTGGGACATACGTATCTCTAGGCAGCCCAGTGTTTTGGCAAGAGGCAGGTTAAGACTGCTTCTGAGTATAATCTGACATGAATTAAGAGCAAGGGGCTCTTTCTAAAATATTTGTTTGAGGACTGAGTTTTAACCTATTCCACTGCTCTGTGATTCCTGCCCCACATAAGTAAAATAATTATTCGGATTCCCATTTATTAAACCTAGGGGAAGAACTTAAGTTGTTTATGGAGGAAGTGCCTCTGGCTTGCTAATTCTTGTATCTGGAAACCATTTAACCCACCCTTGCAAATATACAATGAATCGTACTAGCCCACTACTATACGTCATCGACCCAAGCAAAACACTGGGTAACTGGAGAATGCGTTATTAGCATTTATCTAGTTACAGGACAGGTATGGTTCTGAATGTTTCACATGTGTAAATATGCATGATCTGAAGGAGACTTCCACTTAGCCAGAAGAAAAATCAAAATTCGGCATTAAAACCAGCTGTGATTCTTTATGCTTAGTATCTCTGGTGATACCCCCATGTTCCACTATGAATACAAATAACGAATTGTACTTTTGATCCCAGGTCTAAGGACTAAGCCCAAAGTCTTCTACTCCTATGTTCCTGGGTAGCCTTTGCAGGCTTTCAACTAACTCAGGGTTAGTTTTATCTTGTCCGTATGCTGTAGAGAATTCCCAGGTGTTTGCACTTCCAACAAGGAGCCCTTGGTAAGCAGCGGCCCCCCAAAATGATCCAGGATCTTTATGGAAGTCAAATCAAGGCCTTAGAGGGTGAGAGGTGTTTTACTCACTATTAATCAAGCCCAGAGTCATGGGCTCCCCAGCATCAAGCATGCAGTCTTGGGGGTGAATAGAAAATGTAATCAATAAGAAACTTGTTGGGAGTTTAGAGGGAAAAATGACTATCACCAGCCCTAAATAGCAACAGAGTGCTTTCCAGAAAGACAACTCTTCTCCCAATTCTACTAGTATGGTAACGACATGTGAGATTATAAAGTCATACCAGGCCAAACAGGGGAAAGAATTTTAAAGGTTGTGTTTTTAAAACTTTTCAAACATCTATGGAAGTATTTTTCAGTCTTACAGTCTTTTGGAAACTCAGTATATCAATCAGCAAGTAGGAAGCCCTCTTGTCCCTCCTCTCCAGCCCCAGCCACTTCTGGGTATAGAGGACAGCTGGACCACCATCTTCCCACAGCCTGCCCTCTGCTGTCACTCAAGTACCAGCATTAGAAGTCAAGAGGGGTCACACAGTCTTATAACATGGGAATTTCATTAAATAAAGATGACATATTGGTCCCTCGAGATAAGAGTCTTACATGGTGCCAGGCAGCTAGACTCACAGCATTTCAGTAAAGCAACTTTGCACAGTCCTTCGTACCACTCCCTGATCAGCCCCTCTTTCTGGAATGAATTCCTTGGCAGAACAGCTTGCTTCAAATGATTGCTACTAATAGTGCTGTTAAAACCACATTGTTGTCAAGGTAAGTTCAACAGTTATTACAAAGGTACTACCAATACAAATCCCAAATACTGACTTTCTATCCATTTGTGTACATCTAATATGTGCTATAAAATATATACTATAATAGAAATGTCCTTCTCTTTTTACTGAGGTTTGGTGAGGGAACTTGCCCTAGATCAGATAATGCAGCTAGTAAGTGACAAAATCAAGATATGAATCAGGGTGCTACTGCAGGTTTTTTCCCTCCTTCTGTCTTACGTCTTCACCAGCACCACCTCCCTCCCCCGACTTCCTAATTCCTGTGTCAGTCTCTCCATCCCCAACACAGTAATTCAACTGTGTGTCTGAGCACCAGTTATATTGCTGGCACTGTTCCAGGTGCTAAGGATAAAACAAGCAGGCCCACAAAAACCCTCCCCACAGAGTTTATATGGGAAATAAGCAAAACAAATAAATAATGACCTTACATCTCATGGTAACTGTCATGCAGGAAATAAGCAAGTTACTGGAAAGAAAAATGACTTTCCTTATAGCATTTCAGGGTTCTTCCTGTCCCTGTCCCAAACCCAGAGATATCAAACTCCTGATAGCTTCCTTATGGTTGAAGCATTTGGCTTACATTGCTCCTACTCCCAAGCTGAGGAGATGTCTATGACTAAGAGGGGAACTTGGTTTAAGGACCCCTTTAACTTTGCAGAATGGATCAGAAGAAAATGGCGGAACTGCCCAGAAGAAGGGTCAAGGGGAAAGAGTAAGTAAAGGAAACAGGTCTCATAGAATCTGGAGACAAAATAAGCAGAAAAATAAAAGTCTTCAGCTAGTAAAAGGTTGACTTTCAAATCCTGAGTCCTAGCCAAACACATCAGGGAGATGGTGGTAAATGAGTGGGCAGGAGGCATATTCATGAGGATTCTCTGTGAGTCTATGAGTCAACAATGGTGAAGGGGTGTTGAAAGTTAACCCCCTTCAACCCTAAGGGAACATGTGACTCTAACAGTGAAATGTTCAGACACCCTACCAACTTTTGCCAGTTAGGAGAAAATGGAAACTTCAAATAGAACAAAATAATCAGCCAATTTCTTCACCTTAGCCTGGGAGAGCACTAAGCATGAATAGAAACATGGTCAGGCAGTTGCCAGTTTTCAGAGAAGCTTACCGGAGGGTGAGATCTTTGTTGGAAATATTTGCTGGAGAAGGGACACAGAATACAAATATGTTGAGGCCATGAATTTCTTCACTTTACAACTCAGGGGCTTAGGCCCTAACCCTGCTGGGCAGTGAAAGAAAAACAGTAGTTCAGACTTTTCTAATTTAAATGGTTTCCTTTCATTGTAAACATCTAATCAGTTTATTCAAAGTCAATTCCCTATAAGAGTGACCTCAACCTCTCTTTAGGATAGCTCGGAGTTGCTCTGCTACTTTCCCGTATGGTAGGAGCAAAGGCAGAGCTTTCATGACTTTGCAGAAACAGGGTAAGACGGGTCTGAGCTTCCCTACTAGAAAGCACCCCTAGATTCTTTTTTCAAATTGATTCCAATACTTTATTTTAATATTTTAAAGATGGGTATCATAAAACTAGAATTGACAGCATTCCCCTTCCTTTTAGTGATACATAAAGTTATGCTGTCTTATAAATGATTCAAAGAAAAATTATGCTCCAAGAGACTGCTTTAATTAAAGGATAAAGACGTGGGAAGGGTGGATTGAAGGGGTAGAGTTTACTCTTAAACTTTTAGAAGGGAATGTGCTTTGTATAGGCGTTTTAAGGGTAAATGATGCTAGCTGATATTTTATAATCAGTGTAAGTTAAGGTATAATTTACATTGGTGTCTTCACACTGGGTGTAAATGTCTATGTGTGAGGTAATAACTGTTTAGAAGAGTTTGTGATGTTTCTTCCTCTAAAAGATACCAACTCTTGACTTTAGTGAAGAATTCATTGATTTCTCTGGAATAGTGCATTTATGTCTTGAGTGGAGGGAAGGCAAATTACCATGAGGGACTAAATTGTGGAGTCACTAACACTTGAAAATTCATCAGAAATTTATAAAAAACTAATTTTAAAGCTTTTTATGAAAGTATCAAAGTAGGATAGCTTATAGGAAAGGTTGAACTTTTTAATTTGAAATGGTATATTTGATTAAATGCTATATTTAATCATATATAATCATTAGCAACCTGATCCAATATAGCAGAATCTAAGTACTTTGGACATATATTTGCCTTTATTATTTTCTTTTAAAGGAAAGGTGCAGGCAGGAATGAAGGCAAGTAAACAGGTAGGCAGGCAGAGAGAGGAGGAAGCAGCATTTTATTTTATTTTTATTTAACTGTTCACATTAGTTGTTTCCTCCAAGAACTGGGACTCAAATCTGGGAGTATGTGTCCTACATGCCTTCAGAAGCTATTGACCTAACTGCTACTCCACCAGGGCATGCTTATGCTTGCCTTTATTAGTAATGGTATACTTGTTTCATTTTTACTGCAGGTATCATATCTTCCCTCTCTTCCAAGCCCCAGGTGTCAAAATCAGGTCCGTTACTTTCTTAGGCTACACACCTTAGCTACCCGAATTACAGGCGCAGTACTCAGGTCTCATATCTTAAGGACTTTCATGCTCTATGCAGATGGTAGCTATATAGAAATGTGGATGTAGTAGCAAGTATTTAATGTGTGTGTGTGTGCGTGTGTGTGTTTAAAGGAAAGATGAAGGAAGGAATGAAGTCTAGCAGAAGGAAAGAAGGGAGAAGAGAAAGAAGCACTTCATTATTTTAATTAGTTGTTTATGTCAGTTGTTCCCCCTGGCACCAGAATGAGAAACTGATAGCTTGGGATATATGTGAACTATGCTCAAACTTTATTCCACTAGGGCCTGCCAATACTTCATATTTTAAAAGATAATCTATGTTGCTATATGTTTTTACATGTTTATGCTTTGTGTATTTTGCAGTCAGCTACAAAACTCTGTGAAATGAGAAAGAAGAGAGTTTCTTGAATCCAAAAGGTAAAAAAAGATTTGGTTTATAATGGCTATACCAAAATATATTGAATTGTTTATAATTTGAAAAAACTGATTTGACATAATGAGATAATAGATCAGAAACTCTATAATTTATTATTTTTTAAAAGCATTTGCAATTTTTAATTTTTGATCTCTTTCAAACTCTTCCCCCACCTTTCTTGAACCTGGACCCTTCTTAACATGGTCACACCTCAACCATCTCAATTGCCTGAGCCATAAAGGCAAACCTGTCATACCTTTTTTTTTTTAAGAGAAAATAGAAAATCATATGATCATATCAATAGACACAGAAAAAGCATTTGACAAAATTCGACACCCATTCATGATTAAAAAACACCCTAGCTAAAAGAGGAATAGAGGACTCATATACCAACATAACAAAACCTATGACAAAACATATGATGAACCCACAGTCAGCATCATAATCAATGGTGAAAAATTGAAAGAATTTTCCCTAAGATCTGGAACAATACAAGGATGATCACTCTCATTGCTATTATTCAACAATAGTGCTGGAAGTCTTGGCAAGAGAAATAAAACAAGAAAAGAATATTGAAAAAATCCAAATTAGAGAAGAAATAAAGTTATCATTATTTGCAGATGACATGGTATTATTCCTAGATGATCCCAAAGGCACCACCAATAGACTTCTAGAAATAATAGATGAATAGAGCAAAATGGAAGGATATAAAATCAGCACATAAAAATCAGTAATATTCCTACACGCAAAAAAAGAAGTAAATGGAAAAGAAATTAGGAAAGAAATCTCATTTACAGTAGCACCCAAAATGATAAAATGCCTAAGGTAATAATGGAGGTGAAAGACCTCTACAATAAAAACTATAATGTTTAGGATGATTATTGATATGTAAATGTTTAGTGTCATTTTGTAATTTGTCTTCTGCATGTTCCTCCAGTCAGTGTCTTTCTTCTCTTTCTCTTCATAGGTGGGTTGGGTGTAGTTTTTTTTTTTAATTGGCTTCCCATTTTGTTTTCTTCTTTGCTTTTTTCTCTGGAGATGTGTTTTGAGGTTACTCTGAAGTTAGTATTAAGAATTCTGTTTATCTCCTATTTTTATTTGAAAGCCGATTAGTCTTCCAGTCATTCTAACATCACATTTTTGTTCTCTTCTCCTCCTCCCAATTTTTTATATTTACTGTCTTATTGCTTCTAAGTGGGATTTCTTTACACTTTACATAGCATCTTTTAGTATTTTTTGTAGAACTGGTTTAACTTTTGCTTATTGGAAAAGCTTTTTATCATTCCTTCACTTCTGAATGATAATCTTGCAGGTTATAGCATGCTAGGTTGAAAATCCTTTTCTTTCAGCCTTTTGAATACATCATGCCATTCTCTGCTGGCCTGTAGAGTTTCAGTTGAGAAATCTGCTGGTAATCTTATGGGGACTCCTTTGTATGTGACTCATTTTTCTCCGAATGCTTTTAAGATTCTTTCTTTGTCTTGTATTTTTGACATTTTGATGACATTCTGTCTCATGTAGGTCTGCTTGGTTTTCTTTTATGGGGGACTCTGAACTTCCTAGGTCTGGAGGCTTGCTTCATTCCTCAGGTTAGGGAAATTTTCAACTATTAGTTCTTCAAATTAAGTTTCTGCCCCCTTTTCTCTCTCTTCTCCTTCTGGGACCCCTATAATGCAAATGTTGTTTCTTTAGATGTTATCCTACAGGTCTAAAATGCTGTCCTCATTACATTGCATTCTTTACATTCTTTTATCTCTTTGCTAGTTTGCTTGAGTGAATTCCTCTGTTCTGTCTTCTGGCTCATTGATTCTATTAGAGTCTTCATCCATCCTATTCTTGAATCCCTCTATTGAATTCTTTAGGTCAACTGTCATATTCTTTATTTCTTTGGCATCTGTTTAGAGCTGCTTCCTTTCTTTTCTCTCTTTTTTGTTGTTCTCGTTCTCTTCCTCTATTCCTTTCTTGATTTCCATGAGTATGTTTATCACTGTCACCCTAAATTCAATAATATCAATAACCACCCTAAACAATAGTTTGCGTACCTCTTGTTTTCACTCATCTTCACTGTCCCTACCTTTCAACCTGTTTAGTAGGAGGCTACAACAGTCATGGGCTCTACAACAAGGGAACCTGGCATTTAGGACTTGGACAGGAACTAGCAGGATACATTGATGTCTTTTCTTTTTTTTTTTTTTTTCAGTTTAGTTGTTCACACTGGTCACTTCCCCTTGAACCCAGGACTTGAACCCAAAGGCATGTGGCCTGCTCCTCTGAGGCAATTAACCTAACTACTGCTCCACTACAGGGCTCTTGTGATGTCTTTTCAATATCAGTGTTGTTGAAAGACAGATAATGATGTACTTTTTAGTTTTACAGAGTTACCAACTTATAACTGGTCCTTTTTCCAAATGATGTAAAGATTTCCAGACTAATTCAGTTAAAGCATGAACACAATTGTATGGATTCCTCAGTGCCCTTACATCACAATATTTTTATCCTCTTAAAGTCCTATCAGATGAATAAAATGAGCACAACCATCTTCTTTGACAGATGTGTCAGTCTCTAGAACACTGTGGGGGTCAAAGGAAAAATTCCCCCATTTCTCTAAGGTTCTTCAGAGATTGAAAAATGAACAAATTAACATTAGATGTGGCTAGTAAGAGAAAAGCCCAGATTTAATAATAGCATGCATTTGGTGAATTTATGTGGCAGTAAATTCTGAGATAACTGGGGCAGACCAATAATTATATCCTGTATTGAGTCATGAAAAGGAAAAAGGAACTGAGTTTTCAGGGGAGAGAGGAGGGAGTTCTCCATGTAGCAAGTAGGAATGACTCATCCCTACTCTTGCTCTAAAAGTATGGATAAATAACTCCCTTTCCTACATTCTTCTAAAGAATATGGACAAGAGACTATTTCTTGATTAGAAGGGCAGAGGCTCAGGGAGTGGCAGATGACTTCTTTGATTAAGGGAAGGACTAAAGGCTTAGAATAGGAGCTTCTCCTTTGCCTCTGGGGCTGTCTTCCACTGTCCATTGTTCTTCATGTCAGAGTGGGGTTTATAAGGAGAATAATTCTGAGGAAAATTGGGGTGCCATGTTTCGTTCTCATCAGTTCCCTCCTCTGTGACTTTTGGAAGTCACACACAGTAATAGCTAGGCTGGTGACTGTGGAGAAAGAGAAATCAGATTAGTACTTTAGTGACAGGAATTCTGAAAAAAAAAAAAGAGAAAAGAACAAATATTAGGGTGAAGGTGAAAAAGAACAGAGCAAATCAAGGTACATGTCCCAACATCCCATTAAACCAGTCTCCACTCCTTAGACTAAAAAAATGGATTATCTGGTGTAACTACTTGTCCTGTTTATGTAGAAAGAGCATTTTTCTCCAATGACCAGTACAAGCTGTTTTTGCTGAGCAGTTAGGGTGCAGAGCAAGTCAGAGATTCTGAAGCACCACGGAAGTTAGACTATACACTTCAGATGTAAAGTTCCTAGTGGCATTGGACTCCTGTTCTAACATCATGGGGAGACTTAGGGTAGCGTTCTCTAATTCATAGTCCTCAAAGCTTTGGGAATAAAAAGTGTAACATGTTAAAGGATTTAAATTCTCCACAATTTCTTGCAGTCACATCCATGTGGCACAATTTTATGAAAAAAAAAAAAAAAAAAGAACCCAAGTTGGCAAATCGGCTAGCATTTGGGGTGAAATGTCTGATAATACAGGGAGTCAGCTATACAAGTCCACATCTCTCTGACCACTGACGTGGAAAATCCTCCTTATATTCTGTTGCTACATAGAATAAAGATACCAGCATAGTTTATGGACAATATCAGATTGGTATCTCTGATTCTCAGCATCTGCAATGTTCTAAGCTTCACTAAGTTTGAAAAAGTTAGTGATGGACATCTCTATTGTCCATCTGTTCCTGAGCAAATCAGATTTAAGAAGTGCTGACGCAGGTGGCTTGAGTCTACTTAGCTAGAAAAGTGAAGACTTCTGATACACACATATAATCTGTGATATGTGTCTATCTTAACAAAGGAATATTGAGTTACTCCAAATTTTACAGGGTCAGTCTGTAACAAGACATCTGGTGATTTGACAAACCTCTGTGTTAGAGTCACTTCTTAAGGCCTCAGCAAGTTTGAAGATGCCACTTTCAAAATGAAACCACAGAATTCGATTGCAGCAGTTCTAGAAAAACTCCAGTGGCATGTCTATTTTCTATATACAGGCCAATTTTTTAAATCTATTCCTTGTACTTGGATAAGAAATATTTGGGGTTTCTAAAGAGATTTTGGGTTCAAGTAACTCACCAAAAGTAGAGGCAGAGTCACATTTCTAGCTGAGGAAGTCACACCTCACTGTGTGTTTTTCTGCCAGGTTTGTCCACCAGGTATTCTAATCAGCAGGAGCAAAACTGAGTTCAGATTTCTTTCAGACTCTTTAGATATTGACGTAACCAAAAATTCGATTTATCACTTGATATGGCCGTGGTTTGGTAGACTGGCAAAGGTTGTTTGCTTCTGACTTATTGAAAAAGAGAGGGTTAGTAAATAAAACGGGTTGAAAAGATTTCATGGTGAAAAGCTGAGAGAGGCAAGATAGACTGAGACCAGCTGCTTTTAGTCAGCTTTCTAGTAAGCACAAAATGTTCACTTAGAAAGAAAATGATATTTCTACCCTTCACTTAATAAAAGGGGCTGGGCAGGGGCTTGGTAATGTGGAGTTCTAAGAAGGGAGCGGACTGGCAGATAGGAGTGAGGTGTCTTGATCCATGATCTTGGGAAAGCTATCTACCTCATGTCATCACTGGCTTCTGGGATCTGGGAATTAGCCCTGGAAATTCTTATTTTTTAAAGCAGAAGCACTTCATTTACCTTTTATTGAGTTGTTCACATTGGTTGTTCTCCCCCACTCTGGGTCTTGAACCCTGGACCATGCATATTTGTGGGACTGCTCCCAGAGTATACTAGACCACTAGGCCAGGGCACACTTAGCCCTGGAAATTCTTATTTAAGTTTACGTGTAAAGGTAGACTCCCAAAGTTAATTCTATATCAAACAATAATAAGAAGCATTTCCGAAAAAACAAAAGAAAAACAACAGTTAATCATTGGGGATCAATCCATAAATTCAATCTGAGCTGAGGTCAGTCAGTCAAGATTTTCAGATATCAAGGTTGAAGTATCAGACAGGTTTTGGATCACAGGTTCTGGATTCAGTTCGAATGGTAGCTAATATTATCAGGTATTCAGAAGAATAGTAGCTACTCATATTAAGTTTTCCACCTCCAGTGTGTATTCAGAAAAAGACAGTTAAATTTTTCACATTCTGATGATATCAAGGAAAGAAAAGCAAATGCTCAATTCTGCTAACAAAAAGGTACAATTTTCCAGACTGTTACAGACTCGTTTCTTAAAAGACAAAAATAACTTAATTTGATAAAACATAAAAGAATCTATCAAGTTTTAAGTAAAAAAGTCTTAGCGCTCATCTGTCATTATCAAATCTGGGCTTTTCTCTTACTAATCGTGTCTAAAGTTAATTTGCTCATTCATCCAGACTGTGAAGAAACTCAAAGAAATGGGGGGACTTTTCCACAGCACCAAGAGCTTGTTTGAGATGCTCAAGTGACTTTCCGATGGACCTTTCTGAGTCTTTGCATCACAGAGAGGAGATGGGCATATGTCTTCATAAAGAGTCAGAAAGTCCAATGGTGTTGGTGAGTACTTTGGAGAAAGGAAGTGAGTTCTTACAGGTTTATGCTAGATTTAGAAATAGGAACCTAGATTTTCATCCAGACTCATTAACAAAATTTGTTCTAGACCCTTTCTCAGCCTTGAATTTCCTGACCATAAAGGAGGAATAATAATAATGTCTGCCTAGTCACCTCATAGAACCATTGAAAGTATCAAAAATAAGTTGTACTTATGTGGATTTATCCATTAATGCTGTGTTTACGGTGGGATTTTACAAGACTTTAAGACAATGCTGTGATTACATAATACCAATAACCATAGTGTGTCCATAATCCTGCTCTATCTAATCTCATTTTAGATATCAATCCTGGCATTTTGGCCTCCTTACCTTAGGAAAGGAAAGGAAAGGAAAAAGCTGTGTGCAATCAGAAAGATAAGATGAGTCCTTTTATTCTTGCCCACAGATCACTAGAGGAAAGAACATGCTGTAAATATGGTGGCGGAGGGATATCAGGGCTCTTGGTTTGTACATTAGAAGAGCATTTTTCAAAGCACATTTACATCCCTTTCTCTTTTGCTCTTCACAGCAACTGATAAGTAGATAAACAAACCAAACGGCATTATCTGGGTGCAGAGACTGCAGAACGGAACTGACCAGTGGTGTAACCACTGGCAACACGGTCTCCTAAGCATCCCATTATCACCCCACAGTCAGTCCCCCTCCCGCTGGTACTAGACTTGGGGCTGAAATTTTTAATACTTGAAACAAAAGATTTGAGTTACTTGGACAAAGTTACATTTTTTTCTGAAATCCAGTGAGTAGCAATCAATATTCCTTGACCATCTAATACTTACCAAGTGTATTCATTTACAGATCTGTGTTGCACCTCTATTGAAGCAAGACATGCTAGAACACAAAAGCAATGTTGAAATAAAGTAGTTGATGACTTCCAATGTGTCTGAATCTATTAGTGGAGACAAGACAGATATATTAAACAATGGTGAATGATTCAGGACAGAACCAAAGCTAGCCAAGGCATGGCACACACAAGGCCCCAAAGGAACATGATGATTGAATCAACTTATTAAAGTCAATGAACAAGAAACATAATATGAAGCACTAAGCTGTGTAATTCGGAAGATGAAGGATGTAGGGATTTGGATGAAAAATAGATCAATGAAAGTGAACATTGCTGGGGGAAGTATCATAGAGAAAGAGAGACTTAATTTGATGTCCATAAAACAGTCAACACTTTCTATTGTGGGAAAGGTGAAGAATGCTAGATAAGAGGGAAAAAGAACAAAGTTCCAGAGAGAGAACTATACAAGGTATGTACACATTAGTATGCTGATAAATACTCAAATCTCTCTCGGAGGAAAAGAGAGCCCCTATTTGTAGCATGTCTCAACTTCCATGGTATAAATACACCCATCACAACTGATTTCAAGTCACCAGCATGACATCATTAGATGTGGAGCTGGGACGAGAGGATCATTAGCTTATCTTCATAAAGTTATTTCCACCATAGAGATACAATAGACATACATCATTTCAAGAGCACAGATAATATACTTAGAAAGTTATAAACATTTCTTAAGCATTTATTAAATGTTTAATATAATTTAATTATAAGTTTATAGAATTTTACTATTTTCAGCATCAGTTTTTATGAGCCAGCACGAGATAGTTCCAGTATACTAAGACATGTCCATAAAACAAAGAAATCAGTCCCCTAGCGATGGTTTTTGCTGGAGGTTAGTGGGAAGTAAGAGCTAATTCTTGGAGCAGTGGCCATCATGGGAGCATGAGAGAGCATCTCAGACAGATGCAGTAGGAAGGATGGAAGCAGGAATGCTCGGTTCAAAGACTGAAAGGTAAGGCAAGGCAAGCTGAAAGTAAGGTGGAAAATCAGATAAAGATGGGGAGACTTGTATGAGAGACACTTAAAGTAAATCTAGCACAATGTGATGCCTGAATTAGGGAGTAAGAAAAAGGGCCAGAGATATCTGTGTTCAGTCTGTGTGACTGAGAGGAGAATTAAGGAGAGAACTAGCTATGCTGAGTACATTCAGGATGGTCTCTTAAACCTGCCAGAGGGAGGCAATAGCCAGGGAGACAAAACAATGGAAATGTCTTGTGGACAACTTTAAGGATCCAGGGAGCCAGAGTTAGAGGGAGAGGAATATGCTAGAAAATGCAACTTTAGGAGTCTCAGTTCAGAGGTGGCAAAAGAAGCCTTGAGATGGGTGAGCTCTCTGGAGGAACACACACAGATAGGTCATAGTTAAAATTATACACTGTCATTTGGAAGGTGAAAGGAGGAAAGAGAAACACAGAAGTTTCCAGATAAGATGTCACTAGGGAGTAGGAGAACCAGAGGAAAAGGTCACAGACATCAACATGGAGGAAATAGCATATCAGATGCATTGGGAATATTGAATAAACTAGAGAAAAATAAGTTCTTTCTCAGGAAGAAAGAATAACAGTACTGGAATTCAATTCCATTCCATGAAAAGAGACACATCATTCCACTTCAGCAAAAGCACTCGAACTGGGTTATTTGAAACGTGCCTCACTATTACACCTCATTTGGGTTTTGTATACAAAAGCTCTTTTTTTCAAAGATGGAGGTTCCCAGCCGTCAATGAAAATCTTACCATGCTAAACAACTCCTAAAAATAATGGATAACTTCACAGTAGTCAACAATGATGAAAGAGACTGTAGAAGCTTAGACTTTAATAAGCAATTAGAGGAAGAGCATACATATTCGGTCTTCTCAAAGGCATCTTTCTCTTAGGGAAATGTAATATTTGTGAAATAATCTAGTAGTTACAATAGTACCAGTTACTTCACTTGAGAAGATTCTCCGTGAAACCTAAAGGCACAAATCTTGCCCCTTTAAAGGAAATTGGTTTTAAATGTCCAAAAATAAAGTATAAACACAGTGGTCTTCTTCAAGGAATGTGCTGTGTATGTCCATTGTTTGTTATGAAGGCCGGAGCTCTCCACATACAGCCTTTAGGGACTACTATATAAATAAAGTGCACTTTTAAAAATGCAAAAGCCAATTCAATCGCCTGTTCATTGCTCTAAGTTTGGGTTATGGTTATTGATAGAGAAAACAGATCTCAGGCCAAGTAGAGAGAAATATAATAGCCCACATATTGTGCTTAATTTAACATTCTTAACACCAATAACAAAAACAAAGCTTATTCTACAGGTTTATTTCCAAAATATAGTTATTCCAGCATTTCTTTCTGCTCCACCAAGTGCTGGAAGTAATAGCAAGCATATTTGCACCCTCATTGTATTTTACAATCCATCTCATCATTTTCCCTTTGGTATCATCTTACTTATTCTCTTTATTGTCCCTAATCCTTTAAAAGGGTAACCCACATCGCTACATTTTTTTTTCACTTTTGTACTTGAATAACAGAATCTTTTTTTAGCCCTTCAGCATATATATATTAACGTCCCACATATATATGACACCCAGGCAGGGAAGGACATTTTCTGCCTCCATCTCTGGCTACGTGGAACTGCGTTACAATCAGAACAACAGGAGAAATGACTGACAATGGCAAAAGTATTGCTCTGGGAAGCAGGCATTAAACTTTGCTGGTGGCATCATAAACTGAAAAAAAAAGTGTCTTTTTAAAGAGCAATTGTGCAATATGTGACAAGTCATAAAAATTATCCTACTCTTTGATTTGGTAAAATCTCTTTGGGGAAAATATCCCAAGGAATAATTCCAAGGAAACAAACAGATTGGTAAAAAGATGTCTTGAATGCTGACATATATGAAAATGAATCATAGGAAACAACCCAAGTCCAAAAGTGAGGAAATGGTGTAGGAAGACTGTGTTCTGTGAATAATATGGAATATAAAATGGTCACTAGGAAGAACAATTATACAGATGCTTTTGAAATCAGAGAAATATACCAAAACATTCTAACTGGAGAGAGTAGAAAATAGGTCACATAGTAAAAAGTAAAATTGCATCTTCTATAAAAAGGGCATGTGATAAAAACAACTGGCTTTAGATATTGGGCTTCCTGTTAGCTTTTATTTCACCTTGCTTTTTCAGATGGGCCTTTTTTACCTTATTGTCCAACTTACCAAATCCTACAACTCTCAACTGGTAGATAACAAATCTAAGAGGAGAGGCAGTTTCAGAGAATGAAGGAAAAGGGCAAGCATACATTGTTTAAAAACAGTGCAGTGATTTGTCCTATGTACACATGTGTGTATGTGTATAATTTGCTTGATTTAATTTGAATTTCAAATGTTTTTAAAGAATGTGAGCTTGGATGCTTTTCCAAATCAAGAGCCGAACTTGAAAAGTTTGAGAAATAACTAAATCTCCTCTTTAAATTCACTCTAGGTATAACTTACCCTATTAATAATGGCATTGGAATTGGATCTCAAGGTATTTCCCATTGGTATTGCCTATATTAAAGCAATCTAACTGCCCAAAACTGTCCTGAGATGCAACAGTCACATAAAATAATCACCTGTCCAACAATTTGCTAAGGAAGAGAATTTATACAAGAAAAACAGGCAAACAATCAGTTTCAATGAGATGTTAAGTATCTCTTAGAGTACTTTGATAACTCTAGCATAAACTCCTTGTCAAGGAAACTTGTTTTGTTGGCTATTTACCATGAATAATATAGTAGGTGAACATACACAACATACAACCATCTACAGAGCTGATTTACATCTATATCCCAAGTAGTTACAAAAAGGATTTCATTATCTTTCCAATCACTCAGTGAACTCACATTCTTCACTTTGCAGTAGAGCCTGTCACAGTCTGGTCTAACTTTTCTTGCTGAAGTTTCCTCTTCAGCCCTTTGATCTCCACACCCGAAACCCAGCTTCATTACCCTACTTTCCCATTCGAAGTTATTTTCACAGATTTGTATCTTTGCTTACCTATCCCTTCTTCCAGGAATGCATCTATTTCACTTTGTGTACCTGACACTGTAGCTTCAATGTCTCTTCTTAGAAAAAGTTTCTTCTCTCAAACCCTCACCACCATCCTTATCCTGGAAAATCTCTCCCTTCTAGGAGCTTCCACAGCTTTTTGCTCACAATACAATTTTGTTGTGAACCTACAACATAACGGACACAATTCCAGACATTGGGGAGAGAGTGATGAACAGAACTAAATTCTTGCTTTTGTGGGCTTGATAATCTCTGATGAAGAGATAGAACTGAAACACACCATTTCAAATGACAATAAATGCTGTAAGATGAAGCAATGGATACCAAGATAGTGGTAGGAGCTCCAGATTTGGTCAAGGAATTGCCCTGTCTTCCTCAGGGCACACATAACCTCAAAGTATTAGAGCTGGGATCTGGGTCCACATTCATCTCTCTCATGAGTCAATTGAGGTAGGGAGCATGTCTTATTTCTCTGTCCCATGTCATCTAGCATATATGCAATAAGTATTTATTGAATAAATAAATAAATGTCCATTCAAAGACCCTTTGTTGGGGGGTGAAAAATGCAGTCAATTGCCAATGCTTCAAATATTAAAAGAAATCTTCTGACAACTTAGTAGAAATCCTGGTGACACAATAATGTGTCTCATTTTCAAGCTACTTATATCAAGTCACCTGAGTGACTCATACTTTTCCCATTTTTCTCCCATGACCATTGTACCACATCCAGCCACTCACAGAGAGAGTGAAATTGCATCAGACTACCCAATTTTGAAAACTCAAGGATTTATTTCTGACTTGGAAGTAGTTCAGTTCCAGGAATGTCAATGCCAGCATCTGCTCTAAATCTATTTCTTCATTTGTATCATTCATGAATGAACCTATTTGACCTCACAGGAAAAGGAGGCACTCAAATCAACTCCGCGTCTACAAGAGACAGTAAGCAGTGACTCCCTTGTAAGGAAATGCACAGAACAACACCAAAAGGAGAGAACCATGAGACATAAAAAGTGTTCTTCACACTGTAATTGAAGACATGCAGGCAACAGGTGAAAAGAAAAAAATAGCTAAGAATTTTCATCCTTCTACCTTCGAAATAAGATAGTGACTTTGGCAGATCATAAGAATGACGATATTTGACATTATTTGGGGTTTCCTAATTAAAACTACTTTTTGTTTGGGTGGAAAGATAATACATGTTATTTTACTACTAGTACAAGAGGAAATATTCTTTTGAGTCCTAGTTCTGTGGTTTTAACATTAGTACCTTCTCTCTTATATGCCTGCTCTCAAGGAATTCAGATTTACATGCATGTATGTTTATGTATGTGGACATATTTTATTATTTATATAGCCTATTGTATTGCTAAAAGAATTTTCAGCAATTTTTAAAATACAACAAGGTCGTATGACTGAAAAATAGGATAACGTTTTTGCATATGGTCTTTACTTGAAATGAGATTGATTTCCTGTTCTAGATCTTTCTCATTGAGGTTTTCTCAAACATAATTAAAGCCTTCTGTATAGGTACTGAAGTTTCCAAAGAAAATAATGGTGCTAATAGAAGCCTCGGGTAATACCTCTGGGAAGAAGATTATGTTCACTATTTCAGGCACAATTTTGCACAATAAACGAAAGGGAATCATTTTCTGATTGTTAGCAGTGTAAAGCTCTAAGTGGTTTAATTTTTCAACCTTAATGTCCAAACCTCCCAATTCATGGACTTGTACAGTCCAGAAATTCTCCCAGTGTGCCAGTATGTTGTGATAGTCAAGGGAGGTGGGGTGGAGGACCAAGAGGTTAGAACATTCTCTAAAAAGAAAGCAACAGCATTTTTAATGATCTGTGAGAGATTAGAAGGATGTAGGCAGGGTGTGGGGTAGGGGGTAGGGGGTGGAACTAGTTAGAAAGCAAAAAGAATAGAAGAAATCACAGCACAGAAACCCTGAATACCATAACACCAAAACATCACAAAAATACCACCATGGACACTTGTAGTTGGTGGATAGGGAAAGCAATATATGGGGCAGGAGTCAGGAGCATGGGCTGGTCTGGGTTCCAGCACTGCTCTGCTCTTTACTAGTTGTGTGAATGTGGCAATGTTGCATGGTCGCTTTGGATCAAGTGTGCACAAGGTGTTCCTTTTCTTAGTCCCGGTTCTGAAGGCAAGAAGTCAAACTAGAAGACCGTGTGAGAAAATGTTCTTTCTGTTTTCAGAAGCATAATGAAAGGAAGAGGCGCTCAACAAGTAGATGGAGGGCTCAGACTGGGAAAGGTTCACTGCCCTTATCCTGTGTGAGTCCTGGTAAAGTAAAACCAAAGCTTAGGTCCATTTAAATTCTCCACAAGCATGTCAGTGACTGAAGATGTCAGTGACTGAAGATGTCAGTGATGGAAGTCTTTGTACATCTTCTTGTCCTTCCGCCGTGGTTTACAAATCCAGCACGCTACATGTGGGGCTTCAAATTTGTTTTCATGAAAAACAGAAGAACATGGCCTCAAAATGTGACCTTTCAACTTGTTCCATATGTGTCAGCAGCACTGGATCAAAGACTCACCAATCTTTCCCCCCTTTTTCCCTAGTTGCCAGTCAATTACTGTTCTCAAACTTATTAATCAAGGTTTTCTTCACATGCAAATTCTCTAAGCCCACCTGAAACTTGAAAATGAATAAATTAAACACATAGGTAGGAAAATTAAGCACATTTTTATATCTCTTGAAAAAGGAGCCTAAAGTATATTAACTCCGAACTGTCAGCTTGAGACAAAGGACTTTGCACCAACAGCTACTGAGAGTCCATGGTATAAAGAGGTCCAGAAAAGACAGAAGATAAGAGTGTTCCTGTATCTCCATGGAGGATATGTTTGGTGACTTCCCAGTGGGATATCTAGAATCCCAGCTGTGTAGACCCTGATGGATTAACAGGAGATCTTAGAACAAGACCAAGTGAGAGGACCTAGCTAGATGGCCATCACACACAAATTCTGTGAATTTCTTCTCCACTGGGCCCTGTGCTCATCTCTCTAAGTGTTGAGGATATAAATATAAAGACAAAGCTGAGAAAGGTACTCTTGGTCATCACTCCCTCTTCTCCCATCTGCTTTCCAGTCATGACCTTGACATGGTTACTCGACAAATTTTGTTCCCACATCCTTTGGAACTTCTGGACTCAATAAATGTGAATTGACATTTGATTTAACAATGGTTTGAATGGTTCTCCATTTTTTCAGGGAGTTTTTTTTTCCCCATCTAGAGTATACATCATAGAGACTCAATAGGTTTTCACTGACAACAGTGCTAGCTCCTTTAAGGCAATATTTATGACTTCATATACTATGTATCATATGAGCATCCTGGGCTCAGAAAAGCCATCAAGACTGCTTTCCCCTTGAAGAACCCAGCACTCTAAAATAAGTCTGTCATTTATGCCAAGGCCCCAGAAGCCTGTCTCAGGAAGTTGTTGCAACTTTTAAAAAAAGTGCTAAAAAATCAAGCTTAAACACTCCAGTTAATTGCCAAGAGGGTACCAAAAGAGTTAAAAGCATAGTAAGTATCAAATGACTTTATTTATCATAAAGCTTCATCCCATATTTAGTTCATATACTCAAGTTCCAGTGTAATAAAAACTGGATTAAGCTGTTGTAGAGTTTAATGGACCCAAGTTACAATGCCAAGTTTCAGTTAATACATTTTAAATAAAAACACACCAGCAAGATTTAGAACAAGGGTCAAGAATCATAAAATAAATACCACAAAATAATTCTCCATTGTGAAATGGCAGGCGTCATGCCTCAGAGACTATAAAATCCCTTCTGAATTAATCTTTTCACTTGGAAACAATTATAAAACCATTGGCAAGCTATGTTCTTACCTTTAGAGAGAGAAAAAGAAGACAATTTGGGGGCGAAAAACAGAATCTTAATCTGCCTTTATTTCTAACCACAGACATAATGTATTGTCATAACACTATTTCTATGGTTCAAGAGAAGACACTGACCAACTAACCACTGGGCAGAAGTAGAGGGTTAGTGTCTGGGAAAGAACCTGGATGTGCAAGCTTCCAGAAACTTCTAGAAGCTAAATAAACTCATATCTCTTGGGGGGAGCCCTATGTTCTCTGAGGACATCAGGGGACAGAGTAAATCAAAACTACTTCTGATGCATCCTTCTAAAACCAGCCTCATGACGATCCTGTCATAGAACTTGACTCTTCTCAAAGAAGGCAATCTCTCTGGCAAATATTCTTTGCTGCGGTGATACTGAAGACTGGGACTCACCGTCACCCACTTTGGCTTTCCCTTCCTGCACCCACAGTCTTTTTCCAGGCTTTATAGGAACTTTGTGTTCCTAGTTAATGCTGGACTCTGCCAGCCCCTGAAGAGAATGAGCTATGAGGCCTTCTCTCCAGGTGTTGAGAACTCTGTACTCTGACAGGAAGTACCCTTCAGTCAGCCAAAGGCAGGGCTGGCAGCATATTTCAACTCCAAGACTTGGTCTATCCAGATGTGATGAGAGCCTCCTGGAAAGGGCTGGAGTTCTGCATGTTTCTCATAGGGAGACATGGTAGCAGGATAACTCTGGTTTGGGTACCACTTTTCTGGGTTGCTAGGTTTTTGCCTCCCTACTCAGTGCTTCATTCCAGTTACTCACAGGGCAGTGACTAAATAAAGCACCTTCTCCCTCTTATTTCCAATTGCTCCCCTAAAGGTGGTGATACACCCCCTAGTGAGAACCACTGATAGGAATTCCAAGACAGAAATAGTTAGGACCCAAATCATGTCCTCTCTCTAATCAGTCACACCCAGCTCTTGAACACTCAACAGAAAGGTGTTCCTGGCCTCTCTGCTGCCGCCCAAATTAATGGGATGTGTTCCTCCAAATGTCATCTGAATCTTTTGGTGAAATTCCAAACTCTCCTTGGTAGACCTCTAAGCTACTTCAGGGCTGCCCTCCCTAGCCAGCTGTGTCTCTGAAGTTGGCCGGCATTCCTAGGAGACCGAGATATGGCTTCACCTTCTCTACTGCTCATGGGCCTTAGTGACAGCAGTTGACGCTTGATGCCCTGACACAGCTCTTTCTCCTCTTCACACCATGGTGGGCAACACCTGCTCCTTTATACTAGAGCCCAAGAAATCCATTATCAATGAAAGTTCCATTGAGTTTTTAATGTTTCTTGCATGTTAGGCTATGGGGGTGAATGAACAATTTAATTCTGTGAGCAGAGAGGCCATAACAGTTGCTGGCATGACAAGCGGTTCTATTTGTAACAGACATTTTGCTGCCACTGGGCCAGCACTGGAGTAAACGTAGCCACACATCTGAACTGAATTTTGACTAGATCCAGTTTCCAGACTCTTCTATGTCAAAAGCAGCAATGTCTACAACAAAATGGAGGTTTTGTCCTTGCAGAGGGTGATGTCAAACCGAGAAACAATGGTCAGTTTGTAAGTGGTATTTTTAGAGCTATTAATACATGGTCTCAAAACCACAGGTGATCCCAGGTGGTCAAGATGAATGAAGAAAGAGTACCCTTTCCTGAGGGCTTACACATCCAACTATTTGTAAAACTCAGAGTTAACTGGTGGGGGCCACAGAGTGGAGGCATCATCCAGCGTGGGGGACCCCCAGCCTTGCTGTGGGGCAAATGGACCATAGCGGCCTCCAAGCCAAAACATTAGTATCGCTTACCCTAATTAAACCTGCTGTGAAGGGGCCTGTGCCGGGCTGCGAGGTCTTACGAGACCTTTGCAAAGCCAAGCTTGCAGCCGCCATGTCTGGCTCAGAACAAATAAACAGCATTCGACATCTTGGCCCAGAATATAAACTTAAACTTTCAGGGGAGTTATTTTCCAAGGTTGGGTCAGTGTTTTTCTTCATTATTATTTTTTTTTTTTTCATTTTCATGCATGTTGCCACTACTGGCCTCTAGCCAGGTCTATTCTGCCAAGAGTCAAAAGACTGGGAAAGCTATTTTTTTTTAACCTTTAAAAACAGACTAGAAATAGAAGGTATAAGGAATCTAGACAGCGGTTGCTAACAGGAAAATAAAAAAGAAGTCACATGTCTTGGGGGACAGAGTAGAAAGACGGTGTATAGAGGAGAAATATCTAGTAGCCCAAAGTGAATCTTAACGGGGTGAGGATGAGGTCTGGAAGAATGTGGGAACCCCAATGGATTTGGGAAGTCTATTCCAACATGCTGCTTTAAGTGGTCCCTCCACGCTCATGTTCAAGCCTAAGGGAACACCATGGAAAGGGTTTGTAGCCAACACTTCTGAGCTTTCTCCAGGATCTACTTCACTGCCTTGAAATCTAGTTCCAATCTCACAAATTTTCATCTTGTTATCTTTCTACCAGAGTCTTCCTTCTGTCTCCCCTCTGTGAATTTTGGTATAGCCTGACTGACTTTCATTTGTCAGCATCTCAAAACTCATTTTCTAGTTTCCATCCCCAACCCCCACCTCATCTGCTGCACCAGCCCACCCCATGCCCTGCAGCTTTTGACAAGTGCCACCCAATCCCCTTGACCTAAGGCTAGCTTTTGCACTCAAGATGATTCCCCTACCGGGAATCAAAATGCCATTCCTGCCCATCTCCTTTTCCACAAACTCTGAATTTTTAGTCTGTAGTCTTCCAAATCTCCCTTATCTTCAAAACAACAACAAATTAACAAAGTAAAAGTAAAAAATCCCCTCCTCTGAACTTGACTCTCGCTCTATCTATGGCTTTGTTCTCACTCCTGGCTTTCCCTAGAGGGAGAAATATTTGCCTGGAAAGGAGTTAGATACTGCCTTGACTTCCTCATTTCTCAACAACTGATCTCTAGCTGAGTTGATTGTCAATTTCTGTGTCCCCAAACCCAGTGGATTTGTCCCCATACTCATTTTTATGTATACTTTGGTCACCGGATGTTTCACCAATTCCTCAAAATGGTTAAACTAAAGCTAGCAGATGGCTCTGTTGGGGGTTGCGGGGTGAACAGCCAAGATGAAGAAGGAACTAAATAAATTAATGCTTCTTCCTTCTCTGTCTTCCTGCCTGCCTATATACTTGCTTCCATTCCTGCCTTTCCTTTGGAAGGAAGGAAAAAGAGAAAGAAAAGAGGGAGGCAGGAAGGAGGGAGGGAGGGAGGAAGGAAGGAAGGAAGGAAGGAAGGACGGACACACACATTAAATCCCTAGTCCTTTGTGTCATACTAGCTCTGGTCCAGACAACATTAGGACTAGAAGTAGACATGATCCCCTGGTCCTGGGAAGGCTTTGACCCTCTTCAGAAAGTCTGCAGATCTCAGAGACCTAAACATTGACCCTTCCCTCCCCTTCCTTTGCAAAAACTCGTAACCTAATCCCCATGTGCTCAGAGGTTGGGGTGGGGGTGAACTTTATTGCATGAGATCTCTTAGTTCTCTTTAGCCGAAGAATACATTTCTTTACCGGTTCCTACTTGTGGCTCATGATCTTTATTAGCCGATAGGAAAAATAACTTAGATTATACTGCTAACACTTCTATTTTTGACATTTTTTCCTTGGAATTCTGTTTTCTTAGTCTCTGTGACTCCTCTTCTTGGTCCTTATTGATGTGGGGAGAGCATAGCTTAAAATCTATAGGGCAATACGCAGATGTAGGAGTAGACATTTAATTTTTTGCAGTTATCTACAGAGAGATTATAACCACCCACAACCTATACAATGAACAAGACAGAGTCTCTGCCCTCAGAAGCAGCCAGTGAAAACTGGGAAAGGATTTTCTAAGAAAAGGAAGGAGGAGGATAAGAGGGAAGATAACTGATGACAAATAAGGGAAAATAGATAAAAAAGCATTATGGAAGCTCCTAGATAGAAACCTCAGGAAGGTGTTATTAAAGATTTTCTAGCAGAGGTATGAATAGACTGAACTTTAAAATGGGCTGTTCACCAGAGTCTATCACAAGGAGGCCAAAAGCAGAGAGCGCAGGCGTAACATCAATAAAGGATCCTAAATGGAAAATTTTTGTTTAATTTAATATTTATTGAGGTTACTTAGATTTAGAGAATAATATAAGCCCATAGGTGCAAATTCAACATTCTTCAACTATATAACAATACACCCTGCTTACCACCAAACTGAGAGAGACAGTGGGTATCCGTCTGATTTTGCATCTTTGTCCTGATATTCTTCCACACAACCTGCAATGCCTATAAATCCTGTAATTATCTTGTCCACAAAATGTTTATTTATAATAAAAATGCTAATTTGCTAAACAGAAATATTTGGGGAACTTGAGTATTGCGTGGGTGTATATGACATAGACCAGAATCCTTAAAAGAATGGAAGTGATAAGATCTCAACCACTGAAAGGCTCTACTTGAAATGTAACCTTATTATTTTTCATGAATTGATAATAACTTTCTTCTTTCTGTAGTATTTTACAATATGCTAAGAAGCATCAGATGATCAAACAGATGGTAAGTTATTATATTTCTCTCATTAATGTCAAATCTGGTCTTACCATATTAGCAATGATTTCATTTGATATCTCATTCTGCTTTTGCAGGTTTTCTGTATCAATTAATAGAAGTTATTTTCAGTTCATTGACATTTTTAAGAGATTTTCAAAGCAAATTGAAACTCAGTTAAAATTAATGGAGTTAAAGAAGGACACATATTCTCAACAGACACAAAGTGATAACTAAATGAAACGGTCATGAAAACATAAAAGATATTTATTTGAATTTCAATCAGCTTTGAGAAATAAGCCCTTATGAGGGTAAATAAGAACACACATTAAACAATGCTGAGATAGGAACTAATGTCCTCCAAACACGTGAATCTATTTCTTTCATTGTCTGCTTTCTCCACAGGACCAGACTGACACAGACACAGAACAGTTGAGCACCTACGCAATATTTTGTGAGAACTACAAATGCGTAAATGTTTTCTAAAAAAATCTTTTTTTACAGTTCTTCCACTAAAGATTTATATTTTTGGTTAAGTATTACCTTGTTTCATTCTTCCTTTTTAAAAATTTAAACACTTCTGAGTAAGAATTTTCCTGACCAAGAGAAATTACACTCAAAGTTTATGAAAGGAAAAAAGATCACCTGAAGTTTTTGCACTTGCAGCTGGATATGTTAACTGTGTGGACTTTAGCTCGACTCTCTTTGAAACAGAGAATATATAAATTTTGTTAAAAGGAGGCAGGTGTTTAACTGTAAATATGATAATGAGGATTCGTGTAGGACAAAGGGGTGGAATGTTGTCAGCATCTAGTCTTCTTGGTTGCTGTTTTGTTTTTGTCTGTCCAACAGTCCATTTTCTTTGAGAAACTACTGTTCCATAACAATTGTGTAATTCTAAGTAGATGGCCAACCCAAGCATCTCAGCATAGTCTCAGCACAGGAGTGAGCAACTGTTGTAGACCGTGATGATCAAAGTCTCCCGATACTCTACCCACAGGCTTTGTCAAAGTGCAAGTTCTTGCCTCACATTTTTCTATTTAAGCTGGAACAAAATCATATAGGAGGTAGGGAGACACCAGGATAAAATGTACAATGTAGGGGAATACAGGACTGACTGAAGTAATTTTTGAAAAGTGTGGAGTCCTAAGACTAAATGGCACAGGGACTGCACATTGGCATGGTACAGTACTCAAGCTGATAAAGTTGTTTCCCATAAGTGTACAGGTTAATAACTTCAAAATCACTCTATCCATATACTGGAATTGGACAATTAAGCAAATGGATGACTGATTGTGAGATCAAGTTTCTTACTGTTGGAATGTGAAGTTACAGATAAGTGAAGAGGCTAGAATAACCTGTGTAGTAATGGATTTGAGTTGGAGATATCACTACAAATTCATATTTAGCTTAATATAGACGTAGATGATTACATGTAGAAATACTTCAGTATATACATATATATCTCCTTACTCTACAAACCTAGAAGCAGTAACCATCTAGATCTTGGTTTACAATAACATTCTTCAATAAAAGGAACCAGAGATCCTTGGGGAAATGTCTGATTCCAGGAATGGGGTAGTAAATATACAAGATGATCCTGAATCATCTTGTCGTGCCAGAAAGTAAGGAAGTACTTAAAAATGAAATCTTTAAAAAAAGCCCACATTTATGGGGTTATGTCAAAGGAATATCAGGAGTCAACTGAAAGAATTCTCAATGATGAAAGCTGGAACAAATTTTTTTTCAAAGGAAAGATACAGGCAGAAAAGGGGCCTTGGGATGTATGTGGGACTACTCCCAGGTGTACTAGACCTCTAGGCCATCAGGGCACACCCAGGCTAGAACAATTTGAGGGAAAAAATTCAAAGAAATATTGGATAATAACTCAATATATAAAATACCAAAAGCCTATACTGATATAAATAAATGATCAAATAAGTAAACATTTAGGGAGAATAGATAAATGTCCTGTATAGAAGAATTACAAATAATTTATGTGAATGGAGTAAATCTTCAAGAATGTGGGACATGATTCCTCACTCCTTAAGTGTGAGTTGTTCATAGCAATATCCTTTCAAAAAGAACAGTATAGTAAGGAGGAAACCTGACAAATACTACCTCAGTTAGGTGATAAAGGTTGACATCAATAATGATAACTGATGTTGATGGTGTTGATATGATGCAATGAGAATGGTAATGAGAATGGTATTTTACTTTTGTGGTCTCCCAGATTAAAACATTGACACACACATGCCCCACACATTTGATGTAATCAAACTGTACTTTTCCAATTAGTGTGTTCATGAAAAGGTAAAACAGATGCCAAAGAGATCTCATATTTATATTGAAAAGAACATTAGATCCACATTTATACAAAATAAGATTACGCTTTCAGTCAGATAATAAAAAATGCATCAAGTAGTATTTAAATAAAATGGAGTGCAAATATACTTTGATTGCTTTTCACAACACTTTTTACATGGGTGATTTCATAGCAAGCACCATTCAAATTGGTTTGCCTTTAAATGGGAACACATCACTCACTATGCTGCAGTCACTACCAGGATCTGTTGAAAGGGTCACTCAGTGACTGCTGGGCTTCACATAATCAGCCTCAAAGATACAGACAAAACCTGAGAGGGCAATGTCCTACAGGTGAGAATAAAGAAAACATGAATGAATATTTCTCAAGGTTGCAATTCTGACCTAGCAACAATGAAAAGTGAAGGCAAGTCAAAACACTTCCCAGGTTGATGACAATTCTGAGCTGGTAGAAGGAGCAGGAGAACCACAGCAGCTCCATGGGGTGGTTACATAAGAATCTCATGCTGTCAGAGAAGGATGTTAGAAAAAAGAACATTCTGCTTCTTCTGTTTAAAGGTGATCAAAGAATAGCCCATTTATATAGTGAAAAGCACAAACAGTAAATCATAGTGTGGAAGTCATTATTCCTTCCTTCCAGATTTTTTTAGATCTTCTTTGAAACCATGACAGAATTGTAGATTTCTTACCCTTGAAGTAGGATATGGCCATGTGATTTTCTTTAGCCAAAGGAATTGTGGAAAATGTAGCTTATGCAACTTCCGTGCTAGCACATTTAATGAGCTACACACAATTTGCTATTCTTTCTCACTTCCTCAGTAACTAGCAATGTTTCAGATCATGACTGCTCCACCAACATGGACATGAGGAGTAACATCACTGGTCAACTCACAGAGTAAAAGGAGCACCAGCAAGAACCAAGCCTATGCTGCAATAAGTCACTAAGATAGTTGAGATGTTGTTACTGTATCTTGACTTACCCTAACTAGATTTTTATACATAACATGGAAGAAAAATGGTCAGATTCATAATATTTAAGTCACATATGAAATAATATTTTGTATCTCTCAAGTTAGCAAAAGAAATTAAGTGGTAGAAACCCAAAGCTAGGAATACTGAAGATAAAAATAGATTATTGATAATCATCCTAAATATTCATGGACTGAACTCACCAGTCAAATGACACAGAATGACTGAAAGAATTAAAAAGCATAACCCAACCATCTGCTACGTTCAGGAAACTCACTTTCTTTCAAAAGAAACAAAAACACAAAGTCAATGTTCGGAAGGCAATCCTACAGAAAAATGGCAACGGCAAAAAGTCAGGAACAATCATACTTATAAGTGATAAAATAATCTGCCAACTAAAAACCACAACAAAAGACAGAGATGGACATTATATAATGAATAAGGGGTCAATCCAGCAAGAAGACATACACTTATAAAGATATATGCACCAAATGAAGGAGCATCAAAATATATTAAGCAAGTATTATTAGAATTGACTATAGTGAGAGCAACACAACCACAGTAAGAGACTTCAACACCCCACTTACAATAATGGACAGATCAACCAAGCAGAAAATTAACAGTAAGAGAGCAGCTTTAAATGACCATTTGGAACAGTTAGTTCTAATAGACATACATTGAACACTTTATCCAATGATTACAGATTTCACTTTCTTCTGAAGCGTGCATGGAACATTCTCAAGGATAGATCATATGTTGGGACACAAAACATCTCTCAACAAATTAACAAAGATTGAAATCATATAAAGCATCTTTTCTGACCACAATGGCGAAAAACTAGAAATCAACCACAAAAAGAAAGAAATCCAAACCAATTGGAAACTCAACAATATGCTCATGAAGGACTTGGGTAAAAGAGGAAATCAAAGAAGATCTTAAAAAATACATAGAGTCAAATGAGAACGAGGACACGAGCTGCCAAAATCTATGGATGCTGCAAAAAAACTATACTAGGAGGAAAGTTTATTACAATTCAGGTCTACCTCAAGAAACAAACAAAAAAAATGCACATAAATGATGTAACCCTACATTAATGCGACTAGAAAAAAGAGAACAATTAAAGCCAAAAATCAGTAGAAGAAAGGAAATAATAAAAATTTGAAGAGACCTATATGAAATAGAAAACAAAAAGACAATCCAAAAGATCTATGAAATCAAATGATGCTTCTTTGGAAAAATAAACAAAATTGACAAACTATTGGTAAGACTTAGAAAGAATAAAAGACAGAGAAAGCTCTCATCACTAGAATCAGAATTGCAAGGAGGAAAACTATTACAGATACCACAGAAATATAAAAACTATGAACAACTCTATACCAACAAAGTAGACAACCTGGAGGACAAGGACAGATTTCTAGAAAAATACAGTCTACCAAGAATGAAACAGGAAGAATTGGAAAACCTGAACAGAACAATCACAAGCAAGGAAATTGAGGATGTAATCAAAGGTCTCCCTAGAAATAAAAGCCCTGGTCCAGGTGGCTTTTCTAATGAGTTTTACCAAACATTCAGGAAAGAATTAGTAATTGTTCTTCTCAAACACTTATAAAATATTGAAACAGGGAACACTCTCAAATACTTTCTAATATGGATCTAAAAACTGATAGAGATGTCACCAAGAAAGAAAATTACAGACCAACAACTAATGAGCATAAATGCAAAAATCTGAAGAAAATATTAGCAGACCGCATCCAACAATGTATCAATACACAAAAGATACAAAAACGCTCATTCGCAGAGATTTATAAACCCCCATGTTTACTGCAGCCCTCTTCACAATAGCTAAGAACTGGAGACTACCTAAGTGGCCAATATCAGATGAATGGATAAAGAAGATGTGACACATATACACAATGGAATACTACACAGCCCTTAGAAGAAATGAAATCTTTTCATTTGAATCAACATGGAAGGATCTAGAGTGGATTATGCTAATTGAAATAAATCAAAAGTAAAAAGATAGATATCAAATGACCTCACTCATAGGTGGAATTGAATAGACAAAACAAAGGAACAGATGCAACATAACCAACCTGGAAACATTTGCAACAGAACTGAGGTTACCAAAAGGGAATGGGGTGGGTGGAGACAAACGGCAGTGGAGTGGAGCCCACTAGACAATAGGGAAGAAAACTTGGTAATTTGGTGGAGGGCATGGTGTGTTGAAAATGTATCTATGAAATGGGGAACCTATACACAGGAAATTATTTTCATGTGTACAATAATTACTACAATTAAAAAAAACTAAGGCTAACAATAGGGAATGCCAGGTGGGGAACACTTGGTGATTTGGTGGAGAGCAGGGTGTGCTGACATATGTATTAAGAATGGGGAACCTACATACATATAAGTTTATTTCAATGTGTAAAAAAAATTAATTCAGATAAATTTAAACACATTATTGATAACTATAAAATTTGATACATTTCTAAAGCATTGCCTGATACTATCTAACAAGCATCGAAAATATTCATACCCTTTAGCCCACTAATTATCTCCTGGGAATTTATAGTATGAAAATCATTCCAAGGAATTTTTAAAAATTAATTATACAGGGTTGCTTGCTGAAGCACTGCTCACAATGGTCAAGTGGAAAAATCAAAGTGCCTAATAATAAGTTGAGATTAAATAAACCATAGCAATTCAAATATTGAATATGCACATCTCTAAAATCAATAGAAAGTACATATAATTAAACATTCAGTGAATTTGAAATGTCACCTCTACACACTAATTACAAACACACAAATTAAAATTTAGCTCCTAGAGAGTAAGTAGATATTTCCACTAAAATATGTGCCCCAGGAATTTTCTGGGTCTTATTTCCACCATATTCCAAGTACACAGAACAATGTTTGGCATGTGGAAAACATTCTGTTATATATTAGTGAGTTAATTAATCAACGAATTAGTTTTCTCAAAACCTTCAAGTACAATATTTTTGTCCCCTACTTACAGCACTTACAAAGTGTATTTTTGAGAGTTTGGTTGATTCGCAAGTTTTTATTCCCATGTTTTTATGTTTGGACGTTTTTAAGACCTCTCTCTGAAGGGAAATCTAAATCCACATTTCTTCCTCTCCACATAGTCCCTCATAAGACATGTTTCTTCTGTTATTCCCAAGAGTTAGAAGGAGGCTTGTATTACACAGGAGTTTAGTAACCAGGCAGAGATGAGGGAGGGGAGAGCTCTCTCAGAACTCTCCCCTGTTTGTCTGAACCCAAACATATGTATCATGTCTTAGGTGAGAACATGAATGTAAAAGAACTGGAAAACCATATACAGAGTTATGCAAAGCATGGGGTGTGTTGTCTTCATCTGCTGCTTCCTAGGGTGATTGTTGGAGCCCAGAGAGAATGTATGTAGAAGTGCTGTGTAGCCTCTGAAGCTCTGATAAGATTCATTTTTTGATGAGGGACTCAGAAATCAGGAGGTGGAGCAGAAAGATCGCGTGACTGGTTTCTTCAAGTCTGAGGATCACTCTCTTCTCTCAAGCTCAACTTGGAGGAGAGAGAGATGCTTACATGACCAGGGAAGGTGTCCATACCCAAAGGTTGACTCAAACTCTTATTTCTCCCTGCAACCCTTGGATATCAGGCCACACCTACACATTCTGCACACACCCAGGAAATACCAGTAAGAACTGATGGAAACCAGTATATTAGCCAAGGCTTCATCCTTCAGAACACCTCAGGCAATACCTGAGGGTATCCTGTAACTTCTGCCCTATTCCATTCATTAGAGGACAGTCAGTAAATCTCACACAAAATCAAGGAAAGAGTATTGCACAAAGGCAAGAAAAACATGAAGCAGGGATCACTGGGGGATATCATGAAAGCTGCCTACTATCCTCCTCCCTGACGTTCACTGCATAAATAGTAGTGCTTACACTCCAGCCTGAGACCATGCCACTTAACAAGCTCAACACACTGCAGATTCATTTCCATGTCCAGAATGCTCCACAGTGGCTTAGGGAATTGAAAGACCACATTAGATCTACATACAAGAAGACACATCTAGAACCTCCAGCCTAGGCTTACCCCACTTCTAACATTCTTGTATTTGGATTGCTATAATGAAATAACCCAGACAGGATGGCTTATAAACAATTTATTTCTCAGAGTACTAGCAGGCTGGGAAATCCAAGATGAACGCACCAGCAGATTTGGTATCTGAAGAAGACTAGGTTTCTAGTCCATAGACACTGTCTTCTCCCTACTTTGTCTCATAGTAGAAGGAGTGAGGGAACTCTCTGGGGTCTCTTTTATAAGGGCACGAATCCCATTCATGAGGATTCCACCCTTATGACCTAATCACCTCTCGAAGGCCCTACCTCCAGATACATTGGGAATAGATTTCAACATATAAATTTTAGGGGGATAGAAACATTCAGTCTACAGCAATCGCAAACCAACTTAAAGCAAAACAGTGGATTTGTTAAAGAAAAACAAATAGTGATCGTGTGTACACTCAGGCTGTGTTGAAATATTGATTTGTCACTGATTTATTATGTGATCTAACCAAGTTTGTGGCCTTTTTGAATCTCAGTTTCTTAATCAATAAAATGGGACCCATCTCAGAGAGCTATACTGAGGATTAAAGAAAACAATGGGCAGAGTGCTTAGGACAGTATCCGGCACAGAGTAAAATCAATAAATATTACTAGTCTATTTATGTTGTTGGGTGTTAGAAATAAAAACAGAATATCTATCCTGAAAAGAAATTAAGGGATGACCATTTCACTCAGACTTTCTCCTCAGCAGCTATGGACATCTGAGGATTATGTTCAGGTGAATTTTCAAGAGAAAAATACTCTTCCAAGGAAGGCCAGGTTCCATTCACTAGGCCATGCTCGGCCATCAGAGCTTTGCTGGGCTTTGTCAGCCACAAACGTTGCAGGAACATAATCTTTGCTTTCTGTGTATCTCTCTTAATCTGCAAAACAGATGCAGCCTGGACAGTCTCCACTGCACTCAGGAGGAAAGACGTTCACCTTTCTGCGTTCCCAGTAGATAGGATCCCCCTAAATCAGGTCACTGATCCCAACTCCAAAATTTACAGCAGGGGCCATTTTCAGCAGAAAGGTCCTGTTGTTCTTGTTATTGGCTTATAACTTTTTGTCTGTTTTCTTAGCCCTGAAAAATCTAATTGTTGCAACTGGAGAGATTATTTAAAATGTGATTCCTCATTCACACTGAGCATATGTCTCCTGTCTGCATCTCTTGGTGAGTTTCAAAAGCAAGAATAACAGAGTATGGCAAATTCCTCCCAGAGGACTGCAGTCCTGGAAAGTCAAACAAAGTGGAAGACCCAGCCCAAGAGGAATTAGGAGGCTGGCTGAGAGGGAAGCACGACTGGTTCATGCCCTCACTCCCAGGTACCCGGGGTGATAAGCCTGCCCATAACTCTCCTGCTGTTACATGTCAGGGGATATGCTGCTCCTGAGACTTTGCCTCTTCGTCTTTTGAGAAGTATGTTCATTGTCGCTGCTTCTCATGTCCTGGGAATACCTTTCCTTTTGTCCCTGTGCTCCCTGCTTCCCAGACTGGGGTGTCTGCGAACAGCAGGGTGGCCTAAAAAATACCAGGTGCTCCCTGCTGTGTCTGCTGGCTAGTGAGCATGGCCAAGTCACTCCACCTCCCTGTCCAGTTCTCTGTCCAGGGAAGGGCAGACAAGCAGCACGTGATCCCTGCCTGCCAGTTCAGTTCTGTGTTTCCACTCTCCATGGGTGGTGAGAGCAGAAATGCAGAAGCCCACTGTGGGGCAGTCAGAGCAGGAATTCAGCCTCCCTTCTGCCACCCACAAACCCAGCAGGGAAGTGAGACCTACCAGAGTTAAGCCCCTTTCCTCAGCTGTGGAAGGAAGTGGGGGTGGCGGGAATGGGAGTGTAAAGGGGGTATGAAAACAGTTTGTCACCAAACACTAAGGGGGTAAAACATTCATATCATCAGGTTCAGCAATGGCGCTTAAATTCATGTGTAGTTGTGGGGTGTGTGTGTGTGTGTGTGTGTGTGTGTGTGTAGTGTGATGGGTATGGTGTGTGCATGGGGTGTATGTATATGTGGTGTGTGTATATGTGTGTTGTATGATGGGTGTGATGTGTATATAGGGTGTGTGCATGAGTGTGTGTGTCTATGATGTGGTGTGTGTGTGTGTGTGTGTGTGTGTGTGTGTTGTAGCTGGATCACACACTAAAGATTAAAGATTTTCACTTGGGATCAGAAAAGCAAATTATAATAGAGGACGTTTTGGGGGACACTGGTGAAACTTGAACATGGACTGTATGTTACATATTGGTATTATAAAATTTTCTGAACTGGATAATTATATTGTGATTGTTAAAATGAGGTACTTTGTTGTTAACGCTCAGGGATAAAAGACTGCGGTATCTGCAACTTGCTCCGTAATGACCCCGGATATAATAACAAAACAGTAAGTCCACACACGGAGAAAGTGGGGCAGGGTTAACCGTCGGCGAATGCAGGTTCAATAGCTGGGCACCGTACTGTTCTTACGACCTTTCTGCATGCTCAGTAATTTTCAGAATAAGAGGTTAAAAATAAAGCTAAATAGTTTAAAAAAAAAAAAAGTGTCTAGGGAACTTTCTTAATTTAGCATTAAAGAAAGGTAAGAGTGCCTGGTTCTAATTAAGTTCACTGATCCTCTTGGGTTTCAACACATCACAACAAGGCCCAAAGTGCTGGGTGCCCTTGCAGAGCTGTGCTTCACTGGAGAGAATCCAGTGAGAAGGGGGACGCAGTCTGCCTTCTGGATGCCCGTCATTGTGGAGAAGGGCAGGTCACGGGCCATTTACACACAGTGATTGAAGACCCTTCAGAAGTGATGGCCCCCAGAAAGGGCAGCCCCTTGGTGCCGGGTTTGGGGACTTGCTCCCAGGAACATCAAATCTGACACCCTCATGTTCTATCGACATGGTGCCACTGCTCTGTTAAACCTCCTCCCTCTCTCCCCACCAAGCATCAGCACTCGTATCCTCTGAGAGACATTCTAGTAATGGACGTGGGCAAGGCCAGTGGTGGGCCTGGCTGGCTCCAGGGCACAGAAGCGCTGGGCCCATCTCCACCTATGCATAGGGTCTCAGTATAACAGCTGTCAGCTCAGCAGCAGATGTTAGGGAGCTCCAGGACCGGCCAGGAGGATTCGACAACCTCAGTTCTTTTGAATGATGCTGCCTTTCTCAAATCATTGTGGTGTTCCCCATGAAGACACTTCATTATGGTCACAAATAAGAGGGGTTCCCTGCAGGACTCCCGGGAAAGAGGATGATCCCAGTCATCTCCACGGAGTAGGGGTGGAGCTGGCCCCCTGAGCAGGGCTTGAGGGACAAAAGTACTCCTCACTGGTATTTCCCAAACGTTCGGTTTCTCCTCTTACCCAGAAGCAGCACATGGGCAGCCCAAAAGACTTTGGAATCTCCTGTCCCCTCTGCAGTAGCTTCACCTTGACTTCCCCTGATTTGGTCTAAAATGCCAATAAAAGGCTAAGCCAGGCCTCCACTTCCCAATCCTCTGTGCCTCTTGGCCAGAGGTGACTTCTTGTGTGAGCACCAGCCTGTATTTCCCAGCTCTGAAGTGCCCCGGTGCTCTGAGACCACAAGAGGGAGACAGTTTTCTCTGACAGGAGGGGCAGCCAGAAAGCTTGTGTACCCAGGGCTTGGGGAAAAGACACGATGCAAGAAAGCATAGACTAGGGAACTCAGCAGTCATCCTCCCTAAAAGTCATGACACCAAGAAAAACTCTTCTCACAATGTTCTCTCCTATTCTTTGACTACGTATCAAGTTCACAATGTAAATACAATCCTTTTGGTTAACTACTGGTTCCATCCCAGGTCTCTCAGACTTCTCTCTCTTCCATTTTGACATTCAAAATATTCCCTCACTGTACTCCACTCCTGGCTTCCTGTCTTACTTTGCCTCTCCTTCTTGTTCTGTCTGTGTGGTAGAGTGCCCCGTGCTGCCACGGCATACACTGACTTAGTGACTCCCAGAAGACCTTGGCACCTTTCTGCCCTGTCCTCCCTCTCATGGACCACACCCCTTTCCCTGCCAAATTGTCTGGGTTAGAGCCTCAACATTCCTTGTCCACCTACCCTACTAGTGAGCCCCAGGGAGTCTTCTCCTCACCCCACCCTAGGAGGAAAATTGTGTCCCTGGTCACCTTAGTGCCTTCTCTCTGCTATGGGGAGAGATCACATAAAGCACGCTTCTTATTTTTAGTTTTTAGAAAGGAGGAAGAAGCATCTTTATTTTATGTTTATTCAATTCTTCACACGGTTGTTTCCCTCTCAGACCCGGGACTCGAACCCAGAGGTATGTGGCTTGCTCCTTCAGAGGAAATTGACCTAACCGCTGCTTCACCAGGGCATGCCCAGCGCGTGCTTCTTACCCGCACCAAGCCCCCACTCCTGTACTCTCCATCCCCTTCATCCTCTCTCCACTCCAGACGGTGCTCCTGAAGCTGAAAGGAGGTACTGTTCCTAAAAGTGTCTTGAATTATACGAAGATGTTAATAAACGCAGTGCTATTATTTTTCATATATTTTAATTTTACAACAGTTCTAGGGTTCACAGCAACATGAAATGCAAGCTACGGAGATTTCCCATTGAAGTCCTCACACAGTCACAGCCTCCCCCAGTATCATCCTCTTCCCACCGAGTGGTACATTTGTCACAACTGATGAACTTGCATGGACACATGACCATCACCAAGAACCCATAGTTCGCATTAAGGTTCACTTGCGAGGCTGTACATTCTGAGTGTGGACAAATGTATACTGACTGTAGACACCATCATATCACGCAGAGAGATTTCACTGCCCCAGATATCGTTTGCGCTGCCTTTTTTCCATCCTTCCCTCTCTAAGTCCTGGCAAGAACTGGTATTTTTACTGTCTCCATAGTTTTGCCTTTTCCATAATGTCATGTAGTTGGAATCATACAGTACATAGTCTTCTCAGATTGATTCTTTCATTTGATAACACATGTATGGGTTTCTTTCATATCTTTGTGGCTTCATAGTTCATTTGTTCATAACACTATCTAGATGGACCATAGTAAGTTATCCATTCATCTTCTGAAAAATGTCTTGACTGCTATCAAGGCAGTTTGGGGCAGAATAAAGCTGCTATAACCACTTGTGTGCAGGTTTATGTGGACATATAACTTACATATGGATTTAAGTTTTTAAGTCATCTGAGGTGCATAATTTCTGGCTTATATACTAAGAGACCATACTATTATTTTTATTTTAATAGTTTTATTATTTCACAGTGTTGTATGCATTTTAGGGTATTGAAATCATACCTCAGTCTGTGTACATTTCACACCACAGCCACCATCAGAGTTCTAATGCCCTTCACCATTGCCTTGCACTTCTCAAACTCTCTCTTCCTCAGCTCCCAGATATTCTGGGGTCTGTCTCAAAAGTCCATTTCTTGTGCTAGAGCCCTCCAGTTCTTAACATCACTTGAGATTTATATATCTTTAAATTTTTTCATATATTAGATTCATCCGCAGTTGAAAGAAATAATTCAGGAAGATCCCTTCACCCAGTTTCTCCCAATGATAACATCATCTTGCATAACTATAGTATTGCTATTATACCCAGGAAACTGACAGAAGAATGGATACATTAGTTTGCTTAACCATTCACCCACTGAAGGACATTTGGGTTGCTTCCAGTTTGGGGTTATTACGAATAGAACTGCTATGAACACTTTTTTAGAGGTTTCATTATGAATACATTTCATTTCTCTGGGACAATGTCCAAGAGTATGGTGGCTGGTAAGGGTGCATTTAGTTGTGTAAAAACCTGCCAGAGTCTTTTCCTGAATGACTATACCATTTACATTCTCTTCAACAATGTTTCACCTCATCCTTGTCAGAATCTGGTGTTATCATTTTTTGTTGTTTTTTCTTCTTCTGAGTTTTATTGAAACATAACTGACACACATCACTTTTTGAGTTTAAGACAAAAGGCATAATGGCTTGGTTTACATATATAGTTTTAATTTTAGCCATTCTGAGAGGTGTATCGTGATGCCTCATTGTGTTTTTACTTTATGTTTCCTAGTGGCTGATGATTTTGAACGTGTCCTCATGTGTTTGTTTGCTGCTGCAAATCTTCTTTTATGAAATGTCTGCTCATGTCTTTGCGCATTTTCTAATTGAATAGATTAAGTTTTTGTTTTTTTTTACTATTGTTTTGAGTTTTTTTTATATATCTTAGATATAAGTCATTTGCTGGATATGTGGTTTGAAAATATTTTCTTCCTGACTATGACTTGTCCCTCCATTCTCTTTGCAAGGTCTTTCCCAGAGCAAAAGTTTTAATTTTGAAGGGGATAAAATTGACAATTCTTCTTTCTATGCATCATAATTTTGTTATAAAATCTAGAAACTTTAATCTAGATCCAGATCCCCATAATGTTCTCCTATTTTGTTCCTAAAACATCTTATATTTATATAACCTTGAGTTATGTTGGTGTAAGAATGTATGAGTAATAATGTGTGTGGTTAGGCAGAGGTTTACTTTGTTTTTTGCCTATAGCCCTCGTTTGCTGCAAAATCATTTGCTTAAAGGCCATCCATCCTCCAAGGTATCTGTACCTTTGTCAAAAATCAGTCTGAAATATTTATGTGGTCATTTACTTATCTTTGATCTCACCGTTAATTCTTTTTAGGAACTTTTTCTGGAAGCATGCAGGTATGCACAGTGAGTCTCAGAGACTCCAGGTTAACAGGCATCCATCCACTGTCCAAAGCTCAAACTCTCACCCATTGCAAAACCCAGGGGTGTGGCAGATGACATCCTAGCGCAAGGAAGGCAAGAATGAAGACGATTTGGGGCAGGGGGACTGTCAAGAGCCCCTAGATTTTATAAAAAAGGAAACCAGCAAGACAGGTCTCTTCGAAGAAACTTCCCCGAAGCTATTCTGAAGATTGTGGAGAACCAACGTAGGACAATGTCATCATTCCATATAAGTGTGCAAAAAAACCCAAAAACATTTCCAGTCCCCTGAGTGACCAGGATGCATCTTTAATGGAGTGTCTTGCCACTCATTGTGGATTTTTGTTGTTGTTTTGTTTTGTTTTGACTTCAGAGGAAAGGTACAGGCAGAAGTGAAGGCAAGTAGGTAGGCAGGCTGGAGGAGAGACAAGGAAGAAGCACTTGATTTAGTTGGTCATCTTGGTTGTTTCCCTGGGCCTGGGCCATAAACCCGGGTCCTTGGGCTCTGTGTGGACTGTGTCCAGGTTCAGGCGTAACTCCTGGGCCACCAGGGCTCTCGGTATTTACTCTCAGGTGTACTTCTGCTCCTCTTCCTGCCCAGTTGGGGAGTGTCGGGATTCAGTCTCCCCCCGGGAACTTCACCAGGAGCTGGAGGAACACAAAGGGTAGGTTCCTTCCAGGTCAAGACCCCAACCTCTTCACTCTTTTTCTCTTCCTCATCCTATAGAGCCACCATTCAAGACCTGTTCACCCTACAGCCCCACGGGGTGAGGTGGTGAGTGGGGTCAACATTCAAACCAGAAGCCTCAGACTGTGGGTTCATGTCCCTTCCAGGTTCAAGTTGGAAAGAACGGACTACTAGAACTGAGTTCTGTCTTTGTCCCACAAGCACAGAGCAAAGAATCACAGCCCAAATCTTTGTTTTTAATGTCAAAAACTAGAACAGATTTCTCCAAAGGCAGGATATTGGCTCTCCACAATTCCCTGCCCAGGCCATCTTTCTGAGCCACCTTCAAGAAAGGTAGAACTTCTATCTGCTGCCTCAGAAACTCCTAGAAACAACAGTTATTCACAACACCACACTTGGAGCCCCTTAGCAGCTTTGAAGAGTAGCTCTTTCTGCCTCTGGCTGTACCCAAGGCCACAAAAATGCCTGGCAACCAGTCAGTGTTCCTAGGGTAAATGCATCAAGAAAGTCACAGACCAAGAAGAATATATGCCCAAGTCATCATCCCTTTGACCCCCTTCAACTGTAGATGGGCTCAGGAAGAACATCCCAGTGTGAGCTCTGGTCACCAAGTGATCACCTCTTGCTGTCTACAAGACTGTCTAGGGCAGTCATAATTAGATTGCCATGAACACACCATAGTTAATAAGTGACATAAATAACTATATAAATGTCAAACTGTGAACCTGAAACTTGTCAGGACCTTTCAGAGCTTGGAAACAAATAACATTCTCTCAATTTGCATCTAATCAGTTTTTTTGTAGCTCTGTCGAGAAGGAGGTATTTACCCACTAAGTATGTTATTCTCTACTCGAGATTACTGTCATTCCAAGTCAATTAAGTGCATTCCAAAGAAAACAGGAGAAATTTAAAATAGGAGATTTTAAAGTTTAGGAGTGAGCTGGAGAGAAAATGAATGGGTGTGGGGATGTGCACACTGACATTGTCCTCGGCTGCAGACAGCAGGCTGCACCAGGACAGCAGACTGAAAAATAAATCCACCTTGTTGCTAGGATTTCATGTGGACAGCAGGGCATCATGACACTGAGTGGCACGGACTCAGTGTACTCTCCAGAGCTGATCAGTCACTGGGAGTCCCCACAGTCCCCATCAATGGGAGTGCAAATGATCACAGAGCTCTCAATGCCTCTGACCCCCTAAGACCTCCTCTTCTTGATTTTTTTTCCCCTTTTGGCTTTGAATTCTTTCGTTTTCCCCTAAGGTCCTATGCAGTAAGGTTTCATTGGATTTGGAATTAGTTATAATCTACTTGCCACCCTGAGTTTAATTGTCAGGCTCAGGAATGTGTCTCTCAAGGAAAGCCACAATAATAAGCCAGCCGGGCAGAAGGTGGGGGCTGCCCTGATGTGGAGCATAAGGTGGATACTGGTATTGAACTGTTTCTGCACCAGAATCTTGAGAAAAGTCAGTAGGTCACTAAGGCCAGAACTGGAGTCCTTAGGGGAGCAGCATATGGGGGCCAAGGAGTATGGGATGTGATTGAGGCAGAGGTTGAGTCCAGATGAATGAGGAAGTGGTGGGTGATATACCAAAATGGTACTGATGTTATGCACACATGCATGTGTGTGTGCGCATGTGCATGTGTGCTTAGGTGTGCTCTTGTGTGTGCATGCATGTGTTCATGTGAACTTGTGTGTACACGTGCGTGGAATGCATTTGTATGCATGTGCATGTGTGCTCATTGTGCATATGTGTACACGTGTTAATGGAGTTTGCTTTTGTACGTGGAGGTTGATTAATAAATTAATTTAGCATTTTAAAGTATACAGAGCCTTATACATGCCATGAGCTTAGCTGCATTTAGGCAGGCTGCAGAAAATTGGAGAAAGACCCTAACCAAGCTGCTGAAAGTAATTTTTATATTCCTAAAAAACTGAATTATAGATTTTTTTCACAAATATAATACTGCCACTGTTGTGATTGGTTCAAGCACATTTATAATCATGTCACAGTGCACCTTACTGGATTGTTTCTAGATCTAATTGTTTTTTTTTCCTTTATAATTCTTTAGGAATATGTAAAACTTATATTTATTAAATTTAGTTTTTTAAAAATGAAATATACTTCTGAGTGTAATTTCACTAATATAAAATATTGGGGATTACATATATCAGTCAAGCAATAACTTTATAATGCACGCATGCAGAGAAGATTTAGGAGGTCTGCTGGAAAACAAAGTCTTATTACAAAAAAAAGACATGGGTATATATTATACTCAAAATATTGTGCAAGTGTGTAACCATGTCTATCTAGTTCCAAATATTTTCATCACCATAAAAGAAAATCCTAATCCATTAAGTAGTCATTCTTTTCCCTCTCTCCACTCCCCAGCCCCTGGTCACCACTCATCTGCTTTCTCTCTTGATGGAGTCCCTTTTCTGAATATCTCATATAAATGGAATCATAAAACATGTGACCCTTTGTGCCTGGTTTCTTTCATTTAGCAAGTTTTTAAGGTTCATTCACATTGCAATATTCTACTGTATGGATTTGTGACTTTCTGTTTATCCATTCATTCCTTGATAGACATTTCAGTCGCCCCCCCCCCTTTGGATATTGTGAATATTTATATTATAAATATTCATGCACAAGTTTCTGTATAAATATATTTTCAATTCATTTGGGTATATATACCTAGGATTGAAATTGCTGAGTCATATGGTAATTCTATGTTTAATATTTTTAAAGAAATGGTGCAGGCAGGAATGGAGGCGAGAAGGCAGGCAGTCAGGAAGAGAGAGGAAGAAGAAGCATTTTATTTAGTTGCTCCTCTTGGTTGCTCCACCAGCCCCAGTACACAAACCTGGGTCCTTGAGATGTATGTAGACTACACACAGCTAGAGGTGGTGTACCTAACAACTACTCCATCAGGGCATGGCTATGTTTATCTTTATGCAGAATGACCAAAGTGATTTCCCTTTATTTGCCTTTTTAAAGTTTTTATTGCAATTGCTTTGATTTTACAAATTAAAATAAAATCATATGTATAGGTTTCCCCGTATGTGCAGTTTCCCCATTCCTCAGATATATGTCAAGACACACTGTCTACACAAAATCACCAAATGTTCTTCATCATTGTCCAGTGGTCTCTGCCACCACTTGAAGCCCAAATACCAGCCCGTTCCCTATTGGTAACCTCAATTCTATTCAAAGTGTCCAAGGGTTGATTTTGTTTTAGTTGCTCCTTTGTTTTATCTAATCACATTTCACCTATGAGTGAGGTCATCTGATGTCTATCTTTCTTCTTTTGACTTATTTCACTTAGCATAATCTCTTTTAGATCCCTCCATACTGATTCAAATGACAGGATTTCATGTCTTCTAAGGGCTGGGTAGTATTCCATTGTGTATCTTCTTTATCCATTCATCTGGGCAGTTGGGTAGTTTCCAGTTCTTGTCTATTGTGACTAGGGCTGCAGTAAACATGGGGGTGCATAAACCTCTGTGAAGTATTGCTTTTGCATCTTTTTGGTAAACACCCAGAAGTGAAATGACAAGATCATATGGGATTACTATACTCAACTTTTAGAGGAATCTCCATAATGTTCTTCCTAAGAGTTGCACCAACTTATACTCCCACAAACAATGTAAAAGTTCTCCCTTTTCTCCACACCAACATATGCTGTTTCATGACTTTTGGATAATAGCCAGTCTCTCAGATGTAATATTTCATTGTTCTTTTGATTTGCATTTCCCTGACAGCCAGTGAGTAGGAACATCTTTTCATATGCCTGTTGACCATCTGTTCATCCTCTTTGGAAAAAAATGTCTCTCCAATTCCTCTTCCCATTTTTTGATTGGATTACCTTTATTTCTGTTATTAAGTTTTATGTGTTCTAGGTATTTTTTAGATATTAAACTATTGTCAGATATATGAAATGCAAATATCTTGCCACAGTTAGTAGGTTGTCTTTTTGTTTTAGTGATGATTTCTTTCACTGTGAAGATTTTTAGTTTGATGTTGTCCTAGTTGTTTATTTTTTTTGTTTCCCTTTATGGTGGATTGAGTCCCCAAAGGTCTCTCTAAGGCTGATGTCATAGAATATCTTTCTTATGTTGTCTTTTAAGAATTGTATGGTTTTTTATTTTATGTCCATTTTGAGTTCATTTTTGAGAAAGGTTTAGAGAGTGGTCTAGCTTCATTCTTTTGCATGTGGCTGCCCAGTTTTCCCAACACTGTTTATTGAAAAGACTTTCCTTTCTCCATTTTATGCTTTTTGGTTCCTTTGTAATAGGTTAACTGCATGAGAGTGAGTCAGTTTCTGGTGATTAAGTTCTATTCCACTGGTCTGTGCCTCTGTTATTATTCCACTACCATACCATTTTGGTCACTTTATGCTTTGTAGTATAGCTCAATGTTTGGGAATGTAATCCCTACAGATTCATTCTTTTTTCTTATAATTGCTTTGGCTATTAGGGATCTTTTGTTGTTTCACACAAATTTTAAGATTTTCTGTTCTATTTCCGAGAAATAAGCCTGAGGGACTTTGAGGGACTGCATAAACTCCTTATATAGCTTTAGATAAGATGACCATTTTCATGATATTGAGTCTTCCCAACCAGAAGCAGGAGATGCCTTTCCATCTCTTTGTATCTTCCTCTATTTCTTTTAAGAAGGACTTGTAGTTTTCATGGCAAAGATCCTTCACCTCCTTTGTAAGTATATTCCAAGATATTTGGCACTTCATACTTTGATTTTAAATGGTGTAATTTTCTTCATTTAATTTTCTTCTAGTGTGATATTTGTGTCTAAGTATGCAACAGATATTTGCATTGATTGGTAGCTTGCTACTTTATTTTTTTTTTCATTCATTGATTAGTTCTAGTAGTTTTCTGACAGAGATTTTAGTATTTTCAATATATATAAACATGTTATCTGCAAATGATAGTTTTATTTATCCTTTTCCAAATTGGATTCCTTTTATTTCTCTTTTGCCTAATTGCCCTGGGTAAAACCTAAAGTATGATGTTAAATAGAAGTGGGGGGGATGGACAGCCTTGCCTTGGTCCTGATCTTAGAGGAAATGCTTTCAATATTTTGCCATTGACTATGATGCTGGCTGAGAATTTGTCATACATGACCTTTATTATCTATCTCCTTTTTCTATCTCCTTTATTCTATCTGACCTTTATTCTATCTCCATTTTATGCAGGGTTTTGATCATAAATGGGAATTTTCCTTGTCAGAAGCTTTCTCCACATCTGTTACTATGATCATGTGGTTTTCTCCTTGTTCTTGTTGATATGGTGTATTACATTTATAGACTTACATGTGTTGAAACTTTCTTGCATCCCCGTGATAAATCAAACTTGGTCTTCATGGAGATCTTTTTAATACATTGTTGGATTCATTTGCCAATATTTTGTTGATAATTTTTACATCTATGTTCATTAGAGATACTGGTCAGTGATTTTCTTTCTTGGTGACATCTCTATCAGTTTTTGGTATCTGTGTGATGTTAGCCTCATAGAAAGTATTTGGGAGTGTTACCTGTTCTTCAATATTTTAGAAGAGTTTGAGAAGATGTATTAATTCTTCTGTGAAAATTTGGTAAAAAAATAATCATTAAAAAAAGTCATCTGGGCTTCTGGCCATGATGGTGACCTGGTAAGAGCAAGATTTATGTCCTTCCTACTGAGCAATAGAAACTCACATATTTTCCAGAAACAAACACCAAGGGAAAGCAGGCACAGATAGTGCACAGCAGCAATAGTGAAAACAAAAGATAGGCAAAAACATCTGAGTTCAGAGCTACATGCAAGATTCAGAATCCAGATTTGGACATGAGGGAGGGGGTGGAACTGTGCAAGAACTGACCCTCCCAGAAATCACAAAAGCAGTGGAGAGATCACCCATTGGGACCTGGACACAGAGCTGGGGGAGAGGATCAAGGCACAGGGTAAAAGAGGCACCAGTGCCCTTACTGTTTGAATAGGAGGTCCGGCAAGAAAATTACTCTGGGTGCTGCGATAACCAGAAGGCAGTGAAGGAAATCACTGACCTTCTTCCAGCCCATCCCGCACCACATTGCCCTGGAGCCACAAGACCCACCCACTGGAAATCCTGCCCATTAGACATCCCACCAACCAGAAATCCTGTTCTCAGGCTTAACGTTAGAAGAGTTAACCCAGAGGCAGAAACTGTCAATGTTGCCCACCAGCGCAACCTTGTGGGTGTAGGTGAAAATGCAGTCTGATTGCCAGTTGTGTCACAGCAAGGCGATCGTGTGGTAGAGAGCAGGGATGTGGCAGGAAGGCTCTGCATCACCTACGCAAACTACAGTCCCATAGACTGAACTTTCAGGTAGCAACAGAAGACCCATATAGAAACTTCAACAAATGCAACCACTGATGATGCCACAACACTCAAAGTCCTAATGTCCAAACCAAGATTTAGGCTCACTCAGGACAAGTCAATAGGCCCCACAAGGCCAATAGTGCAGGATAACCTAATATACAGAAACATAAAGCAAATGCCAAATAGAGTGAGACACAAAGAAATACACCAATGATGGATCCAATCAAAAACTCAGGGGAAAATTTGAATGTATCAGACATCTACAAACTACCTGAGGATGAATTGAGGGCAACAATGATAAACATACTCATGGAAATTAAGAAATCAATGGGAAAGAAAAAGAGAAAATAAAAAAGAGAAGAAATGAAGTAACTGAAAACAGAGATCAAAGAAATAAAGAACACAATAGCTGACCTAAAGAATTCAAACAGGGACTCAAGAATAGGATGAATGAAGACACTGATAGAATCAGCAAGTTAGAAGATAGGGAAGAGGAATGCTTTCAAGCAAACCAGCAACGAGATAAAAGAGTGCAGAGAAATGAAGACAGCATTCAAGATCTATGATATAACATAAAAAGAAACAACATTCAGATTATAGGGGTCCCAGAGGAGCAGAGAGAGAAAAGAAGGGGGGGGGTCAGAAAATGTATTTGAAGAACTAATAGCTGAGAACTTCCCTAACCTGAAGAATGAAGCAAGCCTCCCGATCCAGGAAGCTCAAAGAGTCCCGAATAAATGAAAACCAGGCACACCTATACCAGAACACATTGTCAATAAATGACAAAATTACAGGATAGAGAAAAAAATTTAAAAGCGTCCAAAGAAAAGTGAGTCACATACAAAGAATTCCCCCAAAAGATTGTCAGCAGGTTTCTCAACTGATACTCTACAGGCCAGGAGAGAATGGCATGAAATATTCAAAAGACTGAAAGGAAAGGATTCTCAACCTAGGATACAAAACCTTGCAAGATTATCATTTAGAACTGAAGAAACGATAACAAACTTTTCCAATAAATGAAAGTTAAGAGAATTTATTACCACAAAACCAGATCTAAAGAAAATTACTAAAAGATGCTATAATAAATATAAAGAAAGCACACTTAAAAACAGTATAAGACAGCAAATGTTAAAAGTGGAGAGGAGAAGAGAACAAAAATGTGAATGGTTAGAATGAGTGGAAGACTATTCTCTTTTCAAATAAAAATAAGAAATAAGCATAGAATTCTTAATGTCAATTTCACGGTAACCTCAAAATACATCTCTAGTGAAAAAGCAAAGAAGAAAACAGAGAAACCACTCAAAACACAGCTGCACCCAGCCCATGTAAGAAGAGAAAGAGAAAAACAAAGACACTGACTGGAACAACATACAGAAGGCAAATTAGAAAATGACACTAAAATGTAAATATAAATAATCACCCAATACATTGAGTTTTTATTGTAGAAGTCTTTCACATCCATTGTTAAGCCTATCTTAGGCATTTTATCATTTTGGTGCTATTGTGAATAGATTTCTTTCCTAATTTCTATTCTGTTTACTTCTTTTTTTTTTTGCATATAAGAATGTTATTGATTTTTATATATTGATTTCATATCCTGCCATTTTGCTCTATTCATCTATTATTTCTAGAAGATTATTGGTGGTGTATCTATAATATTATGTAATCTGCATATAATGATAGTTTTATTTCTTCTCTAAAAAGCATAACAAAAGATAGACATGGACATTATGTAATGATTAAAGGGTCAATCCAGCATCAGGACATAATGCTTATATACATATATGTACCAAATGAAGGAATATCAAAATATATTAAGCAAATGTTATTAAATAGACTTGAGACATCAACAGCAATACAATCATAGTAGGAGACTTCAACACCCCACTTACAATAATGGACAGATCAAACAAGCAAAAAATTAACAGGGAAACAACAGTTTCAAATAATAATTTGGTACAGTTAGGTCTAATAGACATATTGAACACTTAATCCGATGACTACAGATTTCACTTTCTTCTCAAGAGCACATGGAAGATTCTCAAGGACAGGTCATAAGTTGGTACACAAAACATCTCTCAACAAATTTACAATATAGAAATCATGCCAAACATCTTCTCTAACAAAAAAGGCTTTAACTAGAAATAAACCACAAAAAGAAAACTAGAAGATGCGAATTAACTGGAGACTAAAATATATGCTTCTGAATGACTCTTGGGTAAAAGAGGAACTTAAAAAATATTTGGAGACAAATGAGAATGAAGACACAAGCACCAAAATCTAAGGAATAAAGGCAAAAGCAGTACTAATACGGAAGTTCATTACAATACAGTCCTACCTCAAGAAATAAGAAAAATTACACAGAAAAATGTAAACCTAGATTTTATATAATTAGAGAAAGAGGATAAATTAAAGATAAAAATCATCAGAAGAAAGGAAATAATCAAATATTGAGCAGAAATAAATGAAATAGCCAACAAAAAGACAATCAGAAGATTACTGAAGCCAAAAGTTGGTTCTTTGAAAAAATAAACAAAATTGACAAACCATTGACTAGACTCACAAGGAAAAAAAAGAAAACTCTCATAACTAGAGTCAGAAATGAAGGGGGGGAAAATTACAACAGATACCACAGAAACACAAAATCCCTAAGAGACTACAGTGAACAACTCCATGCCAACAAAGTAGACAACCTTGAGGACATGAACAGATTTATAGAAAAATACAATCCACCAAAACTAAACCAGGAAGAGTCACAGACCAATAGAATAGACAGGAATCACCAGAAAATGACTCACTCACATACAATAAATCTATGAAAAAGGAATCAAAAAGTATATAATGGAGAAAAGAAAGTGTTTTCAATAAACAGTGTTGGGAAAACTGAACAGCCACATGCAAAAGAATGAAGCTAGACCACTCTCTAACACCATTCACAAATTTAACTCAAAATGATGACTTGAACACATGAACACAAGACCAGAAACTATAAAATTATTGGAAGACAACGTAGGAAAGACATTCCATGACATCAGCCTTAGGGAGGTCTTTGGGGACTCAACTCTAGCATCATAGGAAAGAAAAAAAAAAAAAGAAAAACAAATGGACTACATCAAACTAAAAGCTTACTTCACAGCAAAAGAAAACATCACCAAAACCAAAAGATAATCTACTAACTATGAGGGGATATTTGCATTTCATATATCTGACAAAGGCTTAATGTCTAAAATATACATAGAATTCATAAAACTCAATAACAGAAAAATAGGCAACTGATCAAAAACTGGAAGAATTGGAGAGACGTTTTTCCAAATAGGATATACAGATGTGCAACAGGCACATGAAAAGATGTTCCTACTCCCTGGATATCAGGGAAATACAAATTAAAACAAGTTAGTTATCGCCTTACACCTGGCTACTATCCAAAAGTCTGAAAACAACAAATGTTGGCGAGGATGTGGAGAAATGGGAACACTTTTACACTGTTAGTGGGAGTGCAAATTGGTGCAACCCCTGTGGAAAACAGCTTGGAGATTCCTCAAAAAGTTGAAGATGAAAGTCCCATATGATCTGACCATCCCATCTCTGGATATTTACCCAAAAATTACAAAAACACTCATTCTCAGAGATTTATGCACCCCCATGTTTACTGCAGCCCTACTCACAATAGCTCAGAACTGAAAAATACCTATGTTTCCAGTGTCAGATGAATGAATCAAGACATATATACAAGGTAATATTACAAAGCTTTAAAAGAAATGAAATCCTGTTATTTGAATCAATATGGAGGGATCTATGCTAAATTAAATTAGTCAAAAGAAGAAAGATAGGTACCAGATTACCTTACTCATAGGTGGAATTGAATAGACAAAACAATGGAACAGATTAAACAAAATCAACCCTTGGACAGTTGCAACCAAACTGAAGTTAGTAATAGGGAAAGGGATGGGAGGCGGGGATTGCAGGGGTACAAATGGTGGCTGAGCCCACTGGACAATGATGAAGAACACTTGATGATGGTGGAGGGTAGGGTGTGTTGGGATATACATACAATTTTCTAAAAAGCCATCTGGTGCCTGGGCTTTATGTTTAGCAATGGTCTTGACTACCTCTTCAATTTCTTTGCTTGTGAATTTTTTGTTCAGGATTTCGAATTCTCCCAGGTTTAGTCCTAGTAGACTGTATTTTTCTAGAAATCTGTCCATGTTCTCAAATTTGTCTCCTTTGTTGGAAAAGAGCTCTTAGGATGTTTTGTATTTCTTGATATATGTTATAATTTCTCCTCTCACATTACTGATTCTAGTTATGAGTTTATTTTCTCCTTTTCTTTGTGAGTCTAGCCAAAGGTTTATGAATTTTTTAATTTATTCGAAGAACCAACTTTTGCTCACTGATCTTCTGAATTGTCTGTTTTTCTATTTTTTTTAATTTCTAATCAATATTTGATTATTTCTTTTCATCTGCTTCTTTTTGGCTTTAATTTTTCTTTGTCTGGTTGCTTTAAATGTAGGGTTAGATTGTGTATTTGTGATTTTTCTTATTTCTTGAGGTAGGCCTGGTTTGCAATGAACTTCTCTCTTAGTTCTGCTTTTGCTGTGTCCCATAGATTCTGTTAGCTCTTGTCTTTATTCTCATTGGTTTCTAAGTATTTTTAAGTTACTTTTGATTTTCTCTTTTACCCAAGAGTACTTCAAGGGCATTTTATTTAGTCCCAAATAATTTTGGGTCTTCCAACTTTCTCATTGTGGTTTATTTCTAGTTTTAGGCCACTGTGGTTAAGGAAAATGCTTGGTATTATTTCAATATAAAAATTTGTTGATACATGTTTTGTGTCCCAACGTTTGATTTATCCATGAGAATGTTCCACGTGCACTTGAGAAGAAAGTGAAATCTGTAGTCATTGGATGAAGTGTTCAGTATATTTCTATTAAATGTAAGTGTTCCAAGTGATCACTTATATCTGCTGTTTCACTATTAATTTTCTGACTGGTTGATCTGTTCTCTGTTTTAAGTGGGTGTTAAGTCTCCTACTATGACTGTGTTGTTGTCAGTGTCTCTTGTCAGTTTTAGTAATACTTGCTCAATGTATTTTGTTGCTTCTTCATTGGCGCATATTGTTAATAAGTGTTATATCTTCTTGATGGACTGACCCCTTAATCATTATATAATGTCCCATCTCTGTCTTTTGTTATGCCTTTTAGTTGGAATTCTGTTTTATCAAACTGCTTTTCTGTGGTTGCCATTTGACTATAGCATTGTTTTCCAACCAATGACTATGAGTCATTATCTTTTGAAATAAGGTGAATTTCCTGAATGCAGCAAAAGGTTGAGTTATGCTTTTTAATTCATTTGGCCACTCTGTCATTTGACTGATGAGTTCAATCCATTAATGTTTAGGGTAATATTGATATGGAGCTATTGTCATTTGTCTTCTGTGTGTGTTTTCCAGATAGTGCTATTGTTCTTCTCTTTCTCTTTGGTTAGTTGGGTATAGTTATGTTTTGATTGGTTTTCCTTTTTGCTTTATTCTTTTCTTTTCCCCCTTGGGAAGTATTTTGAGGTTAACATAGGGTGAGCATTAAGAATTCTTTATTTCCTATTTTTATTTGAAAGCAGATTAATTTTCCACTCATTCTAATCATCTACATTTTTATTCTCCACTCCTCCCCACTTTTTATATTTGCTTTTTTACTATTTTTAAGTGGGGTTTCCTTAAACTTTAAAGAGCATCCTCCAGTATTTTTCTGTAGAGCTGGTTTTCTGATGATGAATTCCTTTAACTTTTGCTTATCGGAAAAAATTCTTATTATTCCCTCAGCTCTGAATGATAATCTCACAGGGTATACCTTAGCCTGAAAATCCTTTTCTCTTGACATTTTGAAAATCTTATGTCATTCATTCCCTTCTGGTCTGCAGAGTTTCAGTCGACAAATCCACTGACAATCTTATGGGGACTCGTTTGTATGTGACTCATTTTGTGTGGCTGCTTTTAATATTCTTTATCTTGTATTTTTGACATTTTAATGATGATGTGTCTATGAAAAGCTTTGTTTGGGTTTCCTTTAAGGAACTCTTGGAGCTTCCTGTGTCTGGAGGCTTGCTTCATGCCTCAGGTTCGGTAAATTCTCAGCTATTATTTCTTCAAATATAGTTGAACCCCTCCCCTTCTCTCCTTCTCTCTCTTCTTCTGAGACCCCTATAATGCAAATGATGTTCCTTTTGATGTTATCCCTTAGGTCCCAAATGCTGTCCTCATTTCATTGCATTCTTTTATCTCTTCTCTGGTTTGCTTGAATGCATTTCTTTGCCCTATCTTATAGTCACTGATTCTATTGAAGTCTTCATCCATCATCTTCTTGAGTCCGTCTATTGAGTTCTTTAGTTCAGTTAGCATGTTCATTTCTTTGATATCCTGTTTCTTCTCTTTTTTGTTGTTCACTTTTTCTTCTTCTATTGTTTCTTGATTTACATCTGTATGTTTATTATTATTGCCCCAATTCATACTCAGGTAGTTTACATACATCTGTTGTATTCAGATTTTCCCCTGGGTTTTTAACTGGAGCCATCATTTTGCATATATTTCTCTATGTCTTTGCTCTGTTGGGCATTCTTTTTACGTTTCTGTGGATTAGGTTTCCCTGTAGTGATAGTGTTTTGTAGGGTATTGACTTGCTCCGAGTAAGCCTGCATCTTGGTTTGAGCCCTGGGATTTCTTGAGCTTTGTGGTGTCACGACTGGTTGGATTTGATGATCTAATGTGGGCTCTCTGTTTGGGCCGGAGAGTTCAGTCTGTAGGGTTGGAGTTTGTGTGGGGGATGCAGAGCCTTCCCTCAGCGTCCCAGCTCAAAACCTTAACAACTACCTTGCTGCTACCCATAATTTAGCATTTAAGCTACATTTTCTGCTCCACCACAGGTGGCACTAGTGGGTAGCATTGGTATTTTTTTTCCCTTTGGGAGTCTTTTTCCTTTAACCCTGCGGGGAGGAATTCTGGTGTGCAGGTCCTGAGGCTCCATGAAATACAGTGGGAGGGGATGGGGATGGGGATGGGGGTTTCCCAAGCTACCTTCTGGTTATGGCAGCACTCAGTGCAATTTTCTCACCAGGTCTCCTCTGCAAACCCCTGGACACTGGTCCTCCTTCCTCCCTGTGTCTGCCCCCCTGAAACCCCGCACCCCTACTCCATGTCCCAGTCCTGCTGGACAGATTCTCTGCTGCTTTCATGATTCCTGGGAGGCCAGGTTCTTCCCACAGTTCATCCCCTTTACCGCAGCCTGAACCCCCAATCTGTGGTGTAGTTCTGAACCTTGATGTTCACCTACCCTTTGTGGTAGCAATTGTTGCTGTGTTACTATAGCCTATGTGCCTGCTTTTCCTTTGGGTTTATTTCTGGATAATAGGTGAATTCCTAGTTACTAAGTGGGAAAGATGTGGGTTTTTCTCCTACCAGTTTGCCATCTTGACTCTGATACCTTTTGTTTGCTTTTGAATGCAGTTATGTCTTCACTTAAAACTATGTCTTTTCTATTACTTCTGAGGTTTGGAACAAGGGATGGAAGGCTATTTAGTGATTCACTCAGTCCTCTTGAGATCAGGAAATTCAATGTGAAGATAATCTGCAAATTCCAAGTGGAGCCCCTGAAGACCAGACTTCTCCATACCCCATATTCTTGCAGACCTCCTGAGAACTGGCCTTGTATGTTCATGGGGGAAAGTGGGGAGGGGCAGAACTAATGAGGCAGTGGTCATCAAAGAAAAGCACACATAACCCATAGGTGTATCAAACTATTTTCCTCTGGGATGTCAGAAAAAGCCATTAGAATTTCTATTTCAATATTTTTATTTTAAAAATTAGTTTTATTAATTGTTATGAGTCAAGTGGCATGACCCTAAGAATTATATTAGAGTCCTAACCCCCAGTACCTTATAATGTGGTCCTAATTATAGATAGTGTATTTACAGTAGTGTACAAATTAAAGTGATATTAATAAGGTGGGCCCTAATCCAATATGAAAAGGGAGAAACTTGGGGGAACATACACATACACACACACACACATGCGCCATGGAAAAAGTCATGTCATATTTACCAGAGTGATGTGTTTACATACTAAGCAATACTAAAGATTTCCAGGTGCCCCCTCTGAAGCCAGGGGAGGTGCCTAGAGCAGATACCCCTTTGCGGCCCTCAAGAGGACCTAACCCTATGACACTTTGATCTTGACCTTGATCTCCAGAGCTGTGAGACAATAAATTCCTATTTTTTAAGTCTCCCAGTCTGTGGTACTTTGTTATGAAAGTTCTAGCAAGCTAACATTCTAAAAATATAAAGGTGCTTGTGGGCCCACTGACTTAGTCCCACACATATAGGATCCAAGTTCTCTTGAGGGAGAAGGCCTAACCAGCCCCTCCTGACCAGAACGTGCCTAGAAACCATATTCCTGCATCAATAGATGTATAGATTTGATTGTCTTTTTGTGATATAGTCACTTTTCACAAAAACAAATGGATGGTTTTAAGATTACTACTAAAAAACTTGAACTGGGAAGAATGTTTCAGGCTGCAAACACCAGGAGCAAAAGACAGGTAAAGTGACCTGTCTCCTACAAGTACACTTCCCCTCAGCACCCTGGGGGATAAAAATGCCTGGTAACTGTTCAGTTATAACAATAATCTGGTAAAAAATGATTCCAAATGTGTATTTATATCCGTTATTATTAATAATGAACCTTGAATCTAAATTTGTACTATGCCTTGAGTTATCAGCGGATCATAATACAAAGTCACACCAATTACCACACTTAAAACATTATTTCATCCTGCTACAACCTCACCTTTATGTATGTTTCACAATTTACAGAAGGCACAGTTTATAAATGAACATACGGACTTGGTGACAATGTGAGAAGCGGGAAGTCACAAATAATGTCCCTGTGGATGCTCAGCTGCAAGCAGTAAGGTCCACCTCCCATACACACCTCATTCACAGGCACAACGTGCAAGAAACATGACAGTCGTGACTTTGGACAGGGCACATTTAGGTGACACTGTGAGCCTGAAGTCGGGGACAGACAACTTCATGACACTCTGCATAGGACATTCTGCGCAGGCTTGCTGGACAGAGGGCAGGAGAACCCATTCTCTCCAGTGGCAGTTTAAGGACATTTCAATAATAAGGATGGCAGCCACCCAAAGGTGACAACCTTGCCAATTATCCAACAAACCAAAGGTAGGACAGATTGTTCTGTTTTGTCTGTGACCACATTCAAATGCAGTCACTTCTCCAGAGCCACCAGGTTCTGGCAGGCACAGCCTCATATTTTAGTACATTAGTGTGGAGAGCAGAGGTGGCCCATGTCCCTGGAAATGACAGCAACTACTCCAGGAGATGTCAGCTCTTCTGTGTGAGACTTATCTGATCCTGTTATTGGATGAGGGCACCATATTTGTACCTTCCACATGTGGACAGAGGTCTACATGCTCTCAGCGCCAACTCAGGCTTCCCAGGAGAGGAGCATCAGGTGCTCTTGGGACACATCAACACAGGCCTTGCAAGGCTGGAGGTGAACAAGCAGGAGGAGGTAGGCTCAACAAGGTAGATGAAGGTGTGCCCATGTGAGATACTGCCCTTGTGGCTCAGCCAAGCCTCAACTATCACAGGCTTAGATGTGTCCTAGCAATCCTGAAGGTGCCCTCAATCAGGCGCACGTCACCAACCTCTCCTCTCAATTCCATAATCCCACTACATATGCAATTCAACAACGTTAAGGCCTTTGGTCTAATGACCCTGCGGATGTTCTGTGTCTGTTAGTTTTAGTCTCTTCACCTTTCATTTTGTCCTGCTTAGATTTAATAATCTTCATGCAATTATACTCTTACAAATACTATACAATCCTTTCCTCCTCTGAGCCTTCCAGCAAAATTCTAACCCTGTATAGTCAGTGTTCATCTTCCCCATGCCTGTCACCAGACAACAGAAAACAGTGCTGCCGGAGGCAAATTCCACAGCTTCAGGAACCCACCTCAGTTCTACCCTCAGCAACTGACAAGCAGAGCCTCTGAGTATTCATCTGATCAGCTGAGGGTCCAGTTTCCCACAAATTACATTTCAAACCTTCAAATTCAAAAAATCCTTCTTTCTCTCTCAGCAGAGATCAGCTATATCAGTCAACATTTACTTTTGCCAAAGAACATTTTTAAAGCTCTACCACTTATTACCATCTTTTCATTTTTAAAAGGGACATTTTTCATAGCAAATTTAGAGAATTCATGATCTCAGAATAAATAATAGGCTTTTAAATTAAATGAATTTAGATTTATGAAAGAAAACATTATATTGTCTTAATTTTTGTCATTTCCCTTGAAATTAACAGAGCAACCAAGTATCCGTCTTCTATGGGGACTAGAGCACTGTAGCATCATCTTAATCTCCCTGTGTCTCCTTTACGTAGGGGCACTTGAGAACAGAATCCACTGTGATTTGACGCCCAGTTCCCACCACCAGGCACTTACATGGAACTCCATACTCCACCCTCAAGTCCCTTTCCATTTCCAAATGCCCAAGAGGACCCAGGTCCTACGCATTCAGGGTCCACTACTGCGACCACAGGATCCAATTCCATTGCAAAACTTTTCATTATATCAGGGTCTTCAGAAAATTAGACCACACAACCTCTACTACCCGCTAAAGGTACTCCAAACAGCAAGTGTCTCAAGCAGAGATCACAACATCTCCTTTGGTCACCTTTTAAGAGGTCACAGTGATCCCTCTTTCTGCCTCACATCCCTTCTATGTAGAACAAATTTTCAGGAGATCAACCCAGAGGAGCCCTGAAGACACTGTGCAGCGCTTGGCGTAATGGCCACATCCATCCATCCTGGGAGGACTCCGTATTTTGTCTTGAGACAATCACAGAGTACCTCGGCCCAGAGTAGTGACCCCACCACTACGTAGGTCCTGCTTTTCTATCCATTGCCTAGTCACCCGTGCATTCCCCAGAAGACTGCAAGGCAAAAACTCTCCACAACTTGCTCCACTACTCCACCTAACTTTCCATCAGTGGCATTCATCCATCGCCAAAGAGCAAAGTAAAAACCTAGACTGGAAATTCCATACATCTTCCCTTCCTCTCACACCCTTCCCCAATGCTCTTCACCCCTCCAAATCACTGTCCCACAGTGGGAGCTCCTTCTACCTACTCTGCCATTTCCTCACACATTCTCTCCACTCTGACTTAACCTGGTGATTCCTGCCCACACATCAGGATCCTCTGAGGAGAGTCAGCCTGCCCCTGCCCCCAAGTCCCTTAACATTTCTCTAGGAGACTTGGGGGCTTTACGCAAAAAGGCTTATTGGCCTGCCCCAATGCCTCACATCTTCAGATAGTCATACAGATATGCTCTTGAACCAGGAGTGACACTAAAGGCTTGACAACACTTTCCTTGCTCAAGGGAGTGTGGAGGGGCATTCTGCACTGCTTTTGTACTGCTCCATTCACAGACCATGTGCTGGGGAGCTGGGCAAGCTCTCAGCTCCATTGCTGGAAAGCAGGTCTTGGATGAATCAGTGTGCTGAATTACTTTTCTTGCATTCACCTTTTGAAAATTTCACTTTCATCATCCTTTACTATATAATCTTCCCTTTTTCTTCTTTCATTCAGACATTGCTGGATTCAACTCCCATCACTTCTGAGCAGGACAGACTTAAAGATCCTAAGATCCAATGGTGTCATGACTGAGGACATGGAGGCCTAGAATGGTGAAATGACAGCTCCCAGCCACACAGTACTAGTCCCAAACTCCAGGCCAACCAAAGGCAGAGGACACGGGGGCAGAGGAGGGCTTGCCTGAGAAATTGGAGCCAGACCTCTCAGGAAGGCCCTCTGACCTTGGCATGTTTGAGGTAGTTGCTTCTTGCCCTACATTTTCAGTCTCTGTTCTCCTTCCATGCCAGATGGAGTTGATAAACAGAGGACTCACACAGGAAATTCTCCTGGGAGTGTCTTCAAGATCATTTAAGAAAATGCTCCCCTTGTTTACAGCAGAGTGCATCCTACATGCAATGCCAACAGGGTTTGAGTCTTTGTTTATTTAAACCAAGAAGGGAAATTAGTGGCAAAAAAATAATTTGATAATGAATGGAAAGTTAGTCATCACATTTTTGAAGGGTGGGAAGTATAAATAAACTTCCTAAAAATGAGATCTGTCTCAATGGATGATAGAGGGGACTCAAGAGTCCTAGCCAGTGTGGAGAGATATTTGGGTACCTGGAGTCTCTTTGTGGGTTTCTGTTTCTCTCATTTTATGTCATAAGATGACTTTGGGAGAAGTGAGGCGTGTGTGTGCGTGTGTGTGCGTGTGTGTGCGTGTGTGTGTGTGTGTGTGTGTGTGTGTGTATGCATTAATGGAAAGGTTTTTAAATATTTGCAAATGGATCTCAGAACTGCACAGAACACAATGGTATCCATTTCAAAACAACCTGGGCGCATCTGGCGTCTGTTGGGCCTGGTAACTTTCCACTGTGGGCAGCGCAGCACAGCTTTTCATTCCAGCCCAGCTCACATGGAGTGGCATGATTTGATTAAGCATTTCTTCACTTCTAATTGCATGCCAAAGCTCCAGGGCATCATTTGTTAGGTGGCCCTGAGTGGCTTGGAGTGGAGGCAGAAACCTTTCAATCTAAAAAGGTCTGTGCCTGACCTTGCTCCCAGGTGTAACCCCATCTGGTAGCTGGCAAGCCTTCCTGTTAGTACAGTGGGCCTGATGTGCTGACGGTGGTGGTTTCAATGGTTTGAGGTGAGGAGCATCCAGAGAGAGCTTCTTACAAGGACCCGTGACCTTGCTGAAAGGTGGGAGGGCATCACCTTCCACAGCTCTGAGCTGCCCACTTACAAACTCTCACCACAGTATTTTAGAAAAAAGGTTTATTTAATACCCTCTAAACACAATCTATGCTTCTGGAAAGTGCAGAAAGACACAGCATTGTGGGCTTGAGGTGGATGCTGCAGGCAGTCCTGAAGCATGGTGAAGCTCAATGAACACTAGCAACAGACAGTGCTGTGGATGGGCACAGCAGCTGCTCTCTCCATCCTCCCATCTTGCTCAGACACCCACTCCACTGGTGCAGCTGTGTGCCCAGGCCAGGGCCTCGGGGAGGACACCTCCACCTCAGTGGCCAATGGTTTCTTGGTCAATAGACATAAACAGAAGCTGCAGTCAGGGTACTGTGAGGCAGGCATGGGAATGTCTTCTCTTGAGAAAAAGCCACAAAAGAGAATCTCCCTCATTCCTCAGGTGGTTATTTCTCAGGCTGATGCCATCATCTTAAAACCATCTGGAGGATGTGGCCAATGCCCAGAATGCTGAGGTACAAAGAGGGGGAACAGGGTCTTCAAGGACAATTCCATCTAGCCAGTTATCTACCAACCCTGCTCCTCCCAGTCTGCCAGTACCCCCATCTCCTAGTACCCCCATCTCTCAGTACCCTCATCTCCCAGTACCCACAGTGCCCCAGTACCTCATCTCCCAGTACCCCGATCTCCCAGTACCCCATCTCCCAGTACCCTCATCTTCCAGTACCCACAGTGTCCCAGTACCTCATCTCCCAGTACTCACAGTGTCCCAGTACCCCAATCTCCCAGTACCCCATCTCCCAGTACCCTTATCTTCCAGTACCCACAGTGTCCCAGTACCTCATCTCCCAGTACCCCATCTCCCAGTACCCTCATCTTCCAGTACCCACAGTGTCCCAGTACCCTCATCTCCCAGTACCATCATCTTCCATTACCCACAGTGTCCCAGCACTGCCATCTCCCAGTACCCCCAGTCTCCCAGTACCCTCATCTTCCAGTACCCACAGTGTCCCAGTACCCCATCTCCCAGTACCCTCATCTTCCAGTACCCACAATGTCCCAGTACTGCCATCTCCCAGTACCCCCTGTTTCCCAGCACTCCAGGATCCCAGGATTCCCCAGGAGTGGTAGCCCAGGCTGCTTGAAGTTCCCAGACAGGAAAGATGTAGCAAACCAACAACACACTCATCATGATTGTTCTCCAAATCTTCTCTGGCTGGAATTCGTCTTTACCTCCTCACTTGTGAGCCCTCCCGCAATGAGTGTTGCCCCTCTAAGAACAGCAATTTGTCCCTCCTTACAGACAGCAGCCTGAAGGGGAGACCTGATAGGGTGGAAGGTTTTTCTAAAAGACTTTCTCAAAGAGTGGGAGCCAAAAGGAACAAAGTGAAAACCCCTGCCGAGGTGGGAGACCTGTCCTTTGAGGAAAGGGAAAGAGAAATGTCCTCCCAGAGAGGATTTTCAAAAGAGCAGCACTACTAGCTAAGAAGCGGGAGCTCCACAAGACTTTGGGGCCATCTCCACCCTTTGGGAGCTTCTGGCCCCAAGCAGAAACCGGCTGGGACCCGCATCATCCAACTGGAGGGTGTATTGTCTCATAGAACACAAACTCCTCACAGGGGTCTTCAGGGCCAGTTGAACATGTGGCCCCTTGTACCGGCAAGATCCTCCCTCCGTTCTAGGGTGGGCTCCACTCTCAGCACTATGCCAGGCATTTTGACAAGGACCTCCACCAAGCACACAGCTGGCATGGCAGTCCATTCCAGTTAGGTGTTTCTGACTAAAGATGGATGGACTTTAAGTGAGGACAAGTCCAGGGTCCCGATGCTCAAAGTGACATTTAAGTCAAGAAGACAATTTGCAGACTATGAAAACACAGTCTGCTCTCCCTGAAGTCACAGGACAAAGGAGGTGGCTATCACAGTGTCCTGCTTGGAATTCAGAAATAACATGTTCCACATGCAGGGAGTTCACTGCAGCCTCTGTCTGAAATCAATTGACAAGCGGCCAGATGAGGGGACCCTACGGCAGGAGGCTTTGGAAGTAAAGCAGTTCTCACCAAAACTCCACCTCCTCAGAATGTGGATTGCGGATCCTGGCCAGGACACTGCACCAGTATTCTTAGCCCCTGGGGTCAGGACCCTCTACTGAAAGACCACTGCTAGCTAACCTGCAACTGGCTCAGGGGAGAAAGAGGGGCAAGACTAGGCTGCCCATACTTCCTTGAAACAAAAGGAGACTTGGGATGGCAAAACTGGGGCAGGGTTATGCACTGGCAATTAAGGGTTGGGGAGGAGCCATTCTAGCAGGAGCAAAGCAACATGGCCTCAAAACAAGTACTGTGTGATGCCAATCAATGATCACATAGCAACAACATGTGGTCCAGCGGGACTTCATACAAATGGCCAGGGTCAGTGCAAGGAATTTTGGCATCTTAGGCGAAAACTAAAGTTGGCACCTCTATAAGCCCCCGCTCTAAATGTCCTGCCTGAAACACATGTCACTTTAACCATTCCAGTGACAAAAAACGCTCAGTAACTCCTACAGCACCAGAGATAACCCCCATAGTAATCACCTGTGACTCCACCAGGCTGCAGTGTTCTGCTCCCTTTGAAGAAACAGGCGCTTATGGAGTTGGGGGTCGGGGTGGGGAGGTGTTATGTTTCCTCATAGGGAACAGCAGTAGCAGTGGCTGCCCACCGCAGTCAGTGCTGGCAAGGACCATCTTTAACGAGGAGCAAACGGGACAACTGTTTTTGGGTCTCCTCAGCAGACTGGGCCCAGGGAAACTCAGCTGCCCCTTTGCCATGTGTTAAAGACAACTCTGGTTATTAAAAACAGAACAAAATTGATGTTTATACTATAACTACAGGATACTAGGGAAATATGAAAAATACAGTGCTGCACTGTTTCAAAGAGTACATATGGTCTGCCTAGGTAAGACAGATTTCATTGCATGTCACGTCACTTTTTCCAAAAAAATTATCAAGAAGTTCCCAGAAAAACATTTGCAACACATATGTCAAAAGTCTGATATCTTTATTTTATCATGAACTGTTCTAACAGATCAATTTTTAAATGAAAACATATGGAAAGCATATAAAACTTGTAGCATAAACATAAAATATGACCACCTACTAGTAACTGCAAGTAAGGTTTAAAATTTCACACATTTATTTTTTCTGTTTTGTCTTTCTTTTTTTCTTGATAAAATATTAAAGAAATACCATATAGGGGCAAAAGGAAGTGCTTGCTACCACTGGGCACTGCTAATGGTAATATTTCCAGAGGGCAATTTGGCAAAATAGAGTCAGAAGATCTGTCTTGGAAACAAGTCCACACCCTAAATGTATCCTGAAAAGAAATGGTGAAGTGAGCAAGGTGGTATTGCACACTCAGGAAGAGTCAACATAGTGTGGCTTTGACAGTCAACTGCTAGAAAACAAGATATCTGAATACATTCGGACTAGCTAAATGGATGATGGCACATCCATTCCATCATATGCAGTCACCAAAACGTAATGGAAAATAATTCATCTGAGGGACAATGCTATGTGAAAAAAGAGTCACTAGTCATTTAGGGCAGTGTAAACTTTGGTAAGAATTTGCATGACATAGCCTTGCATTCTCTTTATTTTCAATCTTCCTGGGCACAGAGGATGCACTGGAGAGATATTCAAAGTATTTAACCACTGGTTTTCAAGAACGAAGCTCCAGCTACCCAAATACAATTTTTTTCTACATGCTAGAATTACTTTATTAATTCTTTCTGTGCCAACTACTCCCACACAGAGTAGTTTTATTTAATTATTTAGCAAGTTATATAATTAGCATCATTGAATTACCCTACATTAGTAATTTTATTAACTCCTTTGTGTGCTTTCGTATTTTCCACTTTTTGTATAATACAAATGTGTTCCTTACTTACCAAAAAACAATAAGAAAGCTAAATTAAGAATTAAAGAGTTCAGTGTTTAGGTGTTTTTCATCTATTCTTTTTCTTCTGTCCTCCCTAACCTCTGATCCTGTCTGACTGCCATCTGTAATCACAAGTCACTCAAGTGACCACATTCTTCAAGAGCAAGTAACGTTGCTCTTGATGAGGCACAATGTCCCTGCAGGCTCTGGAGATGCCAGACACAGGGAGCCACTGGAGGTTTGGTAAAGTCCTACTCACCCAGGGTTTCTTCCACTTTGTGTGACAGTATAAACTCAGCTTTGGGTGGGCAGTTCAACCCTGTTCATCAAAAGTTTAAATGCACAAAACTTTGGCCCAACATTTACCCTTACAGATCAGCTCACACACACACAAAATATCTGTACAAGTGTACTCCCTAAAGTGTGGTCAGAATATAAAAAACATGGGGAACAAATCTAATATTTAATAGAGGAACCTTCAAGTATGGGGAATCTAGGGAATCCACTACCACTACTGAAAACAAGAGGTGATGTAGTATATGCCTACAGGAAAATATTTCCAACCTGTATTGATACAAAATTAAAATCTTTTCTTTAGTTATGAGAAAGGAGTTCACTTGCAACATGGAGGAATTTAGCATTCTGTAAGTGAAGTAAGTTAGACAGATAATGTGTAATTTTTAAAAAGTCAAATTGTAAAAAACGGAGTAAAGTTGTGGCTACCAGGGAATGAGGGGTGGGACACAGACTGCTTAAGAGCACAGACTTGGGAAAAATATTAAGTAAGCCCTCGAGTCCTAATGCACAGTCAAATACACAGACAATATTGTACTGTCAGTGTATAAGGTGATCGTTATCACTACAGTAGCAACCTTATTAAATGTATAAATGCACCAAATAGATAAATACACCTTACATTTATGCAGCGTTATGTGTCAAATTTATTCTATGCAAATCAATAGTGAAGGATATTGGGTGTGGGGTATTGAGAACTTTGGTCTACGTTCATTATTTTTCAGAAAATATTTTATTTCATGAGAAATTTTTAAATTGAATCTGCAGTACAAACGTGCTTAAATCCCATTTGTGTTAGTAAGAAAAACGTCTTTCTGTGTATGAAACATTTCTAGAAAGGTTTATAAGGAGCTGTTAGCAGTGAGGACTTAAGGGCACAGGAGGGGAAGGAGGGTGACTGGCTGGAGTTGATTTTCTTTCCACATTACTGATTTTTGCAGTGTTTTAACTTTTTCGTCACAAGTAATAATAAAGTAGTTTTTAAAGATCTGCTTCCTGACATGCTAGGGCGAACCTAGGCCAAACAAAGATGCAAGTCACTGAGCCAGGTAAGTGCTATCAAAACGGGATGGTAACTGCTGTGTTGGGGACTTACCCACAGAGTGATTTTCATGTTACCAGTCAAGGTGACCTCAGGGCAATGCACCTCAAACTTTTTCACAAAAGTAACAATCCCGCCCAACCCCACCCCCATGAGAAAACAGAACAATCACAGAACTTCAGGGGATGAAGCAAATTAGTCCAAACTAAATTTCAGACTCAAGCAACATCTCTTTAGTGTCCAAACTATCTTTAAAAATCAGGCAACTTTTTCACTGTAGAGTCTTATTGTTAAAAAAAAAAATTAGTTTTCTCTTCAATCTTATCCGTGAAACTCTGATGATGATATTGTAAATCCCCCGTTCCTACTTTAAACTGATCAAAATTCTAAATGAAATTTAAAAAGGAAATGTTATTCAGTCAGGCTCTAAGGTGAGAAAAGTGAAAGTGATGATGGGCTCTCTAGGGATGGTCTGTGGAAAATTAGGACCTGATCCAGGCTGGGAATTGCAGATTAACTGTTCACGTAGAACAAAGATCATAGGTCTGACTTCAGTACAAGCAGAATCAGAGAGGGTATGAAACATTGGACTGGGATTGCAAATTGCTGGTGTAGACTCAAAATAAGAAACAAAGGTGAGAAACGGTCTACCCACCAGACTGAGAAGTGACAGGAAAACCGCTCGTCTAATTGTACTTTGGGGAAGAAATAAAACACTAGAAATCTGAAACCCACACCAGAACAGTTCAGTCGAACTGTGTTGCCCAGCAGACTGGCCTGATTCACAGGATCCATGGAAACAGCAGTTTTGCCCTAAAGAAATCCACCAGGGTCTTGGGAGAAGAAAAATCAAAATCGTTCTATAGAGGTGGAACCCAAACAGGAACTGGGTTTATCACGAAAATAGGAGCCTCACGGAAGATTAAAAAAAAAACAAACAGGAAGAATTTCATTGCATGATGGAAAATCACAGATGCACTAAATGGGAAAAAATTTCATATCAAGAGCCAAAGATAATAGGGCAATATAAAAGAAATATTTAACATGTTTAAAAAATGTAAAGGAAGAAACATCAACTATAAGAACAGAATGAAAATAGAACAGAAAGGTCAACAGACCACATAGAAGCTTTAGAAAGGAAACATAAACTCTCTATAGGAAAGTACAAATTGATAAGGATGAAGATAGTATTAGAAAAATTGGGGGATTAGGGAAATTATCCAAAATGCTTCAGAAAAATAACGAGATGGAAAATATGAGAGAGAAGTGATGAACATGAACATTTGAGTGGGAAAAAAACATATCTAAGATGAATTGCAACACAAAAAAAATTAGGTAATGTTCAAAGAGACAATAACCTAGAGCACTTCCATATCGAAGCGAGATGTTAACCCTCAGTTAAAGAAACGTGCCAATGCCTGAACAGGATAATATAATAAGTGCATAGAAACATCGTAGTTTAACTAGAAAATACCAAAGACAAAAGTAAATAGATAAATCCTCCAAGTTTTACAGATCAAATGAGAAAAAAATTAACAAGGCTAAAGTACTAAATTACATAATAAGAAAAATAGAAAACATCTTCTTTAAAGTGACCACAGAATAAACTTTAAAATTTCAAAAAAAACAACAAAAACAAAAATAGAACAGAAGACATTCTGTAATGACAAAACAAAAATTAGTGTCGAAATCTGGAAAAAAAGATCCCTTACTAAGTTGGAGAAATTTAAATACTTTCAAACCACTGTTAAGTCAAAGAAAAATTACAAACTGATATGGAAAAATAACAGAGGTAATAATAAGGAGGAGCCTACTATCAGTACTTTGGATGATAAAGCTACAGCAATGCTAGGTGAAAATGCACAGCCTTAGATACTTGCTTTTGTTTTGTTTTTCATTCCTCTAAGCCCAGATCATGAACCCGGGCACTTGGACTTTTTATGTGGTCTACACAGCTGCTGAGCCACAGAGGTACATCAATAATTTTAATAAACAGGAAAGGATAAAAATAAATGAAGCAATATAGCAAATAAGTTAAGAAAAAATAACTAAAAGCTAGGATAGCTTAAGTAATAAATTAATAACTAATATAATTATTAGAAAGTAGAAGACTAGAAGTAATCAATAAACTCAAAAGTTGCTACTTTGAAAAACAAAATAACAAAATATTTGAACTTATGGCTAATAAAATCGAGAAGAAGGAGGAAAGAGTAAATAAAGACTAAGTGAATCTAAACAACTAAAGAAACTATGGAAATTAAATGAATCATATAAATGTTGTTCTTCAATATAATAAAAATAACATTAGGCACGCCCTGGTGGCTTAGTGGTTAAGTCCACTAACACTGTCTGCACACACTCCAAGGACCTAGCTTCATGACCAGGGGCCAAGGGGAACAACCAAGATGAACAACTAAATAAAAATAAATAAATATTTATTCCTTTCTCTTCAGGCCTGCCTACTTGTTTGCCTTCATTTCTGCCTGTACCTTTCCTTTTAAAAAAATACAAAATAAATTTTCAATTACATTTGAAAACATGGATTAAAAGGACAATGTGCTAGAACTAAGCTCTTCAAGTTGTAGCCACATGTGGAAACTGAACACTTAAAATGTGACTGGTCTGAACCAGATGCGTTGTGCATGTAAAATGCACTCTGGATTTTGAAGACGTAAAAAGCAAAAAAAAAATCAATAATCTTCCTTTGATTGCTTCTTGATTACATCAGTTAATGATAGTATTCTACATATATTTGTGCAACAAAATATTCTTTAAAATAATTTTACCTGCTTTTAAAACTTTTTATGTTAATATCTATGATCTCTTTTGTTCACAATGCTACATTCATTTTTTAATACTAGCATTGCATCTCAATGTGTACTTCACATTACACCCTCCACCAAAGTTCTATTCTCCTTTACCACTCTCTTTCCCTTTGCTCCTTCCCTCTCCCCATCCCACCACCCTGGCAGCCATCGCCTTGTGTCCTGTGAGTTTTCACTGGGGTTTATCTGACTTTTTTTCACTTTCCATGATCCCTTCCAATTCCATCCAGATTATTGCAAAGGTACAACTACATTTTTTAGTAGCTGAATATAATTTTATTGAATATATATATATATATATATATATATATACCACAGCTTCTTTAACTAGTTATCTGTAGTTGGGCATTTTCCATGTCTTGGCTGTTGTGAACTGTGCTGCTGTGTACATAGGGGTGCAGATTTTATTTTTTTTAAGAATAGAGATTTTGTATCCTCTGGATATATGTCCAAGAGTAGGATTCCTGGATTGCGTAGATCCATCTTTATTTGTTTGAAGAATCTCCATACTGTTTTCCAAAGAGGCTGCACAAATTTACATTCCCACCAACAGTATAGGAGGGTTGTTTCTCTCCACATCCCTCCAACACCTGCTATTTACATTTTTTAATAGAAACCATTCTCTCTGGTGTGAGGTGGTATTTCATTGTGGGTTTTTTTTCTTGCATTTGATGAAAATGAGTGACAATGAGTGTTGTAGCACATTTTTTCAGGTGACTATAGGCTGTGTGTCTTATTCAAATAGGTGTCTATTCAGTTATTTTGCCCATTTTTTTAAGTGGGCCATTTGCATTTTTATTGTTGAGGCGTGTCACCTCTTTATATATTTTGGAGATTAGGCTCTTACCTGATGTATGATGTGTGAATATCTTCTTCAGTTCTGTGGGTTGTCTTTTTATTTTAGTGGTGGTTTCTTTTGCTGTGCAGAAGCTCTTCAGTTTGATGTCCCAATTGCTTAGTTTTATTTTGGTCTCTTTTGCCACAGCTGTTCCTTCCCCATTGATCTTTTTGAGGTTGAGTTTGTGGAGTGTTTTTCCCACATTGTCTTCTAAGTATTTTATGGTTTCAGTTCCTATGTACAGGTCTTTCATCTATCCTGAGTTAACTTTTTTGTATAGTTATAATGAGTGTTCTAGCTCCTTCTTTTGTTTGTTTGTTTGTTTATTTGCAGATGTCTTCCCAGTTTTCCCAGCACATTTGTTAAATAGACTTTCCTTACTCCATTTTATGCTCTTGGCAGCTTTGTCATAGATTAACTGTCCATATAGGTGTGGCTTTATTTCTGGGCTCTCAATATTATTCCACTGATCAGTGTGTCTGTTCTCGTTCCAGTACCACACCGTTTTGTAATGATCTCTCTGTAGTGTAATTTGATGTCAGGGAGTGTGATTTGTCCACTCTCTTTTTCTCTCTTAAGATAACTATGGTTATTCAAGACCTTTTGTGATCCCATATAAACTTCAGTATTTTTGCTCCATTTCCTTGAAAAATGTCCATGGGATTTTGATGTGATTTTCCTTAAATCTACAAAATGTTTTGGGTAGAACGGTCATTTTTATTATGTTACTTCTTCCAATCCATGAACATGGAATGTTTTTCTATCTCTTTGTATCTTTTCTTTCTTTTGTTAAGGTCCTGTACTTTTAATTACAGAGGTCTTTCACTCCTGTGCTTATTCCCAGATATTTGATCTTTCTTGGTGTTATTGTGAATGGAATTTCTTCACATTTCTTTTTCTTCTACTTCATTGTTTGTATATAGGAATGCTACTGGTTTCTATGTGCTGATATTTTTTTATCCTTCTACTTTGTTGTATTCAATTATTGTTTCAAGCATTTTTGTGAAGTTTTTAGGGCTTCTAGGTATAATATTATATCATCTGCAAATAATGATTGTTTCATTTCTTCTTTTCCAATTTGGATTTCCAAAAGTCCATTAAGGACTTTTCTTGCCTTACTGCCCTGGCCAAGACTCCCCAAACTATGTTTAGTAATGATGCTAGTGGCCAAACTTACCCTATTCCAGACCTTAGGGTAAAGGCTCTCAATTTTTTCACCATTGATTATGATGTTGGCTGTGGGTTTGTCATATATTAATTTCATTGTGTTTAAGTATATCCCTTTTATTCCTATTTTGGCAGGGGTATTTATCATGAATGGGTATTCAATCTCATCAAATACTTTTCTGCAGCTATGAGATGATCATATGGTCTTTCATTTCCAGTTTGTTAATGTGGTGTATTAGAGTGACTGATTTGTGTATGTTGAACCATCCTTGCATCCCTGGAATAAAACCCACTTGTCATGGTCTATGTATTTTTTGGATGTGCTGTTGAGTTCTATTTGCCAGAATTTTGTTGATGATTTTGGCATCTATATTCATCAGTGACAGTGGTCTATAGTTTGGTTTTTTTTAATTTTTTTTCCCATGAAATTGTCTTAGTCTAATTTTGGAGTCAGGGTAATATAGATCTCATAGAATGTATTTTGGAGTTTTCCCTCCTCTTCAACTTGTGGAAGATTTAAGGAGGACAGGGATTAACTTTTCTTTGAATATTTCATAGAATTCACTAGTGAAGCCATGTAAACTTGAGCTTTTATTTTTACAGAGATTTTTAAATTACTGCTTCAATTTGTGCTTGTGGCTGGTCTATTTAAGTTGTCTGTATCCTTGTGGTTCAGTTTTGTGAGGCTGTAGAATCCTAGAAATCTGCCCATTTCTTCATGATTAGTGAATTTGTTAGCATATGTGTTCATAATAATCTCTCATGATCCTTTGTATTTTTGTGATATCAGAAATAATCTCACCCCTTTATTTCTGATTTTTTTCATAACTATTTTCTCTCTTTTTCTTAGTGAGTCTAGCTAGGGGTGTATCAATTTTGTTTATTTTTTCAAAGTACCAGCTCTTGGATTTATTGATCATTTGGATGTTCATTTGATTCAGTTTCACTTATTTCTGCTCTAATTTTTATTATTTCCATCCATCTGCTGATTTTTGGTTTTAATTGCACTTCCCTATCTAGTTTCCTGAGGTGTGAGATTAGGGATTTAATTTAGGCTCTCTCTTGGTTTTTGACATAGGCTCGTATGGCCATAAACTTTCCTCTCAGAAATGTTTTTACCGCATCCCACATGTTCTTGTAGTTTGTCTCTGAATCTTCATTTGTTGTCAGATAAGTCTTAATTTTATCAATGAGAACAAGCATGTTGTTCAGTCTCCACATCTTTATTATTCTTCCAGTTTTGTTTTTATGGTTCATATCTAATTTCATCCTCTTGTGGTCAGAGAAGATGCATTCTATAATTTCAATCTTGCTAAATTTGCTGAGACCTGTTTTTGTGTCCTATAATATAGTCTATCCTTGAGAATGGTCCATATATACTTCTGAAAAATGCATACTCTTTTTTTATTAGGGTAGAACACACTGCATATGTCTATTAGGCCCATGTGATCTATTGTTTTGATTAGGGTCCATATTTCTTTGTTGATTTCCTGCCTGGATGATTTATCTATTGGCATAAGTGGAATGCTGAAGTCCCCTACTATTACTGTGTTACTATCATTGTCTGCCTTTATCAATGTCTGTATTTGTTGTATGCATTTAAGTAGTCCTGAATTAGGTGCATATATGTTGACGATAATTATTTCTTCTTGAAGGATTACTCCCTTGACCATAATGCAGTTTCCATCCTTGCCGCATGATATGATCTTTATTTGGAAATTATTTTTTTCTGATATTAGTACTGTAGTTCCTGATTTCCTTCTATTACTGTTGTTTTGATATATTTTCCCACAGACTGACTTTTAACCTATGTTTTCCTTTGGATCTGTTATGTGTTTGTTCTGGGCATAAATTGATGGGTCCTGTTTTTTGACTGGTGGGTTCATTCCATTCCCATTTATGGTGATGATTGAAATACAAGGTTTTATTACTGTCACTTGATCCCTTGTTCTTTGTTGCTTTTATCTGCCTCTTGTTTTATTTCTTGTTTAAGTTTGCTTTCTCCTTTGGATGGTTTTCAGTGCCTATTTTGTCAGTTTTTTCCACCTCTTAGCTATGTATCTCTTTAGAATTGAGTTCTGTGCCTGTCCCATGGGTTGTATCTAACTGTACTGCTCTATGATAGACCTCTGTGAGCTAATGCTATGTCATATTTATGTATTTGTGTAAGTTGCCTGCTTTTCTTTCTCCCTTTTGTATTTTTTGTACTCGCTCCTGTTGTTCTCATTTTTGTTTCTTCTTTTTCTTTCCTGTTTATCACCATTCTCAAGGATTGGTGGATCTTTATTTTAGTTTTCCCTGTTACAGGGCCCCTTTCAATGTTTCTTGAATGGCAGGCTTAGTGATAGAAAAATCCATTAACTTTTGTTTTTAATTGAAGAAAATTTAATTTATTTCTCCATCATGTTTGAATGATAACTTTGCAGAGTAGAATATTCTTGGTGGGTACTTACTGTCTTTCAATATTTTGAAAATACATTCTTTCCTAGCCTGTAGGGTTTCTGTTGAGAAATCTGATAACCTGATTATGTAGGTTATGTAAGTTATGTTTTTCTTTTCCCTAGCAGCCTTGAATAGTCTTTCTTTGCCATTGACTCATGCTAATTTTACTATGATGTGTCTGGGAGAAGGTTTACTTACATTTAAAAATTTTTATTTTCTCTGTGCTTCTTGAATATCTGTGGTTTATTTTTGTAACAGATTTGGGAAATTTTATGCTATTACTTCTTTACATCTGTTTTATGTTCCTTTCTCCCTCTCCTGTCCTTCTGGGTCACCTATTATCCTTATGTTTGTTCTCATAATGTCTAATATTCTTAAAGGGTTTCTTCGTTTTTCCTGAATCTTGCTTCCTTCTCTTCTTCCATGAGGGTTGCTTCTGTTGTCTTCAAAATCTGATATTAATTCCTTTGCGTGATTGAGTCTGTTTACGGAGTTTTCCATGTTTACTTGCAATTCCATGACTGTGGTCTCATCACTAGCATTTCTGCTAGTACTTCCTTTATGTCCTCAATCTCCTTGAAGTAATCTCTTTGATCTGTCACATATGCTCTGAGGTCTTCCAATTGCCTTTGTGTGGTTGTGTATGTCTCCTGCATCTCATTCAGCTTTTTAATAACTGTCATTTTGATCTCCTTATCTAATAGGTTGTCCCAAGCCATTTCAATAGACTTCTTCTCTGGTGATGTCTTGGCATCTTCCTCTTCTTGGCCATTTGAATTTTGGAAGGTGACTTAGATTTTGAGAATCTTTCTTTTTTGCCTTTAACTTAGCACTGAGGCTTTTTTTTTCTTTTACTTTAGACTCTTCCTGTCTTTATGACGATGTGGTAGGTGCCAGCCCTTTGTTTTCAGTGGGGTTGGGACTAGTTCTGCTCTCTAGGATGCCCTCTTGTGGTGGGTCACTTTTCAGGCGGTGTTGCAGGCTTTGCAGCTCCCCAGCACAGGGAGTTTCAGAGGCAGCCTAGGTTCAGTCCAGGAATACAGGTCTTGGGTAGTTCAATTACATATTTTAGGATTTATGGGTATATATCTGGGTTGAGGCACGATGGGTATCCTCAGGTCCTGAGGCCTCTTATGCACTTATTCCTGGTATTTACTGGGCAGTATGAGGTCAGTGGTCTGCCAGTCCAGATGCCTAGTGAGCACTGGTTCCAGCCCTGGTGGCTGGGTCTATAGGTCAATGAATATGAAGGCTAGCTTATGCTTGTTCTGGAATGTGGCAGGACAGGATCATGGATTAATAACCCATGGATGTGCAGGACCTTAAGCCTAGCGTGCACTGTTTCCAGGCCATGGCAGGGCAGGGGAAAGCAGTCTGGCTACCTGAGTCCTGGTGAACAGGCACTTGTTCTGGGCCATTGCAGGCAGGTCCGGTTATCCATAGTCCTGGGGAGTTGAGGCTTGGGGGTTCTGTACTTGGTGGGTAAAGAAAAGCTGGCAGGGTACAGCTCAGGTCCTCTTCCAAGTGGGTCTAGTGAGCCCCTGCTTTTTAAAGCTTTTTAAAATATGGATATTAGAAAAAAACTAAATTATAAATGTGACTTCTACTATATCTATATTGAGCAGTGCTGTAAACAAAAATATAATTTTTAAAAACTGACTTCAGAAGAAATAGAAAACCCAATCAACTAACACCTGCAAAAAAGAAAAGGAATTTGTTCAAAAGAATCTCTTTGCTACTTGTACCAACAAAAAATCCAGACCAAGATGATTTTCCACTAGGGAACAGGAATTCCCATGGCATTTAAACTGTGTCAGAGAATTTTTAAGAGAAAAATTTTCAGATATTCTGCATGAAATGAGCATGCCAACAGCAGACAAGGATTGCATGCAAAATCTCATAATTAATTTCACTTATGGATATTAATGAGCAAAAAACAACAGCAACTAAATAAGAGATTGACAAGCAGGGTACTAGGACTTCTAGATACAATACGATAGATCAGAAAGATCAATGTTTTTTCTGTAACAGTAAAAACTGGAAAAATTTGAAATGATTTTATTTTAAAGTTGAAATCATAAAAACAAGGACTAGGCAAACAAAACTTCCAGACAAAGAGCTCATCCCAGATAACACACGATCATGGATGATCTAACAGCAACTTGGCTCAAAGAGAAGTACTCAACATGTCAGAAGAAACCAGCAGAGCTTTTGGTTAGTGCAAAGGATGGAAATTAAAAGAGAGTGAACATAGGCTAATTTCCCCCCTGAGATAATTGCTAAGTTCTAGGGTATTTCAGGATTTTGGAAACCAAGTCAGCAAGGCAGAGTGAAACATCCAACTATCTTGTAGGTGTTCCTATCAAAACGAGACCATTGCAAAACACATATCTGCCAAAATATCTGCCAAGCTTTAACTTGCTTGGTGTAGTTGCTTAGCTTAACTTGTCCAAAAGACGGGACTTTCAGGGTAAACCAAAGGTAGAATGAATTTCATTAAACTAGAATACAGCCTCAATACAATTCGGTCTCTCAGATTGAAGCAATCTTCTCTTCACCTAATCTGCCTAAAAGGAACCAAAAAAAAAAAAAGGCTGGTGGCTGAAGGAATCAGAAAAGAAGGGAAAAGGAGGCTACTATTTCCAGATGCAATAGAAATTTTTAAGATTCCAAGAGGGAAGAGGCAATTGTTCCAAAGACACTGATATGATTAAATGTGTTAGGGAAAATAATTAGAATCCATGGAGATAATGAAGTGGACATTTTACAGTTGAAAATATAATCAACTGAAATTAAGAATGTGATGATTTTGAAAGCAAGTTATATACAATATAAATAATAAACTCAAATATAAATCAGTAGACATATCCAGTATAAAGCACAGAGAGAAAAATAAAATGGAAAGAACACATTAGAGCATACGTGACAAAGGAAATACAGCCACAAGATCTAAAATATGTATAACTGGGGTTAAGAGAGCATAAAGAGTTAAAGTAGAAGAAATATTTGAAGAGATAATGACCAAGAATTTTCTAACACTGATAAAAAAATATCAGCTCATTGATACAATCTCAGTGAACCCCAAGAAATGTAAGTGGAAAGGAAAATACATCAAGTAACATCTGAGTTAAAAAATTGAGGATCAAAGAAAAATAGAATATATTAAAGGCATCTTAAAAATGCACATAACCTTCACTAGAGTAATAGTACAACTGCTGACTGACTTTTTCAGTTTTGAAAGTTAGAAGACAATGGAAAGATACACTTCAAAGTACTGGGGTGGAGGGAGCCATCAAACTAGAATATTATATTCAGCAAAAGGTCATTCAGATATAGACACAAAATTTTAAAATTTTAGGAAAAATCAAAAAAGACTGAACTAACTCAGCCCCAGCAGAGAAGCACTACATAAAATACTATAGAACATTATTTTTCAAGCAAAGAAAAATTTTTTCAAGTGGAAACATAGAACTTCAGGAAGGAACAAAGAGAACCAGAAAGAATAAATATATAGGAAAAGAGAAAATAATATTCTCTGTTTGAGGCAAAAATAATAATGTCATAAGAGTTCTATAACATATGCAGAGGTCAATGTATTTAATATACCGAAGTGTAGGCTGGATTAAGTGGGTTTAAACAGTTATAAGCCTACTGCATTTTTAATTAAGAAGTAATACACCACTTACAAGTCAAAGGTAATATGTCATGGATGCATAATGAAATCTTTAGGGAAAACACACACAAAAAGCTAATTATAAGCACTCTCTAGTGGCTGAGGTGGCTGAGCCAAAGACTGAGGTGTGGACCACATAAAGAGCCCTAGGACCTGGTTCATGACCTGGGGTTTGGGGAAGCAACCAAATGAACAAATAAATAAATGAAAATGCTTCTTCCTCCTCTTTGTTCTTGACTGTCTACCTTCATTACTGCATGCTTTTCTCTTAAAATAATTTTTAAAGCTAATAGATTAAATATTGGAATAGGAAAACACATGATTCTCAGCTATAGTTGTTCATCTACTTCTTCTCTAATTCTGCTAATTTGTATTTTGAAATGATGTTATTAGGTGTATAAAAATTTCAGATTCTTCAATTTTCTTGTTGAATTGACCCTGTTATAACAGAGCATCCTTTTATTTATTAATATTTCTTGCCTTAAAGTATAGTTTTGTTGATATTAAAATAGCCAACTAAATTTCTTTTTGCTGATACTGTGTGGTAAAATTTTTTTGATTCCTTTACTTTCATCCTAATGTTCTTTTATTTAATGTGTACACACATGTAAACTGAGTACAATAGACTTAAATTATTTTTAATCTGGCACTTTATTCTTTTGTTGGAGTGTTTTGTATATATTTCAAGTAATTGTTGACATAGTTGCATTAATTCCTATCATGTTGCTATTTATTTTCTATTTGTGCAATCTGTTCTATTCCTTTGCTCTTCATTTTCTGCCTTTTTGATGCTTAATATTATATTTCTGTTCCATTTTTCTCATCTATTAGTTTTTTAGAGAGGCTTTTTGCACACAGACTCATGTATATATTGCTTATGTACATACATACACACATACATAGATACATTTATCAATTCATCTACCTCTACACTTTAGATGTGTGTACTTTGTGTACACTTAAGTTTGTATACTATCAATAAAAAAAGTTAACACATACAAATATATTTGCAACCAGAATTCAGTAGAAGTTGAAAACAGTAATGTACACCATGACCAAGTGGAGCTTATTCTAGAAAGGCAAGATTGATTCAGTATTGGGAGAATCACTTAATTCTAGGAAGAAAATTACATAGTCCTAATACGAAATTTTTAAAACAATTAATCAAACAATTTGATAAAACTTGACAATTTACTCTTAATTTCTCAGAGTCAGTGACATTGGAATCAGTAGGATATATATACTAGAAATAGTAGAAACTTTCACTTTCAAGACAGGAATGAGACAAGTGTTTGCTATCATGTAATTTTGTTCTACAGGTAGTAGTCAATACAATTATAAAAAGAATAAAATCATAGATATAAAAATTGAGCAAAAATATTTAAAACTGAAATCAACTTCCAGATGATGACTTAATAGGACACACTTTCAGGTCGCTCCCCACAGACACTGAAAAATAAACAAAAAAATCACCTATTTTCCTGCGACAAACATCAAGAAACGACTGGCACCTCAGCTGGAGACAGATCAACTGACGACTAATGGTACACCTACCATTAGTCAATGATGGGGTTCTCAGCTAAGCTGCAGATTTGGATTTAGGAAGGAGCTCAGGAGTCTGACGTTAAGTGGGGCGGAGGCTAGGGAATTCAGGACCAGCTGCAGAGGCAGCGAAAGGGAAGCCCAATGGGTCTAAGACGAGGAGCATTGAGGACCAACTTAGGAGGGGGCAAAAGGACAGCCAGCACACTGGGAGCTGAGCTGGAGATTGTGCAATGAAATTTAGCTGGGTGCAACTATAATGGGAAATCAGCCAAAGAAATTCCAAAGTCAAACTCCTCCCACAAACATTTCATGCTAGACCCTTGCCTCTACCAAGTGGAAAACCCGCCCACCAGAAATCCTGCTCTCAGGATTACAATGAGAAGGCAGTCCCAAACCTCAATGCTACCCGCTAGCATCACCTTGTGGATAGTACAAAACTACAGGCTGACTGCCAATCCTGGGAAAGTCAAACCTATGCAATGCCAGAGAAATTGACCCTCAGAAATATAAACAGAACGCTGAATAGAGCAAAGGCACAGAGAAACAGATGTAAAATAATGGACCCAATAAAAAACCCAGGGGAAAATCTGACAACAGCAGATGTATGTAACTTACCTGAAGAGGAATTTAGGGTAACAGTGATTAACATACTCATGGGAATCTAGAAATCAGTGGAGGCAGTAAAAGAGAATGTCAGGCAGCAAAGAGAAGATTTAAAACAAGACATCAAACAGGTAAGAGATATAATGGCTAAATTAAAGAACACAACAGAGGGGCTCAACAATAGGATGGATGATACTTCCAACAGACTCAGTGACCTGGAAGATAAGACAGAGGAACTCAATCAAGAAAATCAACAGAGATAAAAAATTCAAAATCAAAGACAGTATTCAAAATATCTGGGATAACATCAAAAGGAACAACATTCACATCCTAGGGGTCCCAAAGGACGAGAGAGAAAAAATGGCAGAAGTCATATTTAAAGAAAAATACATGAGAACTTCCCAAATTTGAAGAATGAAGCAAGCCTCCACACCCAGAAAGCTCAAAGAGTTCCTAAATAAAAAACCCAAACAGAAATACAACTAAACATATCATCATTAAAATTTCAAAAATTCGAAATAAAGAAAAAACATTAAAAGCAGTGAGAAAAACATGTCACATACAGAGGAGCCCCCATAAGATTATCAGCGGACTTCTCAAATGAAAATCTACAGACCAGAAGGGAATGGCAAAATATATTCAAAGTGTTGAAAGAAAAGGAGTTTCAACCTAGGATACTATATCCAGAAAGATTATCATTCAGAACTGAAGAAATGATAAAAAAGCAAAGTTATCATCTGGAGTAACATACAAAAGACAAATTATAAAATAACCCTAAGCAGCATTTTATCAATAATCACCCTATCCATTCATAGATTGAACTCACCAGTCAAATGATGCAGAGTAGCTGAATGGATTAAAAAGCATAACCCAACTTTCTGTTGCATTAGGAAACTCACCTTCTTCCAAAAGATAAGTGAAGGCTCAAAGTCAATGGCTGGAAGACAGTCCTACAGTCAAATAGCACTGCAAAAAGGCCAGAAGAGTCATACATATAGCTGATAAAACAGATTTCCAACTAAAAAGCATAACAAAAGACAGAAATGGACACTGTGTAATGATTAAAGGATCACTCCAGCAGGAAGACATAATACTTATTAGCATAGATGTACCAAATGAAGGAATATCAAAACATATCAAGCAAGAATTATTAGACCTGAAGAGAGACAGTGACAGCAACACAATAATAGTGGGGACTTCAACACCCCACTTACAAAAATGGACAGATCAACCATGCGGAAAATCAACAGGGACACAGTCACTTTAAATGACCATCTGGAAAAGATTGGTCAAATAGACATATACCGATCATTTCACCCAATGACTACTGATTTCACTTTCTTCTCAAGCGTGCGTGAAATGTTCTCAAGGATACATCATATGGTGGGACACAAAGCATCTCTCAACAAATTAACAAAGATTGAAGTCATACCAAGCATCTTCTCTGACTACAATGGCCTAAAGCTGGAAATCAACCGCAAAATGAAAGGGAGAAGACCCAAAACCAATTGGAAACTCAACAATATGCTCCTGAAGGACTATTGGGTAAGAGAGGAAATTGAAGAGAAACTTAAAAAATACTCAAAGACAAATAAGAATGAGGACACAAGCTACCAGAATCTATGAAATATAGCAAAAGCAGTACTAAGGGGAAAGTCCATTGCAATCCAGGCCTATCTCAAGAAACAAACAAACAAAAAATCACAAACAACTTAACTCTACATTTAAAACAACTATAGAAAGCAGAACAAATAAAGCAAAAAATCAGCAGAAGGTAGGCAATAATTAAAATTTGAGCAGAAATGGATGAAATAGAAAACAAAAAGACTGCAGAAGATTAATGAAAACAAGGGATGATTCTCTGAATAAATAAACAAAATTGACTAGTCATTGGCTAGAGTCACAAAGGAAAAAAGGGAGAAAACTCTCATAACTAGAATCATAAATGAAAGGGGAGAAGTTATAAGAGATACTACAGAAATTCAAAACATGTAACAGTCTGCTATGAACAGCTCTCTGCCACCAAAATGGACAAACTGAAGGACATGGACAGATTTCTAGAAAACTATAGTCTAAAGACTGAACCCAGAAGAACTGGAAAACCTAAACAGAAAATCACAAACAAAGAAATTGAAGAAGTAATCAAGGACCTCCCCCAAAATAAAAACCCAGTTTTCTCCAATGAGTTCTAGCAAACCTTCAAAGAAGAATTAAAACCTATTCACCTCAAGTTCTTCCAAAATACTGAAGAACAGGGAACTCTCCCAAATACTTTTTATGAGGCTAACATTACACTGATGCCAAAAGCCAACAGAGATGTCATCAAGAAAGAAAATTACAGACCAGTATCTCTAATGAACATAGATGCTAAAATTCTCAATAAAATATTAGCAAATCGAATTCGACAATGCATCAAAAAGATTATCCATCATAACCAAGTGGGATTCATCCCAGGGATGCAAGGATGGTTCAACACATGTAAATCTATTAATTTCATGCACCATATCAACAGGAACAAAGAGAAAAACCACACAATCATATTAATAGATGCAAAGAAGCTTTTGACAAGATTCAGCACCGATTTATGATAAAAAAAAATCCTGCATAAAATGCGAATACAAGGTACATACCTCAACAAATAAAGGCCATATACCATATATGAAAATCCCACAGCCAATTTTGTAATCAAATGTGAAAAATTGAAAGCATTTCCTCTTAGGTCAGGAACAGGGCAAGGTTGTCCACTCTCAACACTGCTATTTAATATTGTACTGGAAGCCTTAGCCAGAGCAATTAAGCTAGAAAAGAAAATAAAAGTAACCCAAATTGGAAAGAAGGAAGTAAAACTCTCATTATTTGCAGATGACATGATTATAAAAATTGAAAAATTTCAAAAAACTAACAAAAAAAATCTAGAACTCTTCAGTGAATACAGTATAGTGGCAGGCTATAAAATAAATGCACAAAAATCTCTTAATTTTTTATATGCAAGTAACACTCTAGAAGAAAACAAAATCATGAAAATCACACCATTTAAAATAGAAGTTAAACAAAGAAAATACCTGGGCATACTTAACAAAGGAAGTAACCTATACCTAACAAAGGAAGTAAAAGTTCTGTACAGGGATTACTATAAATCCTTCTTAAAAGAAATTGAGGACACAAAGAAATGGAAACATATCCCCTGATCGTGGCTAGGAAAAATAAATCTCATTAAAATGGCCATCTTACCCAAAGCAATACATAGGTTTAATGCAATCCCCATTAAAATCCCCAGGGGCTTATTTCCAGGAAATAGAACAAAAAAAATCTTAAAATTTGTTCGGAACAACAAAAGACCCCAAATAGCCAAAGCAATATTAGAAAAAGGAATGAATCTGTAGGGTTTACACTTCCAGGCTTTGAACTACATTATAAAGCAATAGTGATCAAAATGGTATGGTACTGTAATAATAACAGAGGCACAATCAGTGGAACAGAACTGAATCACCAGAAACTGACCTACTCACACACAGTCATCTCCAACAAAGGAGCCAAAAGCATTCGATGGAAAAAAGAAAGTCTCTTAAACAAATGGTGTTGAGAAAACTGGACAACCACATACAAAAGAATGAAGCTAAACCATTCTCTAACACCATTCATAAAAATTAACTCAAAATGGATTAGACTTGGACATAAGACCAGAAACCATTGTTCTTATAAGATAACATAGGAAAGGCTTTCTGTGACATCAGTCATAGAGAAGCCTGTGGGGCTCAACTCTACCATCAAGGGAAACAAGAAAAATAAACAACTGGGACTACATGAAACTGAGAAGCTTCTTCATGACAAAAGAAAACATCACCAAAACCAAAAGGGAACCTACTAACCGGGAGAAGATACTTGCACTGGATGTTTCTCACAAAGGCTGAATATTTAAAATATACAAAGAATTCATAAAACTGAACTTAGAAGAGGCAATCCAATAAAAAAAATGGGAGGATTTGGAGAGACACTTTTCCGAAGAGTACATACAGAGGGCCAACAGGCACATGAAATTATGTTCCTACTCACTGGCTATCAGAGAAATGCACATTAAACAGCAGTGAGATATCACCTTATACCTGAAAGACTGGTTATTATCCAAAAGTCTGGAAACAACAAATGCTGGTGAGGTCGTGGAGAAAAGGGAACACTTTTGCACTGTTGGTGGGAGTGCAAATTGGTATATCCCCTATGGAGAACAGTTTGGAGATTCCTCAAAGAGCTGAAGATGAAAATCCCATATGATCCAGTTATTCCACTTCTGGGGTCTACCCAAAAGATACAAAAGCACCCATCCTCAGAGACTTATGTATCTTATTCCATTCCTATTCACAATAGCTAAGAACTAGAAATTACCTAAGTCCCCAATATCAGATGAATGGATAAAGAAGATGTGGTACATACATAACAACGGAATACTGCACAGCTCTCAGAAGAGATGAAACCCTGTCATTTGAATAAACATGGATGGAACTTGATTATTCTAAGTGAAATAAGTCAAAAGAAGAAAGATAGATACCAGATGACCTCACTTATAGGTGGAATATGAATACATAAAACAAAGGAACAGATGAAACACAACCAACCCTGAAACATTTGTAACAGAACTGAGTTTAGCAAAAGGGAATGGGACAGGCGGGGGCAAATGGTGGTGGAGCCCACTGGACAATGATGCAGAACGCCTGGTGATTTGGTGGAGGGCATGGTGTGTTGAAATATATCTACAAAATGGGGTACCTATGCATAGGAAATTATTTTAATGTGTAGAATTATTATTACAATAAAAAATAAATTAAAAAAGATTTTAAACTATCATTATTAGCAGATAATTTTTTATACTTTAAACCCCAAGAGTTAGAGTACTACAATCAATAAGAGAATTCAGTAAACTAGTAGGACGTAAAAAATTACTGAAAGTAAACACCTCATTTATGATAAAATAATTTAAAATAAGCTTAACAAGACATGTACAAGACCTATATAGCTTTTTAAATATTCATAAGATAATAAAAATGGAAAGAAAGTAGAAGACCTTAACAAATGAATAGATATGCTATGTTCTTGAATACACATTTAGTCTTCAGTCAATTTCAAAACTTATAAATAATACTCCAATAAAATATTTTTTTTAATTTTATCTATACAAGGTAAAACTATCTTTCAAATGAAAAATAATAAGAATAGCCCAGGTAATGCTAATAAAGATATCAAATGAGAAGGAAAAGCAATACCATATTTTGAAATATACTTAAAATCATCAATAATTAAAATGCTATAATAGTGAACAGTGATTTTTCAGATTGACATGGCACAGAGTTGAAAATCCTGAAAGATATCCATATATATAGAAACTTGAACATAAATGTCGCATCTGAAATAGTTGGGGAAAGTTGGACTGTTCCATAAGTGATGTTGATATCAAAACTTTTGTATATATAACTACTTCTTTTCTGGATAAAATAAATTCCAAATGTATCAAAGATTTCAATATAAAAAGAAAAAACAAAAATACTACCACAAAAATTGGAGATGAGGAAGGACTTATGAACTATGGCTCAAAATCCACAAACCACAAATAGTTGACAATTACCAACTGAAAAAGTAATTTAAAACTTATACATGGCAGACATCAAACATATTTTTACACCCTCTAAGCAAAGTCAACGAGTAAATAGCAAAATGAGAAATATGTGTAAATATCAACACAAGAGAAATAATCAGACTGAAAAAGAACCAGGAATCCTAATTCAGATGCAGGGTCAAATGGAGGTCCCCAGAAGCACAGCATCTGGGCCAGGGCTTGAGGGGAGGGGAGTTGAAAGGATCAAGCAAGGCAGTGATCTGAGCTCAGTTCATCTGTCATGAAACTTTTTTTGATTGGTTGTGAAACTATTTGGATTGGTTGTTAAGTTCATGTGTCTGTCATGATTGCTGGGCAAAGTCTCCAGACAGAAGACTGGTATGGGGGCATGTTGGAATAAACAGATGTCGTCTACTGTTTCTTGTAGTCATTGAATTACAGAGTCAGATGTTTAATTTTCACCTCTAAGTCTCAACTTAGAGACAAGATGGCGTCTGTTTGACCCAAAAAAGATTTCACAGTAACTCATAGGGTTAGTTTCCCCAGAATATAAAGAATTCTTGCTTGATGAGACTGAAGACCAAACCATCAACATAAAAATGGGCATGGATACGGACAGGTTACAAGAAAAATACTTAATTCTAAAACATAAAAAGATGTTTAATGTCAATCCTAAGATGAAAACTGCAAATTAAAACCACACCGACTTTTAAAAATGTATCAAACTGTCTAAAACCCCAAAATGTGAGAACAAATTCTGCTGGTAAGCCCTAGAGACATAGGTGCTCTCTCTCCTGGTGGCAATTGGGAACAGAAACAGGCATTGCCCTGAAGAGGGTAATTTGGCAACATCTGTCCACACTGGAGATGAATTTACCCTGTGATTCAGCAATTTGATGCCTAGAACTTTACCTTCTGCATATACATAGTCCAGTGCTACATGAAGAATTGCAAAGATATCCATGGCAGCATTATTTGAAAGCAAAAGATTGCAAATAACTTAAAAGCCCAACAATAAGGGACTGTTTTGGCCCATTTTGGATAGTAAGGATCAGTCAGGAAGAATGGTGACATGCTTAAGGTACCAGATGGAAAGAACTCTGATACATTAACTGAAAAGTGCAAGTTACTGAACACTGCATAATGCACAACCAAGCAAGTAGGAAGAGGTGGCAGTAGAAGAACATACATTCATTTCACTTGCATTTGAAAAAAAAGAAAATGAAAAGAAAAAATTACATAAAGCTAAACAATGGCTAGCTTTGGGGATGAGGGATAGAACTGACAGATAGGAAAGGACAATTTCCACTGTAGAATGTTTTAGGGTTATTCACTGTGGGCCTATAGGATACATTGCTTACTCAAAACATTAAAGACAGCACTTAGCAGGAGCAGGAAGTAGAGGTCGACGGCCCCTCTCCTTCCTGCCGGCGGCCGGGCTGAGGAACGAGCACAGCGTGGTTATCTTAGTTACCCTCAGCCCAGTGAGGTGGGCGTGGTCGAGTTTTGGAAAGTGATAGAACTTGCTCAGGCTTGTCCAGGAGGTCAAGGGTGATTCTAGAGCTGTAAGCCCATGGTGAGGAGACTGCTGTGATGAGTCCTGGAATTTCAGAATGGAGCCCCTGACCTCCGGGTGCCGAGGCAGGGGCCTGGTTGCCTCTGAGGGACCTCCTCCACTGCATTCTAGAGTGCTGACAGGGAGCATTGTTAAGTCAGCAAGGCATTGTGGGTTTTCAGAGCTGACTTCTTCCAACTGCCCTGATCACTGCCCTGGCCTGGGGAGATGCCCCTCCCTCAGGATTGTGAAACAAGAAGGCTAAGGAATCTGTGAAGGCAATGGGTCTCTCAATAGGAAGCAGCTGCCTATGCCTGCCCCCAAGACCCCTGACAGACCAACTAGTCAGGCTGAGGCCTGGACACCGGATTCCATTTTGTAATTTTCCCAAACACCAACACAGTCATTTACTTCTTCACAATGCCTTGATTACCAGTCCCTGAGGACTGTGCACAGCAGTCCCAGCTGTGACCTGGCCACACTGGCCCATGTTTGAGAGGCTGCCAAGGGCTACAGGCCACCCTGACCTGGAGAGAGCAGATGCGATCAGCCACACAGCTCTCTGCTTATCGACTTCATCACTCCCTCCATACAAAACAGATCACCAAGCCCACACTGTAAACCCAGCACAATCCCTGGGGCCCCCTGAGTCCCCGAAACATCCAATTTCCTCTTGCTTTCAGGGTCTCTTTGCACAATTTAGCAAATGTGACATTCTTGTCTTGTATTGGTGTCTAACTGCTTTTTGCAGCTTACCTTCATTTCCGACAAGACTGTGGTCACCTGGGAAGCATGGACCTGCCACATGGCCTCGTGCCTTCCAAAGCCCCCAGCACACACAGAACACAGGGAAAGGCTGTCCATGAATGCTTGCTGGTAGCTTGCCAGCATCCAAACAAGAACTGGAGTTGCATTGCAGTAGTGAAGGCTCAACAGTGTAGTCGAATGACTGTACAGAAACCTTGCCTGGATGCCTGTTCCGACAGCAACTTTCAAGGCCCCACGAGCCCTCCTTGACCTCTGCCTCCACCTCTACCCAGCCAGCCCCTGAACTCATCCCCACCATTCAATCCCCTCCAGGGGCAGTGCCCTCCTTCCTATTTTTCCAAGTGGGAGGCCACAGTTTATACCTCAGGCTGCCCCCACAGTCGCTGGGGTGAGGGGACCCTGGAATAGTTTTCCCCAGAAGTGTAGAGGACTCACTCCCGTCACCTCCCTGTCAGGCCTCTAAAAGACCACCTTCTCAATGAAGCCTTTCCTTGTGGTCTGGTCCAATTTGGAGTTACAATCCCAACTCCCACAATTTGACTCCCCTTTCCTGCTTTTATTTTCTCCATATGGTCACATGAAATACTCTATACTTTTCTTATTTATTGATTTTTTTTTTTTTCATGTCTCTCCTGATGATAATGTGAAATCCAGAACAGGCCTTACTGGTTTTTGTTCAATGCAGTCTTCCCAAGCACAGAACGGTCCTAGCATATAGCAAGTACTCTGTAAACATTTGCTGCATTCACTAGTGCGTGAGTACATATATTGAGCAATTCAGTTAACATGGCTCTTTGTAAAAGGTAATTCAACTAAAAAGACTTGTGCATTGTTTATACATGTGGATAAAAAATACTTAAGTATGTTTATTTACAAACAATTTCATAGACATAATTGCATTTTATTTTCTCTCAGGACTTATTCTCCTAATTATTGCAGAGGTGAAAACTGAAAGAAATTAGATTATCCATAACCTCCAGCTGGTCACTAGCAGAACTGGGCACCAGGTGTCTGTCTCTCTAAACTCAGCTTGGGTCCCTGAACTCAGGGTTTGAACTGCGAATGGCCCTTTCTTCCCTTTCTTTTCCATGGATTCTTCCCTTGCACACTCCTTTGCCAAGAAAAACCTGTGCTTTCCCCTTTACCTCTAGTTCCCCTCCCAGATAGCTTGGGAGGCTCTGTTCTCCTCCCCCCTCCCCCCTTCCAGTCCCCAAAGCAGCCTTGTGATCCTTTTTTGGCTGAAGCCTTTTGGACAAGGTTTCATTCTAGTTTTTAACTATGTACACAAGGTTTTTCACGTTGCCAGGATCAGAAACAAGACCCGGAGCTCCTTAAATAGTGGGCATTTGTTGCAATAATTCACGTGGAGTTAAGGAGATAGGTTTTGTCACACAGCCCTGCTTGGTGGAAAGGCTGTGGCTGCTGGCAGCCTCCCTTGGGGGCTGGAAAACGGGCTCCAGGAGGCTCCCCTTCTCTCTAGCTAACTCCTCTCTTTCCATCTTGGAAATGCAGCACCTTGTCCCCTGCATGAGCGACTGGGCAACGCGATCCTCCTCTGTGGCTCTGGAAGTGTCTGTGGGTCTCTGGATCTCTGGATCTTGGGACGGATCCTATTTCATTGGGTTTGGTTGCTGGTCTGTCTCCTCCAGCCCCTTCATTATTCACCTTGCTCACACCTAACCCGTTGCTCTGCTCTCTAGCACCAACGTCTACTTGTAAAAGGTCACCCACTGTAGTTCAGGGGAGGATAGATTTCATTCTTCCCAGCATGATGTGGGGGGAGGGGCGGGGGACTGGGGACATCGGTGGCTTATCACACACACACACACACACACACACACACACACACACACACACACACACGGCCCAGGGGGGAGATGCCACCATAGGTGCCCTCGCTGCCCTGCAATAATAGAGGCATCGCCAGCATTTCTTGATTTGCTGGAAGCTTTCCTTGCAGAGAGGTGGGGAGAACAAGGGAAGGGGGCCCCACCGCTACGAGCAAGGCGACTGGCACAAAAGCGCCCCCAGATGGTGCAGTTTGATTGGCTGGGGGGAGGCACCAGGTCGGCGGAATGGGCTCCCGACGCCGAGCGCGCACTGCAGCTAGGGGCCTCCGCGACCGACCGGAGTGCATGGAATTTTCCACCGCTGGGCCGACCTTGCACAAATGCGTCTCATTGGCCGAGCCGGAGTTTCTGTCCCCGCCTGGGGATGGAAATTAGATTAGCCAGGGGGCCCTCCACAGTGGGCTTGGCAGGGTTCTGATTAACCAGGTCAGCGGGGCCAGAGAGGGGAGTCAAGGGAGGATGGGAGCGAGGAGCCCGTGTCTGCTTTCAAACCCAGCTCAGCTAAAGCCTTTAGGTAACCCCTCTCTACCCAGAAATGCTTCAGTGAGCTGGGAAAAGTCTACGGTAGACATTAGAACTTGCTTCTTCATAGTAAAATTCCCCTTATGATCTTGCATGTCAGCATGAACAGACCTGCGAAATGAACATCAAGGCAGGACAGAACATCGCCAAACTCAAACACATTTGCAGGCTTAATGGGGTTTATGTGTAAAGTGGTCATTTTGATTTATGATCAAAATTCCTGGCATTAGAAAGCTCCTTTCTGAGAGTTATTGTCAAGTCTACCACAAAGGCTAGCTCTAGCCCGAAGTGGAGGGTTAATAAGTGAATGATGCGGGGCGGGGACCGGAGGCTGGGGCGGGGAGTGGCCTGGAGCCCTTAGAATGACAGCAGTATGAGCTCCTGGGTCATAGAACTGGCTCTGTCCTTTACTAGTCACGTGACCTTGGTCAATGCATCATTTCTTTGAGTCACTGATTCCTTACTTTGAAAATGATGCCAATGGTTTCCTCAAAAAGAGAATTTGTGATCATATAACCTAGCTATTCCATTCCAAGGTATAAAGTCCCCTCCCCGCAAAAAAACCCCACTTATTTTGAAAACAGGTGCTCAAAATAGACACTTGTTCACAAATCTTCATAGCAGCATTATTTGAAATAGCTTAAAGGTGAGAACAACAGTGTTCAATGGGCTCATCAATGAACAAAATGTGGTGCATCCATACAATGAAATAGTCCACCATAAAAAAGAATAAAGACTGATACCTCCTACAGCATGAATGAGACTCAAAAACATTAGGCTAAGTGAAAGAAATCAGACACAAAAGGCCACAAGTCCTATGTGTTAGGTCCCCCAGATGCCATTGTCAGTTGGAATGCTGGGGTCAAGGTGTGGTGACCTCTCAGCTACCAGGGCCAGGTTTTTCAGACAAAGGCATATATTTTACCTTAGTGCAAGAGAATACTTTTAAAATGGCATCAGTCTGGCTATCCTAATATTATGAGTTCATGTATATGATATATCCAACATAGGTTAATCCACAGAGACAGAAAGCAGTTGGTGGTTTCCAGGGACTGGAGGGAATGGTTAATTTTATGTTCTATGAATATCACCTAAGTAAAAATAATTTATGAGACTAATAACAAAAATACCTGACAGAGGATTAAAGGTGACATCTATGTAGAGATACTTGAGCAAATTAAACACTCTGTCCTTTGATTTTCTCTATTACCTGGAATGAATTCAACTAAAACTCAAGCAGCCTGAAACCCAATCAGCCCTGGTGGTAACATCACCTGGAAATGATGTAGCATCCTGAGCTTTCATTAGGAGGCAGAGGCGGGGCGCATCCATGAGAGCTGTGGCTTGGTGATATTGACTGAAGCCCTGATGCCAGAACATGCCATGATGGACCCTCCTGCAGGAAGAAGGGCCTTGAGGAACCATGAAAACTCTGAATAGCAGGACTGGAGATTTTTTAAATTTCAATACAAGATCCCTAGGAAGCAACCTCAGAACTAGTGCTGTGATTGTCATTCAGACTGGGAGCCAGCCAGCCTGGTTGCCAGTTCTACCACCATCCAGGCCTGGGAACTGCAGGCCCAGGCTCTTGCCCAGAGTCAATTTTCTTATTTAAACAATGGGGTTTATTGAAATATCTACCACATAGGACTGTGAACAGAATTAAGCTACTTAATGCATGTGCTGGAAATAGACTATATGCTCAGCAGGACTACATACTCAACTAGATGTTATGACCTACAAATGCTAGCTGGTGTTATTAAGAGAAAGGTAAATGCTGAATTAAAAACATCAGGTGGTGTGTGCTCTGCTAGGGGCCTGAAGGGTGAGGAAGACAAAGCCCTCTTTGAGCATTTAAGGCAAAAAAGGGGAAAGCTTTGAAGTTGTTTAAATATGTAGTAAAGAAGGGTGGGAGCAGGGAGGAAAACTGAACAGAGAACAATGACAAGAAAAGAAAGAAGTTAACAGATACAGGGAGTGTTTCAGAAGTGGGGTAAACATAGAAATTGGGGGTATCCACAGCACTGGGGAAGTCCAGCTCTCAAAGCAGTATCCCAGAGCCAAGCGAACTCCCTCAGAAGAAACCCACTAACAAGCAAGTTTAATAGACACCCAACAAGCACATCCCTGAGCCACTTGCTTTGCTCTCACCTGAGTTGAAAATCCCATCATGAGAGTGAACCTTTCTGCAAATCAGCCTGAGGCCAACAGCCTTTATCATCCAAAGAGGCTGTACAGCACAGAATTTAGTAGGAATTAGGGCATTTTTCAGTTTTCTATGGTGACTTGACTTCTGTGATATCATTCTTGGTCCTAACTATCCTATTTCCCTCACTCTAACTGGAGTTCCCTACCCTTAGCAATGAGCCAGTGTGAAAATTCACCCCCAGGCCCCAATGAAACAAGATGTGATTCAGCTACCAGTGTGGTCAGCCAAGGGTCCCAAAGTCAAACCCCACCAGTCTGAGGGCAGGGATCCCTGTGAATTGGCACTTGAGGAGAACAGATCACTTGGCCACAGAAGGTTGGATATTCAGACATTGCTGAAATGCATTGTTTCAGAATGTCTTCAGTCTTTCAGTGATAGGGATGAAATAAGTCGATCAAATCAATATGTTGTACACTTAAAACTTACACAATGGTATATGTCGATATCTCACTGGAACTGGAGAAAAGAGATACATACACATGCATGTTCTAACAGTCCGCAGATGCCGAGATTCTATGAGACACTAGATATAAAAGACGAGTCTTCAACTAGAAATAATTTGAAACCACAGTTCTCCATGATATTTTTATGCCTATCGTTTATAGCTCTTCCCACACCCTTGGTCCCTTCTACTCACACCTCAGAGCCTCTGACACTGACAGAGGTAAAATACTTTGCCTTGGATGGCAGAAAACTCACAGTTAAACATACTAAGTTTGGTTCCAGCTCCAGGACGGTGGACTGTTAAAATCTCAAGTTCAGCTACTCCCCACAGACACAAACAACAAAACACCTATTTGGCAGCTGCAGTCTTTGAAAAGAAATAGGATCAACATCTCCACAAAGAGAGGGCTCATTCCTCCATAAATGATAGGAGAAGTCAATCTGTCTCAACACAACACCCTGTTCAGAAACTCTGGGGTGGCAGGGAGAGACAAGTGAAATGGACACTCTCCAGAAGATAAAGGACTTTCTCCCACAGCAAGTGACCCCATATTGAGAACTGGCTTTCAGTTACTGACCTGGAGCCAGGCGACAGGGCTAACCTCCCTCTGAATGGAGAGGCTTCCTCACTGACTACACTGTCATTAGCGAACTGGTGTGGAATTGTTGGCATTCACAGCTGCCTTTCCACAGGTTTCCAGACACAAACAGTCATGTCAGCAGCACCCATTGATAGTTGACTGATTCCTGTCAAGGAGCATTTGATTCTACCCTTCTCATGGGAAAAATAATTGGAAGGGCTCCATAAACACAGCAGCTCCTACCACCCTGCATCTATAGGTAAACAGCTTCCCATCTGCTTGATATCTCCTGAAATTCTACTCCCCAGGTCCCAGGGCTTATTTACCACCCGCTGCTGGGACTGACACTCCTCTGGAGGACTGAGGAACTTTCACAAGGGAGTTGTACTCTGTTAAGACCAGATCCCAGCTCTTTCCCTTCTGTGGGCTGTTTTGTACCCTGCTTGTGGACTGGGCCCACAACTCTTAGATCTCTCTCCTTGTGCTTTGTTTTTCATGCCTGTGACTCTGGGGAAATCTTCCGCATTCCCTACCCCAATTCCAACCCTGTAGACTGAACTCTGAGGCCTTAACACAGGGCTTACCTTAGAAGTTCACCAAATCAGATCAATGTTGAGATGATACAATTAAAGGAAGCCCAGCTTTCCAGAACGACAGCCAAGCTTTGGGCATCATGATACCCAAACAAGGATTTTACACCAGGGAAACCTAACTCACAGAAATAAACATAGAACACCAAACAGAGAAACAGACAGAGAAACATAGATGAAATGATGGACCAAAACAAAGGCTTGCTTAGGGAAAAATCTGAATGCAACAGACTTAAGTAAACTACCTGATGAAGACTTTGAAGCAACAGTTTTAATGAAACTGAAATAAGGAAAACAAAGGAAGAACAAAAAGAAAACTACAACAAAGAAAAATTATGAGGCTGTTCCAAACAGAACACATATAGCTAAGGAACAGAATAGCTGAGCTAAATAACACAAGAGAGGGGTTCAACCATTGGCTGAAAGAAGCCTCCAGTGGAATCGGTGAGCTAGAAGACAGGGCAGGTGAATGCATTCATGCAGATCAACAAAGAGAAAAAAGAATTGCAAGAAACAAAAGACAGCATACAAGACCTACAGGATAACATGAAGAGGAACAACATTCACATCATTGGGGTCCCAGAAGGAGATGAAAAGGTGTGCAGAAACTGTATTTGAAGAAATAATAGCTGAGAATTTTCCTAACCTGAGGAAGAAAGTAGACCTCAAGACCCAGGAAGCTCAAAAAGTTCCAACAAAAGAAATCCAAACAGACATATACTAAGACAGGTCATCATTGAAATAGCAAAAATACAAGATAAAGAGAGAACCTTAAAAAAAGCTAGAAAAAAATGAGTTACATACAAAGGAGCCCCCATAAGATTACTGGTGGATTTCTCAGCTGAAATTTTACAGGACTGAAGGGAATAGCATGTTATATTCAAAGTGGGGAAAGAAAAGGATTTCCAACTCTACTCTGCTAAATAATCACTTAGAATTGAAGGAATGAAAAGAGCTTAACAGACAAACAAAAGATAAAGGAATTTATGACCACAAAATCAGCTTTGCAAGAAATATTAAGGAATCCCTATAAAATGAAAAGAAATCCTACTTAAAAGCAGCAAGACTTCAAAAATATAAAATATGGAAAGGAGGAGAGTAAAAATTTGAACTGTTAGGAGCTCAACACTAGCTTGCTTTCAAGTTAAAACAGGTTATAAGAATGAAATTTCATGTAAACCCCAGGGTAACTGTAAAACGTAAGTCCAAGGGAAAAAACAATAAAAAGGGAAGTCAAATACACTTAAATCCTTTCAAATCACCTAAGAGAGAAAGAGACAAAGAAAGGTACTGTCTGAACAACACACAGAAAGCAGTGAACAAAATGGCAATAAATAATTACATATTAATAAACACCCTAAATGTTAGTGGATTGAACTCACCAATCAAAAGGCATAGAGGGACCGAATGAATTAAAAAGCATAACTCAACTTTCTGGTGAATACAAGAAACTCATCTACATTCCAAAGATAAACATCAACTCAAAGTCAATGGTGGGAAGGCAATTTTATAGTCAAAAGAGAGAAACAGCCATATTTAGGTAAAATAGACTTTCAACTAAGGGAGTAATATCATGCCCTGGGGGCCTAGCAGTTTAGTAGCCTAGTGCAGCCCAACTACATCCCAAGTTCCCTCATTCGAGACCTGCAGTAGGAGGAAAAACCAAGATGAACAACTAAATAAAAATAAATAAAATCTTTCTCCTCTCTCCGGCCTGTTGGCCTACTCATCTTCATTTCTGCCTGTGCTTTTCCTTAAAAAAATAAATAAGTAAAGGAAACAAGACAGGAATGAACATTACATAATGATTAAGGGTTCAATTCAGCAAGATGACATACTTCCTATTTAAATATATATGTATATATATTCACATAATTAAGGAGCATCAAATACATCCAGCAATTATTAACAGAACTAAAAAGAGACATCAAAGGCAATGCAATAATAGCAGAAAACTTCAATGCCCCACTTATAACAATGGACAGATCAACCAGACAGAAAATAAACAGGGAAACAACAGCCTTAAATAACAAGTTGGATCAGATGGGTTTGATAGACAAATACCAAACATTTCATCCAACATGGAACATTCTCAAGGATAGGCCATATGTTGGGAAACAAAACATGGCTCAACAATTTACAAAGACTGAAATCACATCAAATATGATCATACAAAGTAATAAGGCCAATATCACACTGATACCAAATGCAGATAAGTATGTCACCAAGATAGAAAATAACAGACCACTATCTCTAATGAACATAGATGCAAACATTCTCAGCAAAATATTATCAAACCAGATCCAACCAAAATGTACTAAGCAAATAAGTTTATTAAGTGATTAGAGTCATAACTGATTTCAGATGCATCTTAAAAATTTTAATACAAGCAACCTGTATTTACTGTAGAATCTTTAATCCATGTTTAATTGTAGAAATTCTGAAAATATAATTAAGAAAAATTTTTAAACATTTTAGCACTCCAGTCTTGCCACTTAGAAATTACTCTTAAAATATTTAAAGTTAAATTGATATCACTTTAATAAAACACACACATCTGTGCATGCACACAGACACACACACACACACACACACACACATACACACAGAATCCATGAGCTCATCTGGGGGCAGCAAGAGCCTGGGAAGTTGATGCTAGATGCATGGAGGATGCTGGAAATGAGAGCACGGTGACTGCACTCATCACGTTACAACCAGTCCCTGAGCCACAGTTCAGTCTGAAACAGTCCCTGTGCATTTTCCTGGGTCTGTGCAGAAAGCTGAAGGTGTTTGCAACAAGGTGGGCATCTGGGGCTCAGTCCTGTGGGATCAGCAGCAGGGGTCCCAGGGCTGGGACTGTCCCCACGCACCTCTGCAGATGATGGAAACCATGAGGCTGGAGATGGAACTTGAGGGCTCATGGTCCTAACAGGTGGGAAACACCTCCTAAGACCTCTTGGAGATAACTCAGGCATCCGAGGGGGAAAGAGTTACTGTTATGTGAATGAGGGCCACTCACCAGGAGAGTTTGAGTAATTGCTATCAAAGTAGCTTTATTTTTTCTAAAACCTGGTGAAGCCTGGGAAAATTCATGGTTTTATATATTTTTTTAAATATAAAATTGGATCATACAATAACTTAATAAACTCCTTAAAAAAATCTCTTGAGTAGTTTTCATGTAGATAAAGAGATAACAACAGCAATTGTTTTCAAACTGTGTTCTATAGTTTTACCACCTTCTAGAGACCAGTGAAGGTGTTTCAGGGCCTCAAGGTGAAAGTTAATTTTGCAGGTGGAAGGAGTTGATGAGTTCTCACCAACAGATCAGTCAAAAAGTCTACTAGCAGTTCTATATAGTAGGACTCTATGAAAGACAACACAAAAAATGGGGAGATGTTTCTTACTTACTTACTTACTTACTAGAAACAATTCAACATGATTTTTTTAAATGTTACATTTCACTGTGTGGACAAATAATGTGTTCACCAAACCTCTGTATTTAGACATTTAAGTTCTATGTATGTAAAGTAGGAGTTACATTCAGATGCAGGCAGCACACTCCTGAAACACAGTGACTTAAATCAGGATTTTATCTTTCTCATATAATGAAGTCTGGAGGAAGCAGCGCTGATGGCGGATTAGTGGGTAATGGCCTCCAACACCCCATCAGATCTCCAGGCAGGACAAGGACCAGGAAGAGAGTGGTAGAGGTCATAGGTCAGAAGGGTGCTGGTAACTGAGATGATTCCCCTAACAGACTTTTCCCGGTGATGCCTCCCAGTGATTTCTGCTCACATCTCTGTCTGCTCCTACTTGCAAAGAGCCTAGAAAATGTTTTTTCAGCCCAGCAGATCGTACAAACCCAGACACGCACACACGCATGGGCACATGCAATGTGCATAGACACAAACTGGGATTCTGATATTAAGGAAGAAGACTTAGAAAATCAACTAAACTACTCTATGAAAATCCTTTTCATCATATATTTGAAGCTACATCATGGCCTAAGTTTTTCCCTAAGATTAAGTCAAAGAAATGAAATGATTCCTTTATAGAGTTATGGAGTATTCTCAAACAAGTGGCCAGTAAAATCATTAATTTACATTTCTACCAGCAGTGTCTAAAAAAAGTATCTGTTAAAAATACAAGTATAATCTTTTTATTTTGAGTCTTGGCTCATTTAATCAGCAAAATCTTTTCATGATTTTTCCCTTAACTGTTTAAAAAAATTTTTAAAAACATGGAATAATCTTGTTTCGATTCCTCTCATGGTGACATGAATACTCTCAAGCAGGACTTCTTAAATTTTAATCTGTGCACAAAAGATGTAGGGTCTTAGTAAAGTGCAGCTTCTGATGCAACAGGTCTGGAGTCAGCTGAGAATCTGCATTTAGAAGTTGCCAGACGACACAGGTGCTGCTGATTGTTGGCTGAAATAAAACATCTCTGTGAAGCAAAGTGAAATTTAATAAAGAGAAATCTGTCAGGAGATTATTCAAAGTCTATTTTAAGAATTTAAATCTGAAGAGTTTTAAAACTGGGGGAAGTAACCTAGGTGTTTGCACTCGACCCTTCAGAGATTTGACTTCAGTTTTATAACATTTGTACAGACAGATTCTACCCAGCAAAAGAGCATATTAATCTACATCAAAAAGATTACATCAAGGAGACATTTGGTAAATTTCTAACTTAAAGATAAGTTATTATGCTTAGAGATAAGTACGCTATCTGTGAGTGAAATTGTAAAAGATCAATGTTATTCTTTTTCTCCATTAAAAAAAATAACTTGAGGGCCAAGTGATACAGTCAGGTGGTTTGGTCACCTGTTCACCTTGTTTTCTGTCCTTTGGCAATTTGTAGACATGGCACAGGGCTCCATCAGGCAACCCTGCTGTGCTTTTCATTCAACTCAGTCCTTCCCACTATCTCAGAACTCTGCAGCTTCTACTTTTGTTGACATGGTCCACAGACCTCACTTTGAGAAGTGAGTTCCTAGGCGCCTGGTCGGTGCAATTTCATTATAAAACTTAGTATGTCTGCATTAGTGAGAACTGCTCTCTTCCCTGAAGAGGACCAGTCTGCACACAGAGGAGAGCCAGGCCAGCAAACGTCCCCGATGGGGATTTGGTCCAGAGGTCAAATCTCTACCTATATGCTCCTGCAGAGAGAATGATTAGTTCCGCTCAATTCTACACAAGATTTCTTTTCTTTTCTCTTTCAGATTTTCCACAAACCCTTTTATTTATTATTAATGCTTTTATTTTTTCATTGTTTCATTATTTCTGTAGTTCACATTGTTATATGCTTTTCAGGATATTGAAATCGCACCTGGATCTGTGTGTTTTTCACACCACACCCACCACCAGGGTTTTTGTGCCCTTTACAAATGCCTCTTACTTCCTTCCCCACCTCTTCCTTCCCCCTGGAAGCCAGAGTTTTGCATCTTGTGGATTTTATAGAGACTTGTCTGTTTTGTTTCCTTATATTTCACATATGAGTGATACCATCCTATACTCCTCTTTTTCTGTCTTATTTTGCTTAATATGACCCCCTCCAGTTTCATCAGATTGTTGTGAAAGGGCAGAATTTCATCTTTTTCAGCAGCTATAAACTCAATTCCATTGAGTTTATACACCATTATTTCTTTATCCAGTCTTCTGTTCATGGACATTAAATTGTTTCCATGTCTTGGCTATTGTAAACTGTGCTGCTATGAACAGAGGGATGCAGACATTTTTTTTCTGATTAGAGTTTTTGTGTTCTCTGGTTATACGCCTAGAAGAGGGATTGCTAGATCAAATGGTAGCTCCATCTTAATTAATTAATGTATTTACTTTAGGAATCTCTGCATTGTTTTTCCAAAGCACTTGCACTAGTTTATATTTCCACCAACAGTGTAGGAGGGCCAAGTTTGATATGTCATCAGCTCATAAAAGACAATCATAGAGTGGTAAAGTTAGAGCCAGTCCACATGGTGGTCCAATCCTAAAGGAACACATAGCTAAGAAGAAACAGAACTGAAACCGAAAGCCATCGAAAGGAAAAAACAGCAAAAATAGATGGGAAAGAAGCAACAAAGACAGAAAGCACTCAAATGACAATAATTAAGGCCTACAAATCAGTTATTACCCTAGAGGTGAGCTGACTGAACTCACCAATCAAAAGATACAGAGTAGCTGGATAGATTAAAAAACAAAAAAAGAACCCATTGATACTGATATTATGCCTAAAAGAAACCCACATCAGATCTAAAAACACACAAGTTAAAAGTGAAGGGATATGGCAAAAAATATATCAAAGCGGCAGTGATGAAGGGAAATGAGGAACTGTAGGATCAATACCAGACAAGATAAACTTCCATCTAAAAAGGGCATCATGAGCCGAGGACGGACAAGAGGGTAATTCATCAAGAAGAAATAACTGTCTTTACTATATCTGCACCCAACACAGACCACCTAAATATATCGAACAAATACTGACAGAACTGAAGGGAGACATGAGGAGTAACACTCTAGTAGTATCCTACTTATATCAATGAAAAGCCCATTCAACACAGGATTTCTAAGTAAGTTGAGAGGTCCCTGGGAAAAGTGAGGGCTGCCTTAAACAGGTTAAAGTCTGGGGGTGACAGAGGAGGTATGAAAGTAGGGGATATCTGCTGCTGTTGCCCAAACAGTGAGTACACTTGTGGGTGTTTGCAGGAAACAGAAGGGTATTATGACAGGATTATTGTTAAAATACTCAGTCAAGTCTGGTTCCCTTATTCCATGACAGCCACATCGTCTTCCTTCTTGTCTGGGGTATTTGGGCCGGCTGAAAAGATTATTCCTGCTTTTGTCAAAGTTTAAATATCTGGATGAGATGCTGCCAAGGGCCTAGAAGACAAGTGGAAACAAGGAGAGAAATCAGGGAGAAGGAATCCAGGGTAGCACGGTGTAAGGAGGCACTGTGGGGACCAGAGAGGCCCCAGGTCTTCAGAGGGTCTGTGGCGTGCCTGGAGAAGTGGGTCCCCAGAGCCCCTCCCCACACTCCTGTGCCCACAGATGAACCCGTGCCAAGCTTGCAGGGGTAGCAGAGGCAGAATGGGAAGGAGATCTTGGGGGGTTACCTCTGTTTATACGTCTTATCTTGAAGCTACTTTGGTCTTAAGAGAGTCACGCCAGCTTTCGAAGCTTTGAGTTTGCATAAAATATCTAATCCATCCTTTTACATGTGTTTTTTGTAAACCTTTTTGTCATAATCAGACTGGGTCATGGCCTGTAAACAATTAGGATTTATTTTGCTTGGTAGAGGAGGAGTATGACATTTTTTGGGCTTAGATAGTTCCAAGCACCATAAGATGAAAGTTTTAAACACCACTGACATCAAATTAAGTTTCTTTTCATCCATGGCAAACCAGAATGTGGGTGAGAAAAATTTCATGGATTAGAAGTTGAGGTCATGGGACAGCAGCTCCCGTGGTGACCGGACACCCCACAGAGTAGCCAGAGTGAGGTCCTTTCAACCTGGGAAGAGCACTTGACAGTGTGCGTGTCCCACCACCAGGTTAATGCAGTGACCTTCCCCTCCGCAGACACCAGTGCTTTCCGGTGGCCTAACCCACACTTAGGAATCTCATGGCACTGCCTACGCAGAGACAGGAAGCCCCTAAACACAACCAGGAGATAGCTTTCCTTATTTATAAAGCTAAGCCCTGGGTGCACCTTACTCGTAACAGGCTGAAAAGATTTTTTTAAATGTTCATGCCCAGGTTCCCTGGTGATTTCCCTTCATTGCTCTGTGGTAGGAATAAGTATCTGTGTTTCTTTTTTTTCAAATTTCAATTTGAATCAATACTTCCAAAGGCTACCTAAGCAAATATAAAGTGTGATCAAGTCCCTTTGCAGGCTGGAAATACCCCAGAGGGAACCCTGAAGAATGCCCCCAGTTTTCTAGGGTGAGAAGACCCAGGCAGGGAGGCCCAGGGAGGTGGTGTGGCGGGGCCCTGTCAGGTTCCGTCTAACGCCCAGCCCACTTGGGAACAGCATTGATACTGAGGCTCCGTGTAGGACGGGATGGTGGCTGCAAAACACAGACAGGAGCTCTGCTTACCCGCTGCAAGTAATTAGGCTTGAACTGTGGCATGACCCCTTATCTCTTATCTCCAAGGTCAGTGCCTCTTTGCTGGGGTTCTTCTCTCAAAGGAAATGTTTCAGTCTTCTCCATTTTCCTCCTCAGGTGAGAATGCTTTCCAACATGCCTGAGCCACTCTGAAAGCAGGCATGTATGTGGGTATAATTGGAAATAAAACCATTTCCATGAAAAATGACATTGCTTATTCACCCCACTTGCAGAAGCTGACTCAACCAGCAAGGGGTGTGTGGGGGAGGGGTGGGGGGTGGGAAGCAGTGTTTTCAAAGTATGAAAACTAGCCGGGATTCAAAGAGAAAATCCTTGCAAGCTGGGAGTTTTTAGCTTTAGGCAGTTTTAGTGAGCTGGGGGCTTTTTCTTTCTTTTTTAGGTTCATTTTTTGTTTTTAATGAAAAATGCTCTTTTCTTCTTTGCTGTCCACAGCAACTAATTCACGGTGATAAGCCCCAAACCAGATCTTTTGAAAATGGTTTTGCTCTAGGACTAGGAAGTTGGATAAGATAGGTTTTCAGTCAAAGAAGAACTTTTTTCCATCCCGTTGGCCAAACCTAGTGCCTTCACTTGCCCAACTCAAGGATCTGCCCTGCATTCATTGTCCACAGTCAAGAACTTGCCAGGGGTCATGAATTACAATCCAGACCCTGAACTTGCAGGCACCAGGTCCTACCTGCTGCCCATTTGGTAGCCTCAGCCCAGACCTACCTTTCCACGGTCTCTCTGACACCTGTTTCTGGCTCCTGCTGATGCATGTGTCAAGCAGATCCTAACAGACGGCAAACGTGCCATTTCCCCGTCCATTTTCTGCAGACAGTCAGTACAGAAATGCTTGGAGCGAAAGACTGGAGAACTGGGAAGGATTGAAGGATCGTGCGGAGATCTTGTGGTTGATGAAGTCCAGCATATAATTCCCCTCTGCAGCAGAAGACCACGGCCACCTCCTTCTGAACGTCTGGCCACTTGAAAGAGCTGTTGGAGACATGTAACCATTCCTTCACCAATCTTCCCTTCAAGGTCAACAACCAGTCAGGATACATCTTCAGCTTTTACAACAGCTCAGCTCCTACCCTGGACTGCCAGGGTGCACGTTGTAAAAGCAAGAGGGGTCAGAGAAGACTAGTTCTCCTAAACCCTAGGTCAGGGGTGGTTTTTAGCTGGAACTTACGCCATGGAAGATGAAGAATAAACAAATAGCAGTGACTCCTCGGTGGTCCAATATTCAGGCAGATTTTTCTACACGAAGAAGGACTTGCTATCATGGAGATAAGCGACTCTTTAAAAGTAACCTAGCACCTGGTAAGAGTGTCTGTTTACCAGAGGCCTTGGGTCATTGGGTATTAGTTACCTTGACCTCTGGAGGGGCTGGTTAGCCCTTTGGAGGGTGCGGTCTTTCTACATGACTGATCCTCAATAAAAGCTCTAGACACCTAGGTTTGCATGAGTTTCCCTGACTGGCAGTTCTCCGTGCATGTCACATAGGACTGCTAGGAAAATTAAGCATTGTTCCAACAACCCCAGAGGGAGGGGATAATTGCTGACCCCTGGCCCTTACTTATGTGCCTTTTTCTGTTTGGAATTTTAATCTGTATCCTTTAACTGTAATATACTGTACCCAAGATGAAAAAAAAATTTTTTTTAAAATAAGAAAATAAACAAATGTAACCTAGCATTGCCACCCACGGCTGCCTTGGAGAAGGAGGGCTGAGAAAGGAATGGGAGGACCTGGATTCTCATCTTTTTCCTGATGTAGGTGCTCCGTGTGTGTGCGCGTCCACGTGCACATGCACACACTCATGCTCAGTTTCCAGGTCTTGTTTCTTGTTTTCCCTCATCTGGCACATAGGAATGATAGTACCTGGCCCAGTTACCTCACAGGATTACCTGGGAGATCAAACAAGAATATTAGGGTTCTTCAGAAAAATAGAACCAATATCTTTTCTCTCTTCATACACACAGATAAATAGCTAGCTATTTAGGTAACAAGAGAGATAATAGACAGATATTTATTATCAGGAAATGGCTCATGCAGTTGTGGAGGGTGACAAGTCCCAAGATCTAGGGATAAGCTGGAGGCCCAGGAGGGCTGATGGTCTCATTCTAGTCCAAGTCCAAAGTCCTGAGAATTAAGAAAGAATGGTGAAGTTTCAACCCCAAGGTCAGCAGGCCCACCACGATCTAGGAAAAGCTGATGCTTCAATTCAAATACAAAAGCATGGAAAAGCCAATGTATCCTCTCAAGCTTGGGGAAGGGTCAGACTTTTTGCTATATTTAGACCTTAAACTGAATGAGGCCCACCCACCCGCGAGGACCATCTACTCTTTGCATTCTACCAGTTTTAAATGTTGATCCCATGCAAAAACACACTTACATACACACCCAGAATAATGTTTGACAAAATATCTGGGGGCCCCATGGCTCAGCCAAGTTGACACACCAAATGAACCATTACAACAGAATCAGAGCAGCATGCAAACTAGAAAGAAGAGCGTTTCTGGAGCCCAGCAGCACAAGGCTGATCTGCGTGCGTGGCTTGTGCTTGACTCCATTTCTCTGGGGCTGCTTCGGTGGTCTCTTTGGCAAGATCACAAAAGGGCATCTATAGATAGATGACACACAGCAGGCACCCAAGCATTCATGCTTTCTTGAAACTAAAATCACTTCTTTAAGGTTCAGTTAGCCTTTTGCATTTAATGTTCACTTATTCATTTAAGCTTAAGAAACTACTGTGTATAAAAAATGTAAGAGGGAAAAAGAGAGGCATTAATATCAAAAATAAACAATAACCGACCAGAGGGTGGTGAAGAATTTGTCAGCACATTCTTACTCTTGAATCAGTAGACCAAGATTTGGAAGTTTCAAAGAGACATTAGAAATGCTGGACTGTGTAGCTCCTCTCCTCTAAAGGAAATGTCTCCTTTTTTTCCCCAACGAGATTTGTGAGTCTATATTTACCTTGGAACTGAATGTTGGAATGGCCGTGGTCTCTGCAGAATAAGAACTTGTTTCACATTATATGCATGCAGGGTGGATGAGAGTGAAACCTAATATATTTGGGACCCAATACCATCATCCACCATAAAAGCAAAATATTTTCCCATCTAGAAGTCAAGTTGGAAAGCCTCTCTCACGGTTGGTTTGGATTTAAAGGCACAGTGTTCCAAACCAGGCTGCGCCAACCTGACACCTCGTGCAGTGTTGGTCCCTCTTCCAAAGTCCCGTTAAGCATGTGGGTCCATCTGGCCACTAACATGGACGAAGAGAATGGCTTAGTGGTTGGATAAAAACCTCGATGTTACAGCAGGGAATGCGATAGCTGGACTGTCTGAACAAGACTGCAGGGGGCCAGCATGAGGACTCACACAGCGTATGAGATATTTGGGGTTTGGCAAACTCTAAGGGGCTGGCTGCCAAGCCTGCTGCCCCTTTGTTCCCCTGGTGTATTTCAAAGGAAATTAAATCCACATGTTCCTGATTTGCTGACACTTAAAGCTCATCCAAAGGTGATTTTGCAAGAGTGGTTTGGACACACGAAGTCTAGAGAAACTTTAATTATTATTGTTATTTTTCATTTTGAAATGCAGACCTGTGTTCTTACATAATAAATGCCATGCCTACAAAATCAGAGCCCAGTTTTGTCTTACCAAAACTTTTGGTCCTAAGCCTACGAGAGACAGACAACTGAAGAAGTCAACTAAGAAGATGGTGACTTGTTTTTAAATTGAGGTTTCATTGGTTTACAACACCATGTATGTTTCAGTAGTATAGGTTCACACTTCTTCGAACACATGATAGCAGAGCGCACCTCCTACCAAAATGCTAGTAAAACTCCACACTGTCCATTGGACTCCTCTGCTCTCTGCTCCCATCCCACCCTCTGCCCCTCTGTAATCTCAGTTCTGTTGTCATTGTCCAAAGGTTAGATTTTGGTTTGGTCTGGTTTGTCTGCTCATTTGTTCTGTTTCTTTATATTCCACCTATTAGTGAAATCATCTAATATTTGTCTTTCTCCTTCTGACTTATTTCACTTATTATAATCCCTTTAAGTTCCAAGCAATTTTCACAAAGAGCAAGATTTCATCTTTTCTTTAGAGTAGGTGGTGTTCCATTGCATATATATACCACATCCTCTTTATCATAAACTCATCCATCAGTGGACACTTAGGTTGTTTCCATTTTTTAGTTATTGTAAATAGTGCTACAGTGAACACAAGGGTGCATTTATCTTTTCAAGTTAGTGTCTTTATATTCATTGACTAGATACCTAGAAGTAAAATTGCTGGATCATGAGATAGTTGTATTTTTAACTTTTTGAAGAATTTCCATGCTGCTTTCCAAAAATGTACCAATTTACATTCTTATCAACAGTGTATGAAAGTTCCTGTTTCTCTACGCCCTCCCCACCATTTATTGCTTCTAGTTGTTTTTTGTTTAATATAGGCCATTCTCATACGTGTGAGGTGATAACTCATTGTGGTTTTGATTTGCATTTCCTTAGTAACAAATGATAGTGTTTTTTCAAGTGCCTGTTGGCCATCATCTGTATGTCTTCTTTGGAGAAGTGTCTATCCAGAGCTTCTGCTCGTTTTTTACTGGGTTGCTCTTCTTTGTTATTGAATTGCATGAATTTCATTTAAATTAATTTTATCAAAGGAACATTATGTCATAACATTATAGAGGTTTGAGGTGTGCATCAGTGTAAATCAACATCTATATAAAACACATTAAGTTCACCACCAGCAGGCCAGTTCTTCCTTCACCATATAATCGATCCCTTCCACCAAATTTGGCCACCCCTCCTTCTGCCTCCTATACAACCACTAAATTAATTTTATTGACTAAAAGTTCATTATATACGTTGGACATTAACCCCTTGTCAGATAATGATGTGAACATATTGTCTTCCATTCAGTAGGCTATCTTTTCATTTTGATGACAGTTTCTTGCACCGTGCAGCTTTTTTGTTTGATATAGTTTCCTTTATTTATTTTTGTTTTTTGTAGCCCCTGCTGCTGGAACTGAGTCCTCAAAGACACTTCTAAGGCTAATGTCATGGAATGTATCATCTTTGTTTTCTTCTTCAGGTTTTACAGCCATGTCTTTAATCTATCTTGAATTAATTTTTGTGTATGGTGCTGAATTGTGATAGAGTTTCATTATTTTGCATGTGACTGTCCAGTTTTCCCAACACCATGTGTTACAGAGATTTACTTTTGCTCTTGGCTCCTTTGTTGTAGATTAAGGGTCCACTTATGTGTGAATTTATTTCTCGACTCTCAGTTCTATTCCATTGATCTGTGTGTCTTTTTATTCCAATACCATAATGACTTGATTACTATCACTTTGTAGTATAGTTTGAAGTCAGGTAGCATGATACTTCCATTTTTCTTCTTCTTTTCCACCCTCATGATTGCTTTGACTATTTGGGGTCTTTCGTGGTCCCATATACATTTTAGTGTCACATATTCTATTTTCTTGTAACTTGCCTTTGGAATTTTGATACACATTGCATTAAATCTATATATTGCTTTAGAAAACCATTCTACCAATGTTAATTTTTCCTATCCAGGAGCATGGAATATCTTTCCATTTCTTTGTGTCTTTTCTTTCTTTTAGCACTGTCTTATAGTTTTCATTGTACAAGTCTTTCACCATTTTGTTTATTCCTAAAAATTTAACTCTTTTTGATGCAAATGTAAATGAATTATTTTCTTTATTTCTTTTTTTCTAGCTTATTGTTTGCATATAAAAACACAACAGATTTTTTATGCTGATTTCGTAGCCTACCACTTTATTGTATTCATTGTTTCTACTAGGTTTTTACTGAAATTTTTAGGGTTTTTTTTGTATATTGTCATGTCATCTCAAAGAGTAATAGTTTTACTTCTTTTAAATTTGAGTTCATTTTATTTCTTATTGTTACCTAGTTGTTCTGGCTAATACTTTCATTACTATATTTAATAGTAGTGGTGAGTGAATATCTTTGTCTTATATTCTTGATCTTAGAAGAAAAGCTTTAAGTTTTCCACAGTATGATGTTAGTTGTGTTTGTCATATGTGGCCTTTATTGTGTTGTTCCTCTATCTCCATTTTACTCAGAGTTTTTATCATAAATAGATGATAAATCTTGTTAAATGCTTTCTCTGCATTTGTGTATAGAATTATGATTTTATCCTTTCTCTTGTTGATAATGGTGTATTACATTAATTTATTTGCATATGTTCAACCATCCTTAGAATAAATCTCATTTGGTCATGATGTATGATACTTTTAATGTATTGTTGATTTTGGTTTGCTAAGATTTTGTTGTGGATTTTTGCAACAATATTCATCAGAGATAATGGTCTGTAGTCTCTCTCTCTCTCTCTCTCTCTCTCTCTCTCTCTCTCTCTCTCTCTCTCTCTCTCCTTCCTCTCTCTCTCTCTCTCT